>CM070494.1:3493002-4018002 GCA_036324585.1 Champsocephalus esox | reverse complement strand
CTTGCAGCATTCCCTCTGGATTAGTGTCCTATCTGAAGGAGGACCAAACATATTGACTGTCCAGGGTTTGCTCCCAGGAGTCAGTGAATGCTAGTGTGTGTGTGTGTGTGTGTGTGTGTGTGTGTGTGTGTGATGTTGTAGCTGGCCATTGGCTGCCGATACACGGGCTAGGGATTCCAAGGTGGAAGAGGTATGTGTGTGTGTCCATCTCGAGCCACTTGGCGGCAGATGAGACGGTGAATGTTGGACAGTGTTTCTGATCCACAGGCCTGAAACAGACAATACCACCTGAGGCAATGTACAAGAAGATGTTTGTGTATCACTCTTTGGCTACACAACACTAGCAATGCAGCTCTCATTGTGTGGTATCAAACCATTGTTTAAAAAGAGGATTGTGAATTACATTCAAGAAGAAAAATATATCAGTATTCCTTTGTATTGGAAGTTTTTGTTATCAGAGTTTATTAATATTACTAGCTGTTGATGTCACACTCGGGGTTTGAATGAGGAAAGGTGTGCCGAGGACAAATAAAAGTCGTATTTGACTCTTCTTGATGATGTTCTAATTCATTTACTTGACTCCGGGTCACAGAGAGGAAACCAGTTTTAAGATGTTGAAAAGTTCTTTCAACATAAAAAGGCATTTCAAAGAAGTTGTGTTGGAGTTTGTGTTTTTCTACATTTTGACACCAAGATTTTCTGATTTTACCGCAAATGTATATCGGTTCCAAATATCGGTTATCGGTCTCATTGATTACTAATAATTGGTATCGGCCTTGAAAACGCCATATCCGTCGATCGCTAATTAATATTAAAAAAATAATCTTGTTATCATTAAAAGATCATGTCGTAACCTTAAAAATATCTGGGTATAAAAAAACAAATATCTTGTTAAATAATATAAAAAGGTATTGGATTCCAAATGAAATGCCATTAAATAAGCTATACTTTGAAGCTGCACAGACTGAGTAGTCACTGACCTTCAGAGTGACGCAGATGACATTGAGAGCGTCTTTAATCTGCGGGTGCCGAGTCCCGTGAGCCAGCTCCTCACACAGCCAGATCCCCAGACTGCACAGAGCCACACACCTGAACACAAACACACTGTGTGAGCACGTGATGCTGTTATACACACACAGTAATAGATAGTCCTGCAAAACTCCACATGTATGTAAACATGCTTCACACACGTAGATATTAGGAATATCAAATGTGGAAGCGCCCTAAAGCAAGCCAAGCATAAGGTGGATAACCTTATGCTCATGAAAACTAGATTTCCCCTTCTGGAATTAATAATATACGTCTTCTTCTAAATGTTGGGGGACTAGAAACACATTTAAATAAAACGCTATCCAACTCTATACCACAAACTATGATATTAAAATAAGAAATATGTTACCGAGCAGGAGCAGAGGGTTCGTCCCTGGCAGAGGTCAGGATGGTTTTGATAATGTGCTCCTGAAAAGCAAAGCATACACAAAAACACAGTGAATTAACACAATATATATCTACATGCATGTAGCAACTTCTTCTACAGGTCCCACACACACACAGTTAGGTGTGTGTCACAGACTCAAAGTTGCATTGGTTTTTCAGATAGTGAGAAAAGTGATGCATGGGATTACATAAACGTTCACACACACTCGCTGGTCCCGTCCCTCTGGTCGCTGCTAATGACCGCTTAGTGATTCAGAACAAGTATGTGCTTTGTAAGGAACCAGTGAGCGGGGCTGAGGTGCTGCCACGCATGGCATTATCTGTTTACACGGCGACAACAACAATAACAACATCACTGCAATAGCTCTGGGCTGGTACAAGAATGAGGAATGAGACATTAACCTAATAGTTTGGTTCTACAACCCCCGCTGACAGCAGCCTGATGTGTTACAGGGTTTTGACTGACCTGGATTACACACAGAGATGGGGGCCGTTTTAAAGTATCCTGTCATGTTAGAAGGTGGTAAGGATATTTTAATGATACAACTTTTACGTCATTACTGTTATCATCTTTCTATCTAGAGAATTGTTTTTGTTTGTTTATCAAAACCTTTCGTAGTAACTTTTTTTATAAAGCATATCTTCTTGTATAACAAACTCACAACCTGTTTGTTACATTGCTTTGTTGAGTACTCGATGCCGATTGGTCAATTTTGAACATTCTGTGGTCTGCTCTTTTCGCTATCAGACCGCTGCCAAGGACAGCAGACTGTTGCCAAGGATAGCAGACCACCTTTAAGGACAGCAGACCATTGCTAAGGAAAGCAGACCGTTGCTTAGGATAGCAAACCGTTGCTTAGGATAGCAGACCGTTGCTAAGGATAGCAGACCATTGTTAAGGATAGCAAACCGCTGTTAAGGAAAGCAGACCGTTGCTAAGGATAGCAGACCGTTGTTAAGGACAGCAGACCGTTGCTAAGGACAGCAGACCGTTGCTAAGGATAGCAGACCGCTGCTAAGGATAGCAGACCGCTGTTAAGGACAGCAGACTGTTGCTAAGGACAGCAGACCATTTCAAAGGATAGCAGACCGTTGCTAAGGATAGCAGACCGCTTTTAAGGACAGCAGACCGTCGCTAAGGACAGCAGACCGTTGCTAAGGACAGCCGACCGTTGCTAAGGATAGCAGACCACCTTTAAGGATAGCAGACCATTGCTAAGGAGGACGCAAACTCTGACTAGGGGGTTTTGTGCAGTCAAATCAAGCTGCAGAAATAAGTCTGGTCAATTTAACATCAGTGGTCAAACAATGCTTCACGTTACTGTAAAGGTACCAATCTCAGTCAGTGCTCTAATCTTTCAAAATGACAGACTTTAAATGTTGTCCCTTTTAATTTAAAGATCCCCTATTATACTGTTTTTCATCAATATATTATACGTCTCAGATATATACAGTACATGTCTCTGAAATGTTTGGCTCGAAATATCAAACGGATCATTGCAGCATCCCATAATCCCCTCTGTTTCAGCCCTGTTTCCAAAGTGCTGATTCTCTGTCTGTTACTTTAGATGAAGATAAGGAGCCCCTCCCCACGCCCCTCTGAGAGAGATTTGGTTACAAAGAACACAATGGTGCTCAAGGAGGAGATTCTAGATTCAGCCTTGGTTGGTGATTGGCTAATGGTGAGCCAACAAAACTTTATGACATCATAAAGTGGCCAAAATCTGATCAGCTCATTTTCAGACAGGTTTTTATAGAAATGGATCAGGATAAAAAGAGAGCAAATGAAAAAGTGGAGTTTGCATAATACTGTAGGTGAGCTTTGAAGAAAGTACACTCAAGTTAAATCTCCCAGTCATATAGCCAAGCAAAACATAAACATGGTCAACAAGTCACTAATGCATCGGCTCATCCCTACTTATGATTGCTACTATCTACCTTGACGTCAGGGAACTTGGTGAGCACCACATCAGCTGTGGTGGGGTGGAGGGCTGGAAGCTCCTCGTAGAAGTTTGGGAAACATACCAGAGACCCCAGCAGGATCTGGGACTCCACCCTGGGGGCCTGGGACAGGGAGGAGGGATGGAGAAAAGACACAAAGATAGAACACAGAAGGACACAGGAAATCATGACACATTTCTGTAATATATACTATATAATAATTGCTGCTGAGTGTGATCCCGTTTCTTACGTTGAGCGATGAGCATGCGGTGACTCTTGACGCTGCGATGATGAAGTCCAGGATCAACATGGTGGCTCCAGGGAGGCCGATACTGAAGAAGCGGGGACTGCAGTGTTTTATGATGGTGTTCACAATATCCTGCAGAAACATTATGTTGTTTAAAAATACAGCTATAGACAAAAGAATATTCTGGCAATAAGTATGCAGTACAGTAGAGAAGACTTTTTAAAAACAGATTGTACTGGACGAAACATAAATACATTTAAAAACAAGGCATGCTTTAAGTCAACATATGTATTACATTGATTTGGCAAAAGGCTCACGACAGATGTTGCAAGCAATCCATTTGAGACGATGTCTTACATATTAAAGGCAGCATTTATTAGACAACATAAGGAGGCCCTTTATTAATTATGTTAAAGATTTGGATTTAACCGACGATGAATTCGGCAACTCGTAGCAGTAACAACGCAAGCTTGTGGACTTATATATGTTTTCCTATAAACATGTTGAACCCTTAACAATTAATATACAGCACTCCACTGTGTACTCGATTAACATTTTTTACTTTTTATTAATTTCCTTTTGTTTTTAGTTTGTCTCCTGAGTGAATGCAGCAAAATAAATAGTGATTTATTTTGACCTTATTCATTTAAAAGGCTGTATTTTATGTTGTTATACATTTAAATAAAAATATTGTGGAAAACAATATATATCACAATAGCAGTAATCACTTTTATATTTTTATATTCAGATAAAGCACGTTTGATTTTATATAAATGTTCCAGCATTTTCTAAACTCTAAAAGGCTGAATTCTTTAAACAAAGTATTGTGGAAAAAATATATAAATAATATATAACAATAGCAGCGCTGGCTAGAGAGCATTTGCACAAACAAATCCCTGCTTGATCTGAGTGGGTTATTTTCTTACAAACTTTGCTCGACATAATGGTTTCGTCAGACAGCCACACACTCCACCTGGTCTTGGTGCAGCAGTCCCTGGTGCATGATGTTGTAGAAGTGTGTGAGGAAGTCAGTGTTTGGGGAAACGTCTTGCCGTCTCTTCATGATCCTGCAGATCAGCTTGTAGGCGTGAAGCTTCCCTTGCTTGTAACGCTCCGTCAGCTTGGTGGCCTGGAGGAAACACCCAGTAAACACATACGATGATAAACATCTCCATGCAAGGGCTTAACCGGCCTGGTTGTGGATGCATAACCGTCTCTATGGATGTTTAAACTGTCTTTAGGATTTTGAGGTCTGTTTCTAACAAAAAATAATATTAAAAACATGGCAAACTTCTCCATGTCTTCTCCGAACTTCTCCCACACCCGCTGCTTTGCCTCGGCCACGGATGAGGCTGCTGCCCTTCGGGCCCGTCGGTACCTTGCAACTGCCTCGGGAGTCCCCCGGGATAACAAATCCCTGAAGGCCTCCTTCTTTCAGTCGGACAGCTTCCCTGACCACCGGTGTCCACCAGGAGGTTCGAGGGTTACCGCCCCTTGAGGCACCTAGGACCTTGAGACCACAGCTCCCCGCCGCGGCTTCGGCAATAGAGGCTTTGAACACCGACCACTCTGGTTCAATGTCCCCAGCCTCCACAGGAATGCCCGAAAAGCTCCGCCGGAGGTGTGAGTTGAAGGCCTCCTGAACTTGGGCCTCCTCCAGACGTTCCCAGTTCACCCGAACTACACGTTTGGGCTTACCAGGTCTATCCAGAGGGCTTCCCCCGCCACTCGACCCAACTCACCACCAGATGGTGATCAGTTGACAACTCCGCCCCTCTCTTTACCCGAGTGTCCAAAACATACGGCCTCAGGTCCGATGATACGATAACGAAATCGATCATGGACCTTCTGCCTAGGGTGCTGTGGTACCACGTACACTTATGAGCATCCTTATGTTCGAACATGGTGTTTGTTATGGCCAATCCATGACTAGCACAGAAGTCCAGTAACAAACCACCTCTCCGGTTCAGATCAGGGGGGCCGTTCCTCCCAATCACGCCCCTCCAAGTGTCTCCATCATTGCCCACATGTGCGTTGAAGTCTCCCAGCAAGACTAAGGAGTCCCCTTCAGGAGCCCCATACAGGACTCTTCCCAGGGTCTCCAAGAAGGCCGTATACTGCTGTTGGGTGCATAAGCACACACAACAGTCAGAGTTTTCCCCCCCATAACCCGCAGGCGTAGGGAGGCGACCCTCTCGTCCACTGGGGTAAACTCCAACAACGAAGCACCTAACCGGGGACTTGTGAGTATCCCCACACCCGCCCGGCGCCTCACACCCTGAGCAACTCCGGAGAAGAATAGAGTCCAACCCCTATCCAGAAGTAAGGTTCCAGAGCCGACGCTGTGCGTAGAGGTGAGCCCAACCAGATCCAACTGGTACTGCTCTACCTCCCGCACAAGCTCCGGCTCCTTCTCCCCCCAGAGAGGTGACGTGCCAGCTTCTGCCGCCCGGGTCTGGTCCGTCGAGACCCTCCGCTTTCACTGCCACCCTTCTGGCAGCGCCCCCGACCCCATCGCTGGGATGGGAGACCCGACCAGGAACACAAGGCTCCAGAAAACACAGGCCCAGGTTCATCAGGGCACACACACCTCTCCACCTTCTTTTCATTTTCTGTTATTGTAATAATGTTCCTAAAAAGACATTTGCAAATGTTTTGACTGTTTTGAAAAACGTATGTTTCACAGAGTTTGTAGTTGACCCAAAACGATGTCATTCGATAACTCAAAGGAGGGCTATTTTTTACGAGCTATGCTTTTGACCCTCACGCTCGAACTTACTTTGTGTTCTTGTACTGTAACTGTAATGATATCAAGGGTCCTGCAGTGATCCCATGATATCAAGGGTCCGCAGTGACCCATGATATCAAGGGTCCTGCAGTGATCCCATGATATCAAGGGTCCTGCAGTGATCCCATGATATCAAGGGTCCTGCAGTGATCCCATGATATCAAGGGTCCTGCAGTGATCCCATGATATCAAGGGTCCTGCAGTGATCCCATGATATCAAGGGTCCTGCAGTGATCCCATGATATCAAGGGTCCTGCAGTGATCCCATGATATCAAGGGTCCTGCAGTGATCCCATGATATCAAGGGTCCTGCAGTGATCCCGTGGTCAGGCCTACCTTAAAAAGCCAGGGCGTGAGGATTCTCAAAGGCGGGATCAGATCAGGGGGCCGGGGGGACGACTGGTTGTCCAGAGAAATGCCCAAATTATCTCTTATCTGGAAAGAAAGCATACATTTGAAAAACTCTCAATAGAAAGCGTCCCATCTCCGTTAGTGCCGTAGTTAGTAGTGAGTGTTGGTTACAGACCTTGGCCAAGTTTTGCCACAGTTCACACAGATAGTCGAAGACCTGAGCGTGGATCTCTGGGTCTTTGATTGTGTTGACGTCGCCCAGGATACCCAGCATCCGTCTCCACATTACCGTGGCAACATCTGCGTGCCACCCGGTCAGAGAGCCGCCTGCCATGACGCTGCAGTCCTCGCTGGAGAACTCACAGGTTTCTAGAACCGGTCAATGAAAGGATCCGTTAGTGTTGCTCAGATAAAGAAGTACATATTTGAGAGTGTGTGAGTTGATCTTACCCAGGTCCTCTGGAGTCTGCAGCATTGAGTTGTGGAGCTTCTGGTCCAGCTGTAGGTGTGAGTGGGAGTGGGAGTGTGTGTGGTCAGCGTGGTCTGCCGTCAGCGTGGCCGGGGAGGGCGTCTGGGAGCGAGAGCCCCCGAAGGAATGCATGGGAGACGCACTTTCAGAACCTGGACAAAGATGGATATAGTACACACACGAGGCGAGGAAACACACATTTGAAAAGCTGTCCAGGAGACACAATGACTGCTAAATGCAGGATGTACTGGCTGAAACGTAGAGCTGCTTCTAAAGTGACTGAAATGATGGGTGTTGAAAATCTGACACTGCATCTCATCGCTGGCTTTAAAAGTTCAATTCAGACATTAATCTATAAAAGATGTCATATGTTTCAGATAAACTCCCTCTGAAGGGAGCGCAGGGATTGTAGCCTTTGCAGATAGTTTACATGCACAAAGTCCTATCTAACACACGACAGGAAACGGAACCCCCTCCATAACAGGGTGTATGCAGGGGGTTTCCCGACATGTCGTTGCTGTGGACCTTCTTAATACCTTGGGAAATGCCGTTTCATACTTTTTAATAGCCTTAATATTCGCTAAATTTATTTATCAACTTGTAATACTTTTTAAGACCCCGCGAACACCCTGCGTAAGCATAATAGGGCCCCTTTAATTTAAACAATGATATATAAATGAACATCCACGGTGTATGATATGTATGTAATGTTTGGTCCGTGGGTGTGAAGCTTGAAGAGCGATCTCTACGAGTGAATACCAGTGACAGTGACGGTGTGGCTGAGGCTGCTGGTCTCCGAGTCGATGTGCAGTGTCGTCAAACTTGCTACTTCGTGTTCGTCCCCGCCTCCTCCCAGGCTGTCCTGGTCCAATGAGCTTCCTCGCCCTCCTCCCCCAGATCCACCTCCTCCTCCAACAGGGTCTGAACTGTAAGTGAAGTCTACAACACAGAACAAAGTTGATCATTATAAAGTTCTTTCTTTGGCTTGCAACATTTTCTAATCAATGCAAATAATGGACATATATTTACACCCCAGAACAGCAACTTGTTTTTGGATTGCCGACACATGACGAGACCAATATGTGGCCTCCAACAGAGTAAGGGCCTGTGTGCACATCGCGCCTTCCTCTTGCGTAAAGGCGCTCGAGGGCGCCGGGCAGCGGCCGCTCCCAGAAGTTAGCCGGTATTCGGTATTTAGACATTTTGCGATAAACACAGCTTTATAATACTCACACATTATGAAGCAAAATAATCACCACATATTAACACCACTTGTACATGTTTTACCTACATGGCAATCACATGACTTCACGTAAAGACAGCTAAGCTAAAGACGGCTAATCTTAGTAGTTTCATTTCATTTAGCCACTCGTTATGAAGCGCTGTTTTTAAGACAGTGAAGGTGAAGCTTCTGACCTTTACGGGTGGTGTATTTACTGATGTATTTCATGTTGTAGAACATTAAATACATCCCCACAGATCCGGTTTCTGGCATGTGACCAAACCTAAACCAATTCTAAACTGGAACCGGAAGAGCTCAAATGAACTCATTCCCTGCACCATCTTATTTATAATGCAGTCATAACTGAGGACACATACTAGGGAGATGGGTCCACGAGTACATGAGATCATCTGCAGACAGATCATGGACAACCAATCGGTAGAGGAGAAAACAAACACCGGGTGTAGTTCCTTACTGTCAAACTTGCAGGTGGAGTACTGAAAGGCATTGAAGGAGTCTGATTGGCTGTCTGAGCTGACGACATCAGAGCCACTGGCACTCGCAGGGGACGTCCACTCTGAAGGCACGCCCGGGTCATCGATAGGCCGGTGATCATCTGAGGCCCGAAATCCAGGACTGTGACCGGCCTCCAGGAGCTCCGGCAGGTCCCGGGGAACCTCCAGGCTCCCTGGGCTGCTGCCACGGCGACCCTGTGTGTCGGAAAGGGGAACAAAGCAGTTTAAATGTATTTCCCTGGGCTTTAGTAAACCATTCACCGTGACTGGTTTCTCTTTTATTAAACTTGAATCAGCGTGTGCTACTCACGGCTGTTCCTTTGGCCCGGAGTCTCTCCTGGATGAACTCGTCCATGAGGTCGGAGAAGTTTGGGTTGGTGCTTCCCACGTCACTGGAGACGGGCCGAGCCTTATGGACCGCCTCCTCTTTGTTAGCTAGAGGCAGATATAGGAGGACAGTCAAAGATGGAGAGTTCCAGAAAGCACAAAGATGATGAAAAAACGTATGGAAATAAACAAAAAAATGACTTCCATGATATAATCAAGTCTTATTGCTGATGTTTGCTAAAATAATATATGTGTGCCAGAATATCAGGGATAAGATGACATTTTTAAGTCTGCTGATAATTATATGAAATGTTATGTTAATAATTAAATGAAATATCCATATTAAATGTGATAGCCGTCCTGATGTGTACGTCCTGTCGGCCTTGGAAGAAAGCCAAAAGACTGATCGTTACATAGAAGCGACAACACAGCAGGCAGACCCACCAGAGAAGCAATGCAGGAGTGGATTCACACCATGCACGGAGAGAGAGAGAGAGAGAGAGAGAGAGAGAGAGAGAGAGAGAGAGAGAGAGAGAGAGAGAGAGAGAGAGAGAGAGAGAGAGAGTCACCTTGTTAGGCCGGACAGGCGGCACGTGGGGAGCTACATTAGTGCAGTGATGTTGACCATGTTGTTGTTAGCTGGTAGCAATGACAGCAGTCAGTGTGTGTGTGTGAGCTCAGAGCAGAGAGAGCTTTGATACGCTGCCGACTGAACAGACGATGTTTAAAGCTGAGTCTGATCACCAGACCTGAACACCAGGGGGCTGATCAATACATCTTAGTTGCTACATCTGTACTCTGCTGTACTCTGAAATGGCACCTTGTTGCAGTTTCAGTTCAGATTAAAGGAACCTCCACTTGCTGCAGAACGAGACTCAATGTGGACTGAGACGTGTGTTAAAGGTCACTCGGTGGAGAAGCTGAGCGGTTCTCAAACACTTCCTTTCAGTCTTTTGAGTTGTGGCTGTGTTTTTATCAAGCATTAACATTACAGTATGTCCCCCTCACAAGATAACAGATTACATCATCAGGATGCCAACACAAAAAGGTAACTGTATTACCTTCCATACATTTAAATCGTGTTAATAAAACATTTTAAAAATAGAGATAACTAGCAGGATTACAATGTGGTGTTGTAATCTCGTGAGCATCCATGTTAGTGCTTTGATCCGTGTGGCTGTGTGGTGGAGCTGATGGAGGACTCCCACTGTGTTCATAGAACTAGGATCAGGCATAAGAGGTTCAACACACAGCCAGCCAGACGGACAAGCAGCCCGTCAGAGCACATCGTGTCTGCATGGAGTACCAGACTAATGTGATATACAATTCAAGTTCAATATTGATTGATTGAAAAGTCCTGTTAAATAATATTATTCTACTTTGGCAAATTCCACACATCTGGCACAAAAGTAGACACATTATAAACTGTTTGTAGGAAACAAGATGGGGAAAAAGGGTCCTTGGAAGCAGTGATTCCACATCGAGACAGATGCAGGTGATGAATTGCTGTGCTATCGAACCTGTGATCTTATTGACAACATCATTGAAACCAAGCTCTGAAGCCAGAGATGAGAAACAGCTGTTGTGAAAATGCCTCATCACGAATCAATTGTGCATTTTTCATGGTGTGTAACATCTCATGGCATTTGTACTCGTAAGTGTACACCTATTCTTATGGATTCAAATTCTGTGTTGAAGTGAGGATTCATAAATATTCTCACAGGTCCAATGCTGCACTCTAGTGGCTGAAGAATGAACTGCATGTTCACATATAAACTAATGTTTGCTACTCTAAAATCATTATGCTTTTATTACTTTATAAGCGATATACTTGTTTGCTTATGTACACGAATAAGAAAGCTCTGATGGTATATGCAACAACAACGTTTGCATGCTTTCTGTCACCTCGTGTAAAGACAAGTCTGTTTTCTATTGATCTGAAGTGCTATCTTTGCTAGAGACAGTCGTGTTTTTTGTAAACTGCCGTGTCCTCCCATGCAGCTGAAGAGGGGGCCGGACTCTGGGGAGGAGGGCGGAGGAGGAGGGCGAAGGAGGAGCGAGGAGGCCGCATGCAACATCGAGGAGAGGGTGGAGGTGGTGGAGAAGAGGGGGATGAAGGAGAGAAGGTTAAAAAAATCCCAAAGCCCTTAGAAGGAAGAGGAAAGGAGGAGGAAGGGAGGAGGGAGGGGGCTTCCGAGGTAGAGAAGGTATGGGAGTAAGGGGATGGGGTCCTTGAGAGGAGGCAGGCTGGAGGGGGGGCTACGTTCAAGAGGAAAAACATCAACAAGGAGTTTGAATTTCAGTCCAGCAGCAAGATGATGAGTGTCAGCCAAAAAAAAACATCATTCCATCATATTACAAACCAGTTGAAAAACAGCCAAAAAGAAAAAGAGAGTTGCTGGTGTTTGTGAGTATGCCTTTCCAGAAGTTGTGTCCTTTGTGGCGGTTCGTTCGTTGCAACCCTCACCTGTTGTCTTTCGCCCAAAGTAGCCCAGGACGTGGGAGTACAGGTCCCTGAGCGACGCGTCACCCATGGCGGCGCGTCCCTGCCTCTGGGGCGAAGAGCCTTGGGAGGACCCCTGGCCTCGGGGCCGTGGCTTCGAAGACAACGCGTGGACGACAGACTTATAAACGCCACCGAGAAGAGCCCCCTGGTGGTGTCGTGAGGCGGTGCTTCCGGGCTCCTGTGAGCGTGAGCGGGAAGCTCGCGATCGCAAGGCGGAGCGTCCCAGGCGACCGCGAACTCCCGACGACACGCCGGAGAAACCCGAGCTGCTGGACGGCAGCTCTGCGTGAGCCTCGGAGCCCGGGTTGGATCCCGAGCAGGACCCGGGGCCTTGCTTGTCCTTGTCCCCTCCAGTCTCAGTGCAGTTTTCCAGGCCCCCACTATTTGCGGCATTTCCTGACCCGCAGTTATCCGTAAAAGTCCCAGAGGCCGATTTGTCATGCACCCCCGCTTTGTGGCTACTAATCCCAGTCACAGCGCCAAACTTACCTGAGCCCCCTACTCCCTGCTTCGCCCCTGAGCCCACTCCAGCTCCGGATCCCACCCTCTCCCCGGCAGAGTTGCTGTATGTATGGAAGTGACTGAGGCGCCGCAGCCTGGCTTTCCAGTGGGCCTCTTTGCTCTCCAGGGGGTTGTGGAACTGCACAGACTCAGTAGAGGGCCGGAAGCTGACATGAACACCACCGGAGTGCCTCTTGGCACTACTCCGGGACACTTTAGTTTTCGTTGGGTCTGAAGTTTGGGGACTTGGATTTGATTCGGTGCTGGATTCTAACATGTTGGTGTCATGTTTTATTAAAATAGACCCATCCTCTTTTTTCTCTTCACCCGTTTCCCTTAACCCATCACTTTTCCCTTCTGCCCCTTCTGCTCTCCCTGTACTTCCTGCTCCCTTCTTATCTGCAGCTTGTCTTTCTAAACTAGCGTTGCCCCTGGCGTTGGGTGAAGGCCACTGACACTGCAGCTCCAGACACTCGTAGATGCTTCGCTCCTCGCCTTCATTCTCCTCCGTGGAGTCCACACTGCTGTGCCTCACTGATGTACCCACCCGTCTGTCCTCCCTCACCACCTGTCTCACCTCTCCTGCCTGGCCCGTGTGTTCCATTTGTGTCCTAGCGATTCCTGTTTGAACTGTCAAAGTCACAACACTGTTTTCTACTACGTGACCAGGAACCTCTCCTTCTGCTGCTCCTTCCTTTTTCTCACTTCCTTTGTTAGTGAGGTAGTCCCTAATTGAGGAGAATAAATCGTCCTCCTCAACCCCAGCCCCGATGTCCCCTTTCTCTATATCAATCTCTTTTTCAGACGACAAGGCGAATGCTGAGTCCCAGTCGCTAACCCAATCTGAACTAGAACCTCTGCTTTCAGAGTCAATCTGCTGCCAGAACTGCTCGTGATCACCAGCATGTTCTGGTCCCTCTGAGGGGGACGAGACAACGCCATTGGACAAGGTTAAAGGGGAGGGGGAGTGGGTGAGGGATTGTGAGAGTGGACGAGCTGCGTGGCTGTTGACTGAGAGTAAAGAAGAAGTTGTGGAGAGGTGTTGGTGGGGGGGGGTCGTTTCGGGGTCGTCACCTTTGACCCGCTCAGCGATGAAGGGCTCCATGACGTCAGAGGCACTGCTGCTCCTCGGGAGGGAGGAAGGGGCGGCGGCTTCCAGGTCACAAGCCACTCCTTGGAAGAGCTCCGAGCAGGAAGTGGGAGGAGCCTCGTTGCTCTGGGAAGAGTGGCGCATCCGAGAGGAGCGGGTGGTCAGTGTGATTGGCGGGTCCTCGAGGTCTGGGGATTGGAGGAAGGGGAGGAAGGGGAGTTGGGTTAGTGCAGGGGTATGAGGAGAGGAGACATGTAAACTCAGATACACACACACAGTTATGAAACCAACAAAGACCAACAAAAGACACCTCAAATAGAGCCCAAAACATAAAGCAGAGTACACATGAATAGTATTCCTTTGATGTTTGTGGTGGACAGTAAATCAGCACATTTACTCAAATGATGTGCTTCTGCACTATTTTCCATTTCCTGCTCCCAACTAGTTCTACTCCGCTACAATTCAGAGGTATATTCATTTACACCGCTTAACTTTTTTTTTACTAGATTTATGCTGAACCTTGCCCGAAGATTACAATTAAAAAAGTTAATGCAGGATTGTATATGTTTTACAAGACATAAAGAGTTCAGAGGGAAAGGATCTCTCTCTCTCTCTCTCTCTCTCTCTCTCTCTCTCTCTCTCTCTCTCTCTCTCTCTCTCTCTCTCTCTCTCTCTCTCTCTCTCTCTCTCTCTCTCTCTCTCTCTCTCTCTCTCTCTCTCTCTCTCTCTCTCTCTCTCTCTCTCTCTCTCTCTCTCTCTCACTCACTCACTCACTCTCTCTCTCTCTCTCTCTCTCTCTCTCTCTCTCTCTCTCTCTCTCTCTCTCTCTCTCACTCTCTCACTCTCTCACTCTCTCACTCTCTCTCTCTCACTCACTCACTCATCAACAACAAACAGTTGATGTTTATTTGGGATGCATAATTACAATCCGGCAGTATTTATGTAATTGGAAAAATAAGATCAACCAGAAGCAACATTTAAGTTAAGTTAATGTGTGTTTGCAGCTATAATCCAACAATACAATCTAACGTGTGCGTAATCATTTAGTGATAACACTTTACAGTACTTGGATTTGTACGGAAAATATGTGAAGCTTATTATTTGTACTGACCTGTTGTCAGTTTGGCACAAATCACTGGGATAGAGAGTTAAAAAAGCAGCTTTTAGAGAGCTCGTGACAAAACGCACACAAACAATAAGGAACATCAAAGTGAGAAGATGAATCTATCAGAAGACACGATAAAGTCAAAGCATCAGCGTTGCATACAAAAGAGAAGGGGATTGAGTACAAGGCAAGTGAAACTTCACACACGTCTGTCATCGAGAACTACACGCAGAGGGCGTAGAAACAAAGTTATATAAATGCTTGTCATTTGAAATGTCGGCCGGCAGCAGGAGAGGAAGGACAGAGGGACGTGCATGTGAGCGTGCGTGTGAGCAGGCAGGTTAGTGACATGTAGCAAGCAGCCTGGAACACTGGCACGTGGCATGCACCAAGTGAACAGAGACAGAACAACCTCTGTTCAACTACCATCGAGAATAATGATATCACAAACAAATCATTGGATTGGCTTTAAATCAGAATAGTTGCTACACTTTGACAAAGCTGCTGTCAGAGTGTAAATGTGCATGTTCTCTCGCTGCCATCGCACTGAGCACGCTCTTCTCTGACAGGGGGACCCACTGAGTCCCGTGACTCAGTGGGACCCCTGAGTCCCGTGACTCAGTGGGTCCCCTGAGTCCTGTGACTCCCTGTCAGAGAAATGCTTTCCTTAACACGTGCAGACTGTTGTCATGGATGAGATGTGCTGTAGCTCACGTGCTAACTGCTAACAGCTTGAGCCCATCTCTTGAGTGTAAATACAAAGTCCCTCTGCCTCCCTGCCTCTCCCCGGCGTGTGCCTCGGGGTAAACATCCACGCTGGGAAGACGGGGGAGCTTTAGGTCCAACTTGTTACGTGGCTCATTTGTGATGAATCGTTTTAGAACAAACACTTATTGCATATATTTGACTACCGACTGCAGATGTCATTCTGAAGCGTCGGCAAGGCCATTTCTTATTCTCTCATTTAGCAACATGCAAGTTTACCACTAAACGCTAAAACAGAAACATACAACATGGGGAACTGTGTAGAAGAATGGTTCAAGCAGCATTGAGACAACGGGCCATTCAACAGAAGAACTATGATCATCATATCTCACATGCAAACTAAACAGAGTCTTTCACCATGGTGTCAAAGCATAAAAGAAGCACTCTGTAACCGGACCAAGGGGGAAGGACTTTATGTTTCCATGCCAACTGTTCCACCAATTAAACCAATATAATCGATGAGAGACGAGAGGACAGACATACAGTTTCAATCTGTGACAGACAAAGAGAACGTTTCCAGGCAGGCAGTGCAAAGAGAGAGTACCTGCCAGCTGGTCAGCGAGGGGGGGTAATAAAGGGTGGTGGTGGACAGGAAGAGGCGGAGCCAGAGTGGGAGCACTCTTAGCACTGCGGATAAAGGCTGAGGACAGCAGAGAGTCCCCCGTAGAGCAGCTACGCAGCGCTGCAAGAGGGGGAGAAGAGACGAGGAAGGGACAGAAGAAAAGGGTGGAGAGTGTGAGACAGGAGAGGAAGCAAAGGAGAGGAATGTTGAAGAGGTGAGGGGACGGAAAGTGGATGTATGGGCGAGGGTGGGAAAGTGAAGGGGATGGAAACACGATTTAAATATAGGAAGATGACGGTTAAAGGGAGGAAATAGAACGAAGCGGGGAAAGGGAAGGATCCGGATGGGAGACGGGGGGGCGTGGCAGCTCCACGCACTACAGCTCGTCTCCTCTTGGAACCACAATACTCCACATGTGTCAGACCCGCTGTTTACTTACAGGCACAACAACATGACGCCCTGCAAGTCTGACCGAGTCTGTGAAATACACGTCAGCAGTTCAACAGTCAACTGAAGAAATGTGAAAAAAAAACTTAAAAACGGGATGATTTTCATTTTCTCCTTCTCAAAACAAACAATAAAATCACTAGGAAACAGAAACACATTTTCTTTTTTCAAATAAGAGCGCGTATGAGCACGGTCAATCGACAATCCGTGTGTCTACGGTCCATTTGTTTTCTCAACGCAAACAGCCAATACACACACTGAGGCCAGAACATGGACGTTATGAGGGCTGTGAACATAATGGGCCTGTGTCTAAAATGGACCACATTGTTAGGAGATTTAAACTGTACAGCGGTTCTGCTCTGCGTCACTCAGCCGTCTCTAGGGTGACCAGATGTCCTGCTTTGTGCGGTACTGCACAGCACTTTCACGACTTTTGGTGCGTCCCGCAAATTGAGACGATGTCCCGCATATTTCATTTTGATTGGCTAAAACGCTTTTCTCCGCATCTGATTTATGACATCAATCAGATGCGGAGGAAGGCCGGCTCGGTCCGCTGACGGCCGGCACCGCCCTTTATTATTATTATTGTTATATGTTTTAAACGGCATCATGTAAGTTTCGCTGAGAGGCAACAGAGGTCCACAGTGTACCCCCCCCCTCGCTGACAGTTCACGAGCGTCCATAGCGTCTCTCCACTCCCACATTGTCCCACACAGACATACTCTCTGTCCCACCTGGACACCTCCGCCGTCTCTCCGGTTTGTTTTTTCAAATCAGCTGCTCTTCATTTTTCCCCTGCTATATTCAATGAGTGATACAAATCTTTTCTACCACACATTCTTAATAAAACTGACACTGTTGGACTCTGTACTCGTCTGACTGCTACCAGAAATGAAATGAAGTACTTTTGCTGTGTACTACATAATGCATGTTTTCTGCTGTCTTTGATGAGTGATAAAAAGATAATGTTACCATTCGTTCTTAATCAAATTGATACTGTTTGACTTTGTATTAGTTTGCCTCCTACTAACAATACATTGAAGTACTGTTACTTGTGTACTTTGTGAGTACTCCTCTGTCAAAGTCCCCTGCTGAGAACAACATCAAGCCACTTCTGCTAAGTTTGATGAGGGAATTATTTTGTGTTTCCATTAGTTCTTCGTGAGGTCGATCCTGTTGGACTCAGTACTACTGAAACTACCCCCACAGGTATATGAAGTATTTACCGTGTACTGTTCCAGTACTCCTCTGTCAATGTCCCCTCCTGAGAGCAAGAATGCATGTTTCTCTGCTATTTTGAATCAGCGTTAAAAAACCTTTCTTCCTGAGACGTATATTGTTGGACAGAGTATTTTAAGAGGATGGTAGACACGATATCAGCAATACTTCCAGTCAGTACTCCGGCAGCAGCATTTTTACACCTTGGAACTTCTTTAGAGTGTGGCCTGGAGAGCTGGTCTGTCCTTCAGCACACTGACACACTCTGTCACTCTGGTTGCCCTCTTATGATGCTGGTGTCTTTTAATATAGAACTATTTCTCAGCCGCTAATTCGTTCCTCGCAGATTCTTCAGTCTCATCAGCCTCATGCTTCCATCAGTCCCAGTCAACGCCTCCAGCACACGTCCAGTGTCTGACTCCATATGATATTGTCCTGATGCTGTAAGGGTGATGCCCCATGATCACACAATGTGTGCCAAGGACCTCATATTATGTCTGTCATTAATGTTACATCACCCATTATAACAGTTTCTTTCCTTTTTTCTCTTCTCTTAACTGAATAGCCCTGTCTTTAAGTATAACACAATGTAAAGTCCTTTTCCTGCACCATTTTAAGGCTTCAAAACAGGCATTTCTACTGTATGTGTTTGGAGAAATGACACAATCAATGGCCCAGAATTGTACTTTATAAACTATGAATCTTGTGGTGCTTGAAAATATACACACTGCTTAAGCCGGCCAGGGGATATATATATATATATATTAGGGCTGTCAGTCGATTAAAATATGTAATCGCGATTAATCGCATGATTGTCCATAGTTAATCGCGATTAATCGCACATTTTGTATCTGTTCTAAATGTACCTTAGAGGAATATTTTTCAAGTTTTTAATACTCTTATCAACATATGAGTGGACAAATATGCTTTATGCTAATGTTTATTATCATTTGAACAATGACAAATATTCTCATGAATATTAAACACAACAACCTGGAACCTCTCTCATTCAATACAAATGGTGTGTGTGTGTGTGTGTGTGTGGTGTGTGTGGTGTGTGTGTGTGTGTGTGTGTGTTGTGTGTGTGTGTGTGTTAGATCGTTGGAGCTATGTGCAACTCAAGGCATATGCTCGAACCGGAGCTGCCTGGACGCTGCAGTCATGTTGCTGAGTGTGCTGACTTCTCCTCCAACGTCCCGCTGTCTGCTTCCTGCATCAAGTCAAGTGCTCGGCGCAGTTGTGTGGATAGAGCGCTCCTCTGTTTTCATTTAAACAGCTCCTTATATCCGTTAGCGCAGCTAGCTAGCACCAGATGCTAACAACAACAACAATTATTTTTTGCGTTAACGCGTTATTAACGCGTTAACTTGACAGCCCTAATATATATATAAGCCTTTTTTTTAGCCCTTTTTTGCAATATTTATTCAAATGTCACTATTTAAACAAACCAGGCCGATTATCGGGGCCGATATTCCGCATTTGACGGATGATCGGTATCGGCCTGTTTGGGAGTGGAGCAGTTGTTCAGGTTGATATGTGAAGCTCATTAGCTAGCCAACATGTATCTCGCAAATGTTTAGCAACATATTAGAAGTGAGGCTACTAGACTAACGTTAGGTCTACTGTCATAGCCTCACTTTTAATAGTTTGCAGAACATTAGCTAGCACTAGTGTTTTGCAGTTGCTCGCAGCTTGTTGGGATGTTATGCTAGACAGACAGATATAATAACTTAAGCGTTATTGTTAGTTAAGCATGTCAGCCTGCAGCCCCACTTCTTGTCTCTCTCTCTAACTCACTGCAGATGGCTGCACGAAAGAGAAGGGCACAGGGAGGAAACCAGTTGTAAGATGTTTAAAAGTTCATTAAACATAATATAGGCTATGCTTAAATGCATTTCAAAGAAGTTGTGTTGAGTTGTGTTGGAGTTTGTGTTATTCTACATTTTGACACCAAGATTTTCTGATTTTACTGCAAATGTATATCGGTTCCAAATATCGGTTATCGGTCTCCTTGATTACTAATAATCGGTATCGGCCTTGAAAAGGTCATATCGGTCGATCCCTAACAATGATATGCTATTATATATATATATATATATATATATAATATCAATATTGTTATTAACTTCAACCAAAGTCAATTTAAATAGCGGGCAAACAAATGTGTTAATTGCCATGGATGTGGTGTTTGATATAGTTTATGTTCAATTTCAACTATTTTAGGCAGAAAAACATCTATTGACTAGAACTTTTAAAATAATTGACTATAATTTAGAAAGGTTTTTGTGAGAAATCATTTCAAAAGTAAACTTTTTTTCATTTTATATTTTAATTTGAAATGTTTGCAGTTGCATACAACATTATACATTTATTATGAATCCATTTATTTTATTGTGTTTCCTTGAGGCTGGGGAAGATATCCAGCATGGAGTTCAACATGCTGGATATCTTATAGAAATGTTCTAATGCAAGTATAAGTACAACATGGAAAAGTAAATAAAATACGTTTAATAGGAGGATGTGGAATTATTTTCTCTCACCTTGTAATTACACAATCAAAACAATCTATCATTTAGCTCTGACCTTCACAAAAACACTTAGTTGAATCGGACACATGTTTGGAAGCTCTATTGACTGACATGCTGACTGGGACTGAAGGGAGAATCTGAGAGGAACGAACTGGAGCAGAGAAATAATCCTATTTAAAAGACAGCAGCGTCAGAAGAGGCCAACCAGAGTCACATGGTGCGTCAGTG
Organism: Champsocephalus esox; assembly: GCA_036324585.1. Lineage (NCBI taxonomy): Eukaryota > Metazoa > Chordata > Actinopteri > Perciformes > Channichthyidae > Champsocephalus > Champsocephalus esox. The sequence continues at coordinate 3,997,755 of CM070494.1, read as the reverse complement.
TGCTGAAGGACAGACCAGCTCTCCAGGCCACACTCTGAAGACTTTCCAAGGGGTAACAATGCTGCTGCCGGAGTACTGACTGGAAGTATTGCTGATATCATGTCTACCATCCTCTTAAAACACTCTGTCCAACAATATCAGTCTCAGGAAGAAAGGTGTTTTAACGCCGATCCAAAATATCAGAGAAACATGCATTCTTGTTCTCAGGAGGGGACATTGACAGAAGATTACTGGAAAAGTACACGGTAAGTACTTCAAAGTACTTGTGGGAGTAGTTTCACTACTAGCCTACTGAGTCCAACAGGATCGATCTCACGAAGAACTAATGGCAGAAAAAGTCAAACCAAACCCTAGAGACGGCGGAGTGACGCAGAGCAGAACCGCTGTAGTTTAAATCTCCTAACAATGTGGTCCATTTTAGACACAGGCCCATTATGTTCACAGCCCTCATGACGTCCTTTTCCTGGCCTCAATGTGTGTCTTGGCTGTTTGCGTTGAGAAAACAAATGGACCGTAGATACACGGATTGACCGTCCTCATCTGCGCTCTTATTTTGAAAGGTAACTTCCGGGAGCAGAATATGAAAAAACTGTAGTTTTTTTGTTTCTGTTTCCTAGTGATTTTATCGTTTGTTTTGAGAAGTAGAAAATGAAAATCATCCCATTTTTTAAGTTTAGTAAATCCCTTTTTGACCATGATAAAGAAAAACGCCTTGTATTTAAATTTTGGTTTTTCAATTTGAAAACGAAAATCAAATATCCAGTCGTTTTTTGTTTTTGAATTTCCATTTGTGAAAAGAAAATCCAAAGACCAAAACATACACTGACCGTGTGCTTTGTCACACCAGCCACACTTAACGTGGGAGCTACGTACGCCTGGAACATTAAGGGATTACGTCAGGCAGGGAAAGCATAGTGAGGTCATTTGAACGTTTAAAGCACGACCTCGAGAAGGTGACAAATAGGTGCCTTCCAGGTCTAGCTGTCGGAGCCCACCTTCTTAACAGCCGGCTTCCTTTGTGAACGAGACAAAGAACTCACTTGTTCTCGACAACAGTTAGTTCTTTCTCATAATATGAGAAGAGTGGCATCGTGGGGACATTCAAGTTTCCATTCCACGTTGAGGGCTTAATGTGAATCGAGTGTATTTCATTGGTTACATGTTACCTGATGTAACTGTGTCCTCGCTGCTTGCTTCGACACACATTCTGCACTTTGCTTTGTCGCCAACAGCTTGTGCCACGTGACTCAAATGGGCGATGTACGTGTGAAAGCCTTCCACTTTTATGCAAAGACAAAACATTTGATTCATATTCCGATTGAACTCAAAGACAAGTCGATGAATGGCTTGAATGGACCACTCCTGGTCGATGATGGCGGCCCTGATGGCACTTTACTCAGAAGGTCAGCGGTGTGAGGGGAGAGATACTGACCCACAGTCTTCTGGCGGACGATGCTCCGGGCCTTCTCGATGCCAGGTGACCCGGCGGTGGTGGCGCTGCGCTGCCTCATGGCCGCCGTCTGCACCGGCTGGTCTCTGCTCCAGCCTTTGGAGAAGGAACGGTCCGGAACCTGCCGCTGACCCTCTGAGCCGATGCCTGGTGGAGGACAATGGAGAGGGACTTAATTTCTCTTTGCACACCAAGTGTTACATAGTTAATGACATATTGACATCTTTCTGTAACGATGCACCGATACTGTTCACATGAGAATAGCTAGATAACATTTGTAAACATTTACTAAAATACAGTACTTTGTTACATTGCTTTCTAATGACTCACTGACCTTTCCCTTTATGCTTCTTCTGTTTCTGTTCACTCAGCTTGTCCAGAGGCAGCTCATTCAGATCCACAGTGTAGAGGTTCCTGGCCAACACCTGACACACACACACACACACACACACACACACACACACACACACACTTCAATGTTACATTACTGATTCAGATGGCAGCAACAGAACTGGTGGGACTCAAACTACTGCTCAAGGCAGCAGAAAGCGTTCTCATGCAGAGGAAGAGTGTGTTCTTAGAGTAAACATGAACCAAAGCATGTGAGGAAAAATGAAAAAAACAACAGCGGTCAGAATTCTGACTTGAAACTGAATAAGAACAGAGCGCATGCCGTCACATGGGGGCGCATGCCGTCACATGGGGGCGCATGCCGTCACATGGGGGCGCATGCCGTCACATGGGGGCGCATGCCGTCACATGGGGGCATGCCGTCATGGGGGCGCATGCCGTCACATGGGGGCGCATGCCGTCACATGGGGGCGCATGCCGTCACATGGGGGCGCATGCCGTCACATGGGGGCACATGCCGTCACATGGGGGCGCATGCCGTCACATGGGGGCGCATGCCGTCACATGGGGGCGCATGCCGTCACATGGGGGCGCATGCCGTCACATGGGGGCGCATGCCGTCACATGGGGCGCCTGGAGAAAAAGCGTTGCAGCTTCATTCCAGAGCGCCTCGCCTTTTAAAAAAGAAAAGATATCTATTTGAACCCTCAGAAAGGCGCTGGTGACGTCGCTGTAGGAATTGGTGGAGAAGCTTGTTTTTGAGACAAAAAGACAGAAAACCTGTTTGCTGTAGCATAGCAACCGGTCTTGTTGCTGCCGGTGAGTGTAAACTAAAGCTCTTTCAGACAACGCGTGAGAGCAAATATCTAATGAAATCGTATTTGATTAACTTATAACTAGGGTTGGGTATCGTTTCAATTTCCACGATTCTGATTCCGATTCCGATTCTACTTTTCGATTCCGGTTCTTAGCGGTTCTCAATTCCGATTCTTTGAGGGGCAGGGTAAACAAATGATACATGCTTCTTCCACTAAAACAAATTACATTTATTCGAGAAACTTTTACACAGGTTAGTTTACAGTAATATTCACATGAATCAGTCTGTTTATATTCACTGCTTTGTAACTAACCTGAGAACCACTGAAGCTACAACAGTGTAACTTTTAAATGAAACCCCCCCCCATTTAAAAACAGTTCTTGTTGAGAAAAACCAGCACATCTGCCCTCTCAGGCATACCGGGAAGAAATGTTTCAACATGTTATTCTAGACTAAATCTAGAGGGTACAACTCTAAACACCCATATGAAAAAGATCGGTTTACATTTTAATAATAACCAATAACCCCATAGCCAATAACAAATCCATGTAACGTATTTTATGTTTGTTGTTCATTCATATCTTATTTTACTTTTTTATGTATGCATATTTTTGTATCTCTCCAGTTTAAAACGATATGTCTGGTTTACTGTCCTATAGTATACATTGGAATTATTTCACACCTGTTTTATCCCAATAATTATAAAGGAGTGCCTTGGAAATATGTGTTTACATACATTGTGATCAAAACGTTTGAGACCCACTGAGATAACTGTGCATTCACACCTAACAGTCCGCTCTCTGGCGCATCAGACCACAGCTTGTTACATTGTTTCATTTTTCAGAAGGTTCGGTTTGCGTTCACACGGCAAAACTCAAACGGACTATAAACTTTAAACACAAGTCATGTGCTCGGAAATGCTGTTCAACCATTGGTCGGACATTAAGGGGGTAAAAACGCAAATCCCGGCAATTTCTACCGGAGCCTCCGCCATGGAGCATTAACACTTTCGGCAGGTTATTCTCATGCTGTTAGTCTGGAGATCAACAGACACTAGCAGCCCGCGCATATGATTATATAATCAGACAACGTCCGTTAAAAAATATGCAGTAAGGAGGGCGTTTCACCGACGACAGGTGTTCTTACTTTTATGTAGTTGACGGAGCATTTTTACTTTACACGACACTGTTCAACACTTAATTCTGCTTCACTCTTTAACTAAACAACCGCGGATGTCTTGAAAGACTCTTTCGCTAAAGATTTTTGAAGACATCCGCGTTCTTGTCACACGTAAATACTGCGCTTCCTATGTTTTGGTGCGGACTGCGTTCACACCAGCAATGAACCGCTCCAGAGTTCGCAAGCAAGCGTTCCGAGACCACCTATTTTAGCGGACCAGAGTCTGGTTGTTTAGTTCACTTAAGAGGTCTCGGACTGTCTTCACACCGACCCAAATGAACCGCACCAAGCGGCTAAACGCACCAGGGTTCAATTCAACCGGACTATAAAAGACTGGTGTGAATGCACCCTAAATTGAACTATCTAAACCAGGGATGGGCAACTTTGATGGTGGTGGGGCCACATAATTGATGTACTGGCCACCAGGGGGCCGCAGATTCACTTGGAACACACACACAAAAATTCCATGTGTTGTTTGTAATTATGAACAAATATACTAAGTCTGACATCTTCATTTACATGTTACAATCAAAGGGAACATCCTCTAATAAGCTCACTGAACAAATATCAGTTCACAGAAAAAGGGAGGTGGGGTGCCGCATGCGGCCCGCCATTTGCCCATCCCTGATCTAAACACTCAGAGTCCTTTACCTCATTGAGCTGTAGTTATCAGCCTCAGTCTGACTGGAGAGGACTCTCCTCCACATCATTGGAGAAACATCTTCTTCTAATATCAGCAGCTAGCAGCTAGCACCAGATGCTAATAACAACAGCGCCTACCGGCGCACCCTCCCTTTCTCCCTCGCTCGCTCCCACGCTCTCACTTTGGCTGTGAGCTGCGGGCGCCAGATAAGCCAACATCCCCCATTTTCATCACTTGCAGCGCCCATCGTACAGGGCAAATGAAAAGTGTAACCGGGATGAAAAGGGTGTTCCATTTACTTAATTATGAATGTTGTTACATCAAGGCCGAACATTAGGATGAGCACCAACGGTCAAAACATTTGTTTTTTCTCCCAGAGCTGTCAGCGCAGCGCCTCCACAGATCTGGCGCCCTAGACGAACATCTCTAACGCCAGTGCGACGGGCCGGCCCTGGTCTCAGGTTACGCTGTAGGAAGTGTAGGTACAACGCTACATTTCCCGCCCCGCCGCAGTCATACAGTAGGCTACGGAGAGCGGCGAGAAACATTTCCTTCAAGCGGAACTGAAATTCACATTTCTAAATGATGCCGTTGGAACCTAAATGTTGGAACCGGTTCCGAACCGGAACCAGTTCTCGGTACCCAACCCTACATATAACCATACCCAGTTTAGGCATACATCTGGAGGAAAACATGGCCGAGACCACTGTAGTACCTTGGTGAGCGTTTCCATGGTGAGAGACCACTCAGTGACCAGCTCGTCCCAGCAGGTGAGAGAGGAGAGGACGGAGAGCAGGTCGTCCCACAGCTCTCTGCTGATGTACACGTTCAGATTCCCCTTGATCCACGCCACGATCAGCGTCTGAGCAGGGGGGGGGTGAGAGGACAGAGAGCCTCATTAGGACAGGCTGGAATCCGGCGTTCTACTCATTGAAACTCAATACACGTCTTCGGCACAATTCAACCTAATTTACCTCAAAAACATGTTTTTATTTTTGGTACCTGAAAGATGGGTCCGGCCAGCCTGCCTGACAGCGTGTTGTTCTTCTTGCCCTGGGGCATGATGGATGGAGGCCTCTTCATCACAGACTCCGTCACCCTCAGCATCACCAGTAAGGCCTGCTCCCTGTAGTCAAAGAACACTATTCATTCATAGAAAGTCATGTAGATCCTCCTTACCTATGAAAAGATCATTAGCTTCCCAGATCCCCCAATAAGATCGCTTTTTTTAAACCTATTTTCATCAAGACATGAAATGTTTGTGTTGTCGTCCCTGTCCAAGATCTTTTGGAATATTTTTTTGCACAATTAAAAATAGATGCACATAAAATACAAACAGTGCAGGAACAGGCAAGAAAACCCATGTGTCTGTGTTGGAACCAGCCCCTAAAACAGCGCTGACAATCCCAATGTACAGGAAAATACAAACAGCTCAAACAGGAGGTAAATCATCATCAGGTATTTTACCATGTCTTCTGGTCCATGGTCTCGTGCATGACGAGGCTGCGGTAGATGTTCAGGACGCGCTTGCACATGTCCACGTGCTCCTCCAGAAGGATCTTGATGTCGTTGGCTGGCTCCAAAAGGAACACGTTGGAGGAGTGGGTGATGAATACCTGGGAAGGAGACGAGATACTACAATTAGGAAATGTAACAACTTGACACTGCAACGATGAGACTGGGAATGTGTGTGAAGGGATGTGTGTGTGTGTGTGTGTGTGTGTGTGTGTGTGTGTGTGTGTGTGTGTGTGTGCGCGTGTGCATGCGTGCGTGTGTGTGAGGGACACACCTGTAGTGTGGTCTGAACTCCAGCATGGACACTGTACTCCAGCAGTTCCTCGTCCTCTGCTCTGTTCATTCCCTGCGAGAGAGAGCAGAGAACACATAAGATATGATGACCTGACCACATTCACACACATTTTCTATCTTACTAAATATATCATTTGTGAACTAATTATATTTAAAATTGGGACTGCACGCCACCTTCAGTGTTAATTGAAGAAATGTAAATGTTAAATATTTCTCGTTTTTGTCTTTCTCCGTCAACTAAAAGTGAGTCAATAAAAAAAGTGTAAGGTTAGATGTTAAGCAGTAAGCTACATGAACTTTGAGTGTAGCTGGCAGAGTTTTGCAAAGTAACTTTAATCCACAGTAAATCTTCACACCATGTTCTTATTGTTGTCCCCGCACTCTCCCAGACACACCAATACAACTCGCCTCGTCCTCCTTCTCTCCGAGCTGGGAGCCTGAGTCCAGGCTGCCAGTGGGGGGGTAGGGGCCCTCCTCCGGCTCCTTCATGAACACTGGCCTGCCCTCCATGGCGATCCACTCCTGGTAAACACGCACCACTTTGCGCATCGCCGCAGCTTCACACATGGGGAGGAGGAAGGCCTGTAGGTGGAGAAAGGAAGATGTGACTTGAATGTGGACATTCAATCCACCGGATCTACTGCAGCCCTACGAGGACATGTCTCAGAGCACTGCTTTGTAATCAGCTTTCATTTGTTATCTAATTAAATATGATAGTATTTTAATGTAACTTATTGTTATTATTTGACTTTTTTTTCCATCGTTTAAAACAAAAAATGTAAGGCATATGATAAGGCCCGTTTCTTTGCTTGGTTTTACTTGTATTTTTTGTAAAATATGAGTTTTGTGAAAAGACTTTGGACACAAAATATCTAAAAGTAATAAGTGTTTACATTTCATTTAAATGTACTGCAGACACAACCTAACATTTAAGATTGAAATCATAGAAGACCCTCCCCACTCCCTGAAAACGTTTTTTGTTCTCCTTCACCTGTCTAAAGATCTCGGTGATGAAGTTGACGTTGGTTCTGGAGGAGGTCAGGACCCTCCTCACCACCTCCATGTCCGTGAGCTGCTCTTCATCCATGGAGCAGAGCGAGGAGGAGCTGGGCTCCCTCTCCGTCAGTGTGGAGGTGTTGGAGTGGCTTTGTTCCGGCTCGCACCCGGACCCCAGACCCCCGGACAGCCCCATGCTGCCCCCGCCCGGCCCAGATGAGCACCCGCTACTTTCCAGGTGGCCGTCCAATCGGAGCACGCCTCCGCCGCAGTCCTCAGAGCTGCCTGCCGAGCGAGCCGCCAGGCCTGCTGCTGCACGCTGGGAGGGGGAGGGGGGGGCACACAATACAACACAATAAGTGACTTTTTGTCATATTTAACTGTTGTGTACATATCTGACAATTTGATATTATTTAATATCCTTTTCACCGAACATCACATGGATCTTTTACATTGGCAGTTTACACATTTTTTTCTCAACAACAAGAAGTGAAGCCTTTAAAATAATGATGATCTAATATCACTGGAGGTACAACAGTGTTTGTTAACTAGATAATTCCATATGTGTTCTTTCATAGTTTTGATGTCTACAGTATTCATCTAAAAAGTAGAACAAAATGAAAATAAACCAAAAACCATGGAATGAGAAGGGGTCCAAACTTCGGACTGGTACTGTGTACAGGACCTCGATTCATCTGGGTCATTGGACATGTGCAGTGTGTCAGAGAATATTTTAAATCCGATCTCTTTGTGTCTAGAGATTCTCAGCTTTTCTGAGAATCTGTTCTTACAAAGATATGCTTTTCGTTGAGTGGCATATGCTCCTCTGTAACTTGAGGAGGACACGGGTCAAGAGGTCCTCTGCCTTCCTGCGGGGGAAGTTTGGCATCATGAGAGTTTGCAATACAACCGGCTCTTTGTTCCAATGTCTGGTAAAGATTAAGGTAAGGTAAGGTTGCCCCTGTTGAACACGAACAGAGACGATCTGAACATTATTATTTTTTTTATTTTTTTTGGTTTGTTATTTTTTCTTTTGGTACTTTGTTATAATTATTAATTTGAGTGAAAAAAGAGAATATATATATATATATATATTATTGTAATATTTTTTTGTTTCTGACATGTTCAATAAATTGACTAAACTAAACTAGGTAAGGCGGGCCTTTCCAGTCCCCCCCTTCTGGGATATACAGATTCCAGTTTCTACGCCTTGTCTTCAGAGATCGCCAGGTGGCCCACATGAAAGTGTGATATACTCTGATCTCTCTGGCCGTATCATACTCTCAATAAATAACAGTGTTTAACTAAAGCTGCTGCTGCTTCCATCCTTTCCTGAGTTGTGGCTCTGCATTGCTGCATAGAAGTTTCCATCACACAGTGAACCGTTATAGGCACATGCTTTCTATCAGCAGAGTGTGTACAGTGTGTATGAACCTGTATGTTCTTGGGGACGATCTCCCCCTCTGTTCCCGGGATGTGGGTCTGCGCGTTGGGCCGCGGCTCCAGCCAGAAGGAAACCAGCCAGCGGATGAAGATGACCCGGGCCTGGAGGAAGCTCTCCTTAGTGCAGTACACAGTTTCCCCCCCGTCCTGCTCCCTGCGCACCACGCTGTAGTAAGGCTTAGGACGCATCGTGGGCACATCTGTGGGGGGGAGGAACATCTTTAGTTATGCTGTCTATGGTTACAATAACACAATGGCACTATTCAATGTGTTCCGATGCGCTGTGGATTTATAGCATCCAGTCGTTTTGAAAGAGATATTACAGGTTGTTTGAAGCGGAGTTGTATGATGTACTAATTCATATTCAGTGTATTACCTGGAGTATAGGCCTATACAGATCATCAGATACAAAGGTGTAATAACAGTGAAACATGTGTGTCACATGAGTATAAGAGGTATAACACGGTGTAATATGGGAGAAACATGGTTGTAATACAGGCGTAATGTCGTATCTCGGAAGATGCAGAGTGTAACTTCAATACAAATAGTAAATAATACATTTCCCAAAATATCTTCATGTACTTAGCGATTTAGGGGGAATTAATTAAGTGTAGAATACAGTTCAAATATTTTAACAGCCAAATCTTTTGTGAGACAGTTTTTTCTTTCCAACAAGGATGGAAGCCGTTATCTATGCTCTCATCAAAGCCTCCAGACTGAAAACTGTCATTTGATCTGGCTAAATATGGGAGTTGCTGGCTTACCACCTCATTGGGGTTACTTTGGTGTTATTCTGTGAAATGGTGAATCTGGACTACCTTAGAGCAGCGATAGACAATGAACCCCTTGAGTTTTACTATTTAAAATAACTGAATATTTCAATTGAGTTTGGTGGCTTTGAGGAGACTATCTATATGGTTCCCCGTCAAACACAAAGACTGCATTGCTGCTTCGCCACGAGGTAAAGTGCTGTCAATGTTCTGAATATAGCAAACACAAAGACTGTTATTGACATTGACAGAAGTGCCTCATATCACTCGAGTTCAAAGAAATATGAACTGTCCCTTTAAGAGCTAATGTAACTGACCCAGTATGGGGTTGTAAAGGCTGGTTTCCATGGCGAAGTTGGGAAAGATGTGAGGAAGGTAAAACTTCCTGAAGTGACTGAAGAGGAAGCTGAAGGCGCGTTCATGGTTGTCTTTGCAGCGCCACTCGAGAGACTTGGCCTGGTGGGGACGTGGACACACACACACACACACACACACACACACACACACACACACACACAAGCTTGTGTTATACAGAGACCATGACGCACACTAATCAGGGTGAAGCGGGAAGAGCACCATTGTTTTTGGAAAAGAATGTTGTTATCAGTGTGTGTCTGTGTGCGTGAGAGCAGCAGCAGGAAGAGGAAATACAGAAATAAAGTCAATAAGGGATGACATTAGTGTTAAAGGAGTTAGTGATACCAGTAAGAGATTAGAAGAATACTTCCCTTGACTATCAATATGATGAACATCAGTAAATAACAGACCTAATAACTGCTTTCCCCGTGTATTAGTAAGGCATTACAACATGTTCAAAGGTGTAATTGGTGTTAGTAAGGAATGATGATAATACCTGGTTTACCATGTATTTAAGTAGCGCTTCTAAAAAGTAAGCGGTGAGGTCTTCCTGGTTCTTGTCACCTGACTGGGGGGGAACCAATGGGGTGATCTCTTCTGGGGTGACCTGAGCTGTAGGAGGGAAACGGGGTCACTTTATATGTGTAATACATTGAATACTGCTGAATGTGAAGTCACATGTCTCTGTGTGGAATCAATGTATGGGGATGGAAATAGTGACCAGGATAGCAACAATTCTTAGGAGCAGTAAAAGACTTGTACTAACTCTCTGTTAGACTCAGCGGGGGGTTGATCAGAGTATCCAGGGTGCGTGGGGTCCCGTGGCAGAGTGGAGCCGGGAAGCCAGGAATCAAACAGGCGAACATGCAGAGCTGCTCCCGCTCTGCATGACTCTGCAGCGCCTGCATCCACAGCAGGAACAGGCGCACGCCCTCACGACGGATCTGTAATGTAGACGAGAAGAAGAAGACTTTTACTTACAGCATTTACTCGTTCATTTTTTAGTAAGACTTTAAATTCAAAAGAGGCTGTACGAGTCGTCTGAGGAGGATGTAGGGGCTGTGACAGAGGTAATGACGGGTCAAAGGTGTACCTTCAAAGAATTCCCAGTGTGCAACAGCTTCTTGAGGATCAGCCCTGAAGAAAGAAACATGTCAGCATTAAATGACAGTAAAATGGTATAAAGCTAGCCAGCTCTAAAACCACCAAAAGCTCATTTTGCACACGCTTTTGTTCTGGTGAAACATCTGTGTTCAGTTGAGTACTTGATTCTGATTGGCCAATACGACATACCAGAGGTTTGTTATTTTGTAATAGCAGAGCACTGCTAAAGAGGATGCTGCGATCAATGGACTAAGTGCAGTCATATCAATCCACGAAAAAGAGGTCTGGTCAATTCACATCAGCGGTGGCCCAAAAAGAAAAATCTGAAAACTCAGTGGAATACTTGGAAATATTAGTTTTTATATTTGTGGAGAGCAGCTTTGGAATTATGATGGCTAAACTGTCCCAAGTAAAGAAAGAAAAATAGCGCAAGTGAAAAGAGAGGTTAAAAGAAAGAGAGCTGGACGTCAGAGAAGTAAACAGTAGAGGAAGACAGACAGGAAGTGAACACTAAAGCAGTGTTTCCCACAGATCTGAAATATACTTGGGCGGGTGGTGGCAGCGGGCCGGGGGGGGGTGCGCGGAGAGAAATAAAAAAAATAAAAAGTTTTAACAACATGTTTATTTATTGACTTTTCATTCCTGTATAATCATTTTGCGCAAAGATAATAATAATAATACATTTTATTTCGAGGCGCCTTTCAGGACACCCAAGGTCGCCTTACAGTGCATTTAAAAGGTAAAACAGCTAAAACAAAAACGGAACACAATTTAATGGAACCGACAAGGCAATACAGCAGCATAGAAGCATAAAACAGGCAGGACGAGTGAGAGGGGGGTCTGTGATAGCAGGTTGAATGTGTTTTATAGTGAGTAGGCCAGTTTAAACAGGTGGGTTTTGAGGTGGGATTTGAATGTCGTGATGGAGTCAGACTGTTTGATGTGTGGAGGCAGAGTACCAGAGCCTGGGTGCGGTGCAGCTAAAAGCCCTGGCTCCCACGGTGCTAAGGCAGGAGGTGGGGACAGTCAGGAGTCCGGCTGAGGATGAGCGCAGGGAGCGGGAGGGGGTGTACTCCTGGAGGAGGTTTGAGAGATAGGTGGGGGTGGACCCAATACTGACCCCTGGGGGACACCCAGTGAAACATGAGAACACCCTGACCTGTGGTTCCCCAGCTGGACAAACTGTTGTCTGTTGGTAAGGTAGGAGGAGAACCAGGAGAGTGGAACACCAGTGATCCCAATGTCAGCCAAGCGTTCTAGGAGTAGTGGGTGGGAGATTGTGTCGAAGGCAGCGTTGAGGTCGAGGAGGATGAGGATGGTGAGCAGTCCAGAGTCAGCTGCACGGAGGAGGTCGTTGGTGATTTTAACCAGAGCTGTTTCGGTACTGTGCATTGAGCGGAAACCAGATTGGAGGTTGTTTGAGTCGAGGTGGGACTGGAGTTGAGCGGCAACCACCCTTTCAAGGGTTTTTGAAATGAAGGGAAGGTTGGAGATGGGCCTGTAGTGGTTAAGGTCAGCTGGGTCAGCATTGGGTTTTTTGAGGGTGGGTGTGATTGCAGCCATTTTGAGGGTGGGGGGTACAGTTCCAGAAATGAGGGAGGAGTTAATTATTTTTGTGATCATGGGGGAAATGGACGGCAGACAGGCTTTAATGAGGGTAGTGGGGAGGGGATCAAGCTGGCAGGTGGTGCATTTGGCTTTGCAGATGAGCTTGGAGATGGTGGCTTCTGATGCTGGAGTGAAGTTGGAGAGGGTGCTGGTGGGTGGTTGGACCGTGGTGGCCATCCAGAGTGGGTCCGTTGAGGGGGCGCCTGATGAGGCCAGCTGTAGGTGGATGTTGCTTACTTTGGAGCTGAAAAATTGCAGAAAGTCAGTGCAACGTTCAGGGGAGATATTAGGAGGGAGGGTTCTGGGGGGCTGAAGTAGGTGGCTAACTGTTGAGAAAAGGGCTCTTGTGTTACCGGTGCCAGTGCTGATGAGGTTGGAGTAGTAGGTGGATTTGGCAGTGGAGAGGACGTTCTTGTAGTGATGTAGGTGATCAGCAAAGATTTGGGTGTGTACTGATAGTCCGGTCTTTTTACACAGCCGTTCAAGTCGACGACCAGTTGTTTTGAGTCGTCGAAGGTCGGAGGTGAACCAAGGAGCGGTGCGGGCAAAGGAGACTTTGCGGGTTTTGACAGGGGCCAGGGCGTCAAGCGAGGAGGACAGACAGTCATTGTAGTGACTCACCAAGTCAGCAGGGGAAGAGGATGCAAGAGTGATGGGGTAGGAGTTGATCAGGGTGGTGAGATCTGTAGGGTCGATGTGTTTGATATTTCTGAAGGAGATGATCCGTTCTTCTTTAGCTTTTGATCGGCGGGCGTGAACCTCAAAGAGCACAACTTTGTGGTCAGAGATAGGAAACTCGGCAACGGTGACATTACAAGGAGTAATGCCAGTGGAGTATGTGACCTTTATTATGGGTAGGAAAGTTAACATGTTGTGTGATTCTAAGACAGTCGAGGAGTGAGATGAAGTCATTGGCAAAAACACTGGATGGGTCGTCAATGTGGGTGTTAAAGTCTCCAGTGAGAATAACAGTGGGGGACATTGCACATACAGATGTTAATAATAAGGAGAATTAAGTGAGAAAAACGGAAGAGGGTTTTGGTGGTCTGTAGATGGTGACAATAATGATGGGTTTGGGGCCTGAGAGTTTAACAGCTAGACATTCAAAGGAAGAGTGATGGGGGACAGTGTCAGCAGTGACTTTGATGTCCTTACGGTAGAGCAAGGCGAGACCACCCCCTCTCCCGGTGTTGCGGGGTTTACACATATAGGCAAAGCCCGGTGGAATGGCTTCATTTAACTGGGAGAAGTCATTAGGTTGTTGCCAAGTCTCTGTGAGGCATAAAAAGTCAAGCTTTCTGTTCACAATGAGCTCAGAAACCAGCAGGGCCTTACTGGTGAGAGATCTTACATTGAAAATAGTTAATTTCAAGTAATCAAATGGTGTATAGGTGGCTGCTTTGGGCAGTGGGGATAACACAGTGTGATTGACAGTGCAGGTGACAGTGCAAGGGGGGCGGGGCTTAGTGGACCAGAAGGACCAAATGTTTGTGTTATTGTTGTGTTGTGTGTCCAGCGAGTTTCGACCAGATCCACGATGGACATATCTTGGTCGTTTGAGGAGAATGTCACGGTGGGCAAGCAGAACTGTGGGGGTCTTGAAGTTTGATCTGAGATGCAGTAGTTCCATTGCAGAGTATTTCAGCGGCAGGGAGGCGCTCGTGGCGGTGTAGAGTAGAGCGATCCATATGAAGAGTTTGACAGTCTGCATGATGTGAAAAGGTGGGGAAATAGTATACTCAGCAGTTTGATGATCCGGTTTATGATCAGGAGGCTTCAACTCCCGCTTGGTAGAGGAGGAGCAGCGAATCGGCTGCATCCAGTGGTCACAACTAACGCCAGCTAGCTTGACGGCTAGCTTGACAGCTGTGGTGGCGGCGGTCCAATTTGGCTGACAGGCTGCTGGAATCCAATGGGTCCGGTAGAATACACATAGAAATGCAGTCAACAGAAGATACAGGGTTGAATGTTTGAAGATAAAATCCAACACAGAAAACTAAGATTTAAACTCAGATTGAGAAGCGGCGAACAAGCAGCGCCAGCGTCCTCTCCCTCTGAACCAATCATAAGTGGCAGAAGACACGCATTGTCTCCATATCCTGAAAGATGGCACTGGGATGGCACTTCTGGGATTTCATGAAGAACAGCTCCAACGCCTGTGTGTATGGGAACGCCTCTGGTGCTGGTCCATTGAAGGGAACACACTATGGGCTCTGGCAGTGTCTAAAGACTGGTTCATGGAAAATAAAATGGACAGACTTGGAAAGTTACACAAAACCTCAATCAGTGCTGCCGACCTTTTAAGTAACGCTGCTGTCGCCCCAGTTCCAGTAGTTGGTACGCAGTAGAACACACTATTTTTGTTAGCAGAAGCAACACAATCATCTTTAAACCAATTAAATCATTTAAAGTGGACCCATCATGCAAAATGCTCTTTTGCACGTCTTTTACACATGGATGTGTCCCCCCGGTGTTCTAGGGAACTCACCAAGTGTCAGAAAATACAACCCTCTCTATTTTCCTCCGTACCTAAATATTTTAAAAACGAGGCTACAACGAGCGGACACAGATTCCATCCGACCCGACGTCAGCCCGGAATACTGGGCGGTGACGCTCCGCTTACATGGGCAACGCTCCACCTATCAGGGGAATGAGAGGTTGCCGTGGCATGGTAACAGCATGGTACAGCATGGTAACGCATGGTAACAGCATGGTAACAGCATGGTAACATGACGCTCGTGTCACGCCCCCC
Source organism: Champsocephalus esox (assembly GCA_036324585.1). Taxonomy (NCBI): domain Eukaryota; kingdom Metazoa; phylum Chordata; class Actinopteri; order Perciformes; family Channichthyidae; genus Champsocephalus; species Champsocephalus esox. The sequence goes on along the minus strand of CM070494.1, from coordinate 3,982,476 downwards.
TTCTTTACAGGGGGGCATGGTCAGCTGCAGCTCATTTGCCACAGAATCAGCCCTTGTGAAGACAGAGCTGGAATACAGCAAATAGAGCGAAATGAGGCGTGGCTAAAATGCATGATCTGTTTGGTATTTTGAAAAGAAAACTTCACAGACATGTTTTATATAGGTATGGCCCTACAATATATTATTCAAATATAGCATGATAGGTCCACTTTAAAATGAATATTGCAGGTGAAACAGTTCATGTGTTTAGCACATAGCTAAAGCTTACATAAAACCCATACCAGCACTACTAATCCTTCGGGGGGTCGGTGAAGCTAAACAACCCGGGCAATAATATAACAAACATGCAGGATTACAGGGCAACAACAGCGGCACTCCATTTTCTTCTTCTGCAAAGTTTATGATTGTATCTCACATGACATAATATGACCCAAAACTAGTTGACAGGGATCTGATCTGCAGCACACAGTCAGTACAGGAGATCATCTGTAGCGGGTTTGAAAGGGTTGTGGGTGCTTGTGTGCGAGTTACCGATGCTGTGGAACTGCCATCGGCTCTGGATTCGCTCTGGCAGGAGCTGGAGGATTTTCTAGAGGAAAAGAAAGATTTTGATGCTAAGGACCATTTTTTTAAGATGACATTTTGTGCCTTTATTACAGAGACAGATTTGAAAGAGGGAGATGGAGAGGATGACTTCAGTGAGTGGTCCCTGAGTCGGAATTGATCCTGTGCCCATTATGTAATGTGTTATGAGCGTATTGATTTACTGCTGTCCCATTTATTTATTTTTGATTGTATTGGTTGGTTGCAAAAAAAATCCATATTAATATATTTGAGTCAGTATAGGATTAAAAAGTATTATTACACGGCTTAGTTGAATACTTAATTCTGATTGGTCAATGTGTTGCATTGCTAACACCAAATGTTGCTACTAGAACTCACAATGTAGAGTGCAAGCAATACGATGATTGTAAATTCAATAATATCATGTATATCATTAATTTATACAGCTATGCTGCAGCTAGCTGGTAATTATATAGAAAGGAAACCCTCGTTGATTTCCCTATGATGACTGGATCACTTTTATCATCCCTTATTTCATTATTGTAATGTTCCATTTTATTGTCCATCTTTTTCCTAACTAATGTCTCTCAGGGGAAACCTTGAATCTTTTGTCCAAGTACTCACTGTACTAGCCCAGCATTGTTTTGAGTTGCGTGGGTGTTACGACCCGCCCTCTACTCCATGGTAGTGGACAGAAAAGACAACACGGAGGGGAGCGCGTAACAGTGGGGCCAAATGAAGGTCACACATACTGACTGTGCTATCTTATCCCGGCTACTAGTCTCCACCCAGTCCAGTGTAGCTGAATGCCAGCGCTCTCAGTCTGAGGTCAGAGTCAGCTGGTGCTGTGGTACTGACCTATAGGAAGCTAGAAACACTTTCACAAGTCAGAGCTCCGTTCTGAAGTCATGTTGCCTCTTAGAAACAGTCTTCTCTGGATTTCAATTTTTAACATAGTCTACTAGGGGTCTCTCAATCTCTCAAAACAGTCTTCACAACCATAGAATGGTGAGGTGGTTAGGTTTGTAGGCCTACCCATAAGTATTATACCATCATAGCATCACAAGGGCTAAGCAGACACAACAGTAAGGGAATGTATCAATATTGCAGAAAAAGGATCTTTGGCTAACAAATGTTTATGACAATTACACTTTTATGTTTTTAGAAGTTGAAATGCAAACACCAGGAGTAAAGAGCTATGGTTAGGCTATAAACAAACGACATCACAGTCACATAGAAATACTTTACCTCGAATATAAAGAGAATTGAGTCCAGTTCCTCCCTCTGAGACTTGTGACCTGAAACGCACAGACTAGCTTGAGAACAAAGCACCGTGATCGAGTCTCAATAGCAACAGAACATTGCCTTACTTCTAAAAGCTGACCAATCAGAGTACATCGAGTTGAACGTGAGTAAAACGTACCTTTTTGTTTGAGGCTGACCTCAATGGTGACAAAGTTCTCGAAGAACACATAGTAGATATGCGAGTAGTTCAGGTCGAAGAACTGTTTCAGCTCGGACGGCTCTGCGTTCTCTGGGGAATCAGAAGGGAAATGAAGATGAAAACTAACAAACAGGAGAGCACCAAGGTTAACTCCAAACGGCACATTCACTTTGATTCCTCAAGGATCTGTTTTAGTGCTGAAAGTAAGACTCATTCCTCAAATCTGCTAAGGGTGATTTGAGGAATGAGTCACATCTAAAAATAACATTACAAAATAAATCTCTCAAATTAACACATACATGTCTCTCTTCCCTCTCATAGCTGTTTGCAGAAAATGAAATATAGCAAAAAACAGAGGAAAGGGAAACATAATTAAATATGACAAAAGTCTGATACTATCTGATCACTCTTGTGACATCATTCTGACAATGTTCTGAAGCTATTATGACTTTAGTCTGACAGATATGTGTAATGTGTAAGTAGTGTGATTCTAAAATCATTACTTAAACCAGTTGAAGGCCCTTCTCTATCCATCTTTAGTCTAATCAGGGGTTTTCAAAGTGTGGGAAGGTGAGCCTCCCCTCAGAGAACATAAGAACAGCCGCGCCCCCCCCCTCCCAATTATTATTGCTATTATTAATATTGTTGTTGTTGCTATAATGCAGGGGCATTCAATTGCATTTCAAAGAGGTTCAGTAAGAGAACATGTCATTATGCTCTGTTTTCGCTGTCTTCCTTTCTCTTTTTGGAGCACGCCATTTGAAATGTTAGTGCAACATCTACAGCTCCGCTACCACAATCATCAGCAACAAGTGGACATGGAGAACTACATGAACTACATGTTGCTGAATCCACCGCGGAGCATAAACAGAAGGGCAACCAGGCAACCATGGCAACTATGCTCAGGGTCTTCTTCGCTGATTTTGGTGTATTTTGTGGGGGAAGTACAGTGCCACTTACAGGCCCGGCATATGTACTACAGCGTCTCCAGTGGTCTCGTGTGAAGGGACACGTTTATTGACCCGTATCGGTGTCAACGGAAGACTTTTTTGATATCGAATTCGGTTAGTTTGCGTTTTGTTTGCGTTCCCGTGTAAACGGGGCCTACATGATTTCATGATAAACACAGCTACAGTCTTTTCCGACTTCTCACCACAGGAAACATACTTGAGCAACGTGACCTCTCTGGAGCATCTAGGTTCTCTAAACACACTTGTGAAATGTCAAAGAATGACAAGTGTACCTATTGGTTTCTGGAGATAAAACACACACTCTAAATACAACCACTATGATAGTTTAGAGTCAAAAGTCAAAGAAATACACATTAGGAAATAGACTATTAATATAAAAATGAAATGTTTCACTTGTTATTTTACATTATATCGCACCCATGCACAATCAGGGCCTATAAACATGCAGTAGAGGGAGGGGTTGCCACACACTGTACTTGGTCGGATCGGGACTTAACCCGGCAACCCTCTGGTTCTCAAGTTACTGCCCTGCCCCACAAGCATGTAGCAGCACATCAGGCTATGCACTGACGCACAGGTACACACACACACACACACACACACACACACACACACACACACACACACACACACACACACACACACACACCACACACACACACACACACACACACACACACACACCACACACACACACACACACACACACACACACACACACACACACACACACACACACACACACACACACACACACACACACACACACACACACACACACACACACACACACACACACACACACACACACACACACACACACACACACACACACACACACACACACACACACAGAGAGAAACTCCCTCTGGTGGGAACACAGGGATTTTAGCCTTTGCAGACCATTTAAATGCACAAAAACCTATAGAACACACTACAGGGAAGTGGAAACTCCAAAAGCATAATAAGGCCCCTTTCGGCAAAGCAAGTTCCTTAAGAAACTTAAGGAAGGGACAGAAAGATGAACTCTGACTTATCATAATGGAAGTAAATGACTTCGTAATGTGATGGAGTTGGCATGTAGGGTCAACTCTAAACCAGGCGGAAAAGCCTGAAAACAATACTTTCTTTTTAGACGATGATTAGATTATAACCTTCTAAAGACATGTAGTCATGGTTTCCTGGGGTTTGGGGTCAGTTACTTAATAACCCGATTGCATCAAAGGGATTGCAAAAGGATGAAACAGCTTCTTGTTCAAACATGTGTTAAGAACTACCCAACAAGTATCCAACACTCTCTGTGCTCTCCTCCTAAAATGGTAAAGGTTAACATCTTTCAGGGGAGGCTCTTGTGTCAGGTCATTTTAAATCTCTGAAGTGTTCTCCTTATCAGTGCTACGACTTTAAGTGTGCATTTGCATTTTCTTATAATGGTCTTCTGGCACCATGAGAAGTAAAACTGGGTTGTTACATTTTGTTCAGCTGTCCGAGTTGTTTTACCTCCTCAAACAATGTGAGTGCAAGTGTGTTTGTCTTCCTCTGTGATTATTATCAAGGTCTTGTTTTCCCTCTGGTGCAAACATAGAGGGGCACACCCCTTTCTCACACACACACACACACACACACACACACACACACACACACACACACACACACACACACACACACACACACACACACACACACACACCACACACACACACACACACACACACACACACACACACACACACACACACACACACACACCACACACACACACACACACACACACACACACACACACACACACACACACACACACACACCAGGAAGTTGAGCTACTGTACTGGACACAGAGAGGAAATAGTAGAGGCAGTTCCCCCTCTCCGGTCAGAGTTTGTTTGTGTGGGTGTGTATATGTGTGAAAGAAAGCGTGTACCAGTGAAATCACACTCAAACACTATTACTTATTCATAACCACTACAATTAGTATAGTGTTGTAACTAACACATCTTAAAACACTCCGTATTTCTAACTTTTAAATAGGCACGCCCCTAGAGAAATCACAACAAGCCATTATGAATAATAACCTAAATGTTTTGCAGACAGCTTCATAATCAAATGTTATCACCGGGTAATAAAAGCAATACATCCGATTTCCATCCATGCAGAGACCATAAGCCAAACTCCATTCAAAAACCTGCCAATGTAATAGAGCCGTCACTTAGGCAAGGTGTGGAGCACGCCTTTAAACCCTCCTATACCTCAATAGAGTCAATTGACAGCAGATACACTTTGTCTTATTTACTTAAACATAGTTTTACTTCACGTGTGTATACACAAAACGCAATACTGTCAAGGATAGTCGTTCTGATGAAGAAATAACAAGCAAAAACAATCATATATTTGGGATAAAAGTGAACAAATGACATGCAATGAACTACATGTGTGGTTCCGTATTGATGCGTATACACTAAAAGAAATCTGAACCGGTCTTAAAGTTTGTTATATAAAGGCTGCCTCTCTGTTCATTGTAAGAAACTTTAATTCCGTGAGTTTCGATGAGGTTTTGGTTTGGCATTCCCTGTATCCCCGTATTGGCAGGTATAAGCTAACCTGTTAGCTGCTTAATTATTATTGTAACTTACCTATGACTATTCTGAGATGTTTCAGTCTTGTCAACACGTCCTTCTTTGGGTCCAACACTTTCTGTGTTGATTTTTTAACGTCCCCATGAGGCTTTTTGGAGAACATTCCTGGGGCAGGAGACACAAGAATGCGATAGTAGACAGTAGGGAGAAGCTAGCTGTGTAGCCGCTCAGACAGCTCGAGATAATCTGTAACTATACCGACAAACCCTCGCGCCTGGATGATGTATTAACGCTGCGAACTAGCAGCCCTCCGCCACAGCGCGGAGTTTATCAACGGGTGAATTGACGTTGACGCATTGTGGTCATACTAAAACAGATATGTAAAACGTAGCGGGGCAAAGCATCCATCCATTGCACCTCCCTTCCACAACAGTCCGCAGCCTGAAGCCTAAAATAGCTGGTTAGCTACTTAGCTCTGATGTTCAGTAGAAAACATCATGGCGGAGCAGGCAGGAGGGAAAACAAAATAATGGATACCAGATAAATTAAACGTCATAATAGTTCAACAATAAGCTAACTTTACTTCTCTATTCGAAATAATAACTGTATAATTGTAACAAAACGGCAATATACCTTTAAAACAAAGGTTGTTTTAAATGTAACTTGTGGTAACGTTTTAAACGCGTTTAGACAAGTTTTGCTCGAGTTTTGCCCCTGAAGGTACAGGGCTGATGGGTAACGTAGTTCACGGCAGGTTGTCAGAACTTAGGTTATGTGAACATTGGCAAGACATAAGACTACAGCTCCCAACACAAATAAGAGAGCGCCCAACGAACATTTGTTTTTAGCTTAGCTGAGACACACGAGTGACATTCTAACCGAGCGAGGGAAAATAAGTTCAAGCTTATTTTGAATTATTTAAACACTCTTGCAAACGTCTTGCACGACCCCATATTGTGAGTTACGGTTTTATTGAAAACTTCCTTGTTAATATGTGTGTGTATCAAGTCGTGCTAAGGTGCCTGCTATCTGAATAGCTAACATTCTAAAGCAATGCTAACTGGTGTGTTTTCGTTTGTTATTGTGTATTTAACTTGTATATTTGTATTATTTAAAGGAAACCCGATTTCCCAGTCAATTAAAACTGCTTTGCATAGTTTATATTTTAATATATCATCTCAAGCAATATAACAAAGCCATCTACAGTATATTTGATGTATGCACCATGACATTAAGTCAAATTCCTCGTATGTGTGAACCTACCTGGCAATACCCGTATCTGATTCTGATTCTGACAAACAGGAGTTCATTCTCGTTTTTAGGGATACTCATTGAGATAACAGAATTTCGCGCAACGTATAAGACGTTATTTTCCAACATGATCGATTATAGGTATGCAGATAAATGACGGAATGTATATGTAATGTATTTTTTCGACCGGAAGAAAATGTCAGTGGCTATCCCTGCATTACTGCCTAGGGTTAATATACCTATGGTTAATCCACAGTCAAATAAATATATACAAAAATACATGTAAATCAAATTTAACAAAGTGTTGAAATGATGCTTTATGCCATTATTGATATTGCACTCATCAAACAACACTAACATGACGAGTTTGTCACTGTACATCTGAGCAATAATCAGGTGTTCCTTATTCTTATCTGCATTAATACTAATACACCACTGTATTTATCGTAATATGTTGTAATATGCTGTATATGATTTACTACAACGTGCACATTTGTACTCTACCTTATTGTGTTTATATACATATAAAAATGTCATCGCACGTTTTGACTTTAACTTCTAACTATTGTATAAATATATTGAATCAATTTTATGAAAACAAATTCAAAAATGGAGCAACTGCCTAGATAAATAAATAATGCTATTTTCATGTCTGGCGAAAGAAACTCCGTTGTAGTGTTCAGAAAGAAAATTGTAATTAATGCCTTTTTAAAAAATGGAATTATGAAACTGCTAAATGACATGTTTCTCTCTGTCTACCAGTCTGGAGTGGAGCTGCTGCCATGCCGGTGCACCGGGACCGGGAGAAGAAGGAGAGCACGGCCGAGGAGATGGAGGTGGAGGAGCACGAGCAGGAGGCGTCCAGCTCCGAGGAGGAGGACTCCGACACCTCCTCCGTCTCCGAGGATGGAGACAGCTCTGGTGAGAGAGTCTGACGCCGTATAAAACCAGCACAACATTCTAATTCAGTAGCATTTTAATGAAATACACATTATTTTCAGTGTATGAATGTGTTAAGTTCTTCAGCACGCACTCAAGTATTATCTTTTATTTACGTCTGCTATCAGTTATTGTAACTTTTTAAAAACATCATCAACTTAAACACTTTATTCAGAATTTGATCTAATTTCGATTAGAGTTTTGCCCCCGAAATTGTAAATCATAACAAAATAATAAAAACTCTGGCAGAAATAGTGAATGTCTACCATGTTTTGCTTCCTTATCTGTTAGGGATGTAACGATACCAAAAACTCACGGTACGATAATATCGCGATAAAAAGTCCACGGTACGATATTTATCGCGATATTGAAAAATAAAGAAAATAAATGTGAATTTTTTATTTTATTTTTACATTTTTTATTTTCTTTATGAAATAATAAATCTGATTTGTACAGCATTTTAGTAGGATCGTAGTATTTTAAAGTGTCAACAATATAATAATCAGACCCTGTCACTATTGACAGAGATATAAATATACTGTTGGTACTTGTCAATGTCTCTAGGTATGTACATGTAGCCCTGTAAATACGATGTCCTTTTGTGTTGTTTTCTGTTCATGTTGTAACCGACTTGCTGCCATGTTGGACAGGTCTCTTGAAAAAGAGATCGATGATCTCAATGGGACCGTCTGGTTAAATAAAGGTTTAAAAAATAATAATAATAAAACATTTTCTTTTAAATCGCGGTAGATTTTGTCAGTCTCACGACGGTATTGAGACAGTTATTTACCGCGGTATTGGATATATTGTTACGTCCCTATTACCTACCCAGTATCAAAGTGTGTGTTTTGATGGTGTTCCAGAAATGGACGAGGAGGACTGTGAGCGGAGGAGGACGGAGTGTTTGGATGAAATGACCAACCTGGAGAAACAGTTCACCGATCTCAAAGACCAGTGAGACTGAAATAGATTATTTGTATCTTGAGACTGTAACATTATGAACTATAAGTCATTCAAAGTCATTCGCCATGGTAACGCGTGTGTTTGTGTGCAGGCTGTATCATGAGCGCCTCAGTCAGGTGAACAGCAAGCTGACGGAGGTGGAGGCCGGCAGGGCGGCAGAGTATCTGGAGCCTCTGGCCGTGCTGCTGGAGAACATGCAGGTCCGCACCAAGGTGGCAGGTAAGCTCTAAACACACACACACACACACACACACTGTCATTTCCTTGCTCACTCTCCTATGTTTCACTCTCATCAGGCATCTACAGAGAGCTGTGTCTGGAGTCTGTGAAAAACAAGTATGAGTGTGAGATCCAGGCAGCGTGCCAGCACTGGGAGGTGAGACACACACACACACACACACACTCACACACACATCACACACACACACACTCACACACCCACACACTCACACACACACACACTCACACACACACTATTTACCTTTAGTTCTTCACTGTTGTGTTATTTCACAATTACAAACAAAGGTGTTGGGTGTATGTTTGTGGTGTTTTAGGGCTTTTCCAAATGTTTTGCGATATGTTTTTATTTCCGATAGATGGGGTATAATACAAAGTGAATGATCGATGATGATCAAGTCTGACATTTCCTTGCATCACAGCTAGGGCTGTGCATCTTCACTGGTCTCATGATTCGATTCGATTACGATTATCTTGTCTTCGATTCGGTTCGATATCCCGGTGCATCACGATTCATACCAATGCGTTGCATCCTCAATTTTCTATATTACTGCACATGGCTTATTTTTCATCAATGCATACATGCAGTAAATACATATGAACTCTCTTTTTATTATTTAGAAAGTGCTTCAGAAATCAATGACATAAATGTCTTGACATTAATTTATAAACCAAAATAAATGAATTGTATAGGTCTAGCCTCCGTGTGTGAAGTTGTTCCATCCTCAAAAACAAAAAGCTAATGCTTCTGCAGTCGAGCTGCAGCTTCTAGCCACGGCCTTCTGTTAAATAAAAGGACACTGCATGTCCTGAATGAGGCATCACACACAGGACTTGAGTCTGAATACAGCAGACAACAGGAGTATTTACAACATATACAAACTAAAATAGTGCATGTGGGTGCACACTCACATTCTCTGTCTCACTGTTACATAAATCCCATGAATGTATGAGATTAAATTAGCTTCTTTATATCTCAGTGATTAAGTGAATAATGAAGTTTCTATCGGGTCACTATCAGCCTGTCACTCATTATTTTCAGGAGGGGGCGGGGCTTGGAGGAACGGAGGAGACGGTGATCGCGGGAGCTTTTTTCCTCCTGCCTTCACAAACTTTACACACATACTGTATATATCATCTAAAAAATTGCGAGAGGACATTCATACTTTGCAATCCAAGACTTAATTAAATCCACCAAAAACCTGACATGATTGTAACGCGATTATTTTTGGAAAACATAAATCCCTGTCTGTGTCTCAGAGCCGCAGCGACACGGAGTGATTCGGAGCGGGTCCTTCTGCTGCTGGTTCTGGACTGGTGGTGTTGTGTTGGTGGATAAAGCAGACTGCTCCGTGTTTGGTGTTGCTGTGCCGCTGTGCCGCTGTCACGTCTGTTCCCTGATCTCTGCGTCACCGACCGATTTGATATTAAAGTGACAGAAAACGTTATAGTAAAGCCGCGGCCAGAAAATCAGGAAGCAACGTTACTACGCTATAACCGATTATCTTCCGTCACTGCATCGAGACCGAATCGTCCGCATCGCAATGCATCGTAGAAACGATTATTTTCACAGCAGCTACAAATATTAAGACGAGAAAAGCGACTTTCATCATCAATGCGGCAGCGTGCTTACTTTGTGCACAAAGAACATGATTTGTTTGTTGTTGTTTTTAGGTCTGAATGTACAAAAACACATTGAAGCAGATTATTTAACAAGTTGAGAATGATTTTGTTTTGGATGGAACGCTCTGGAATGATGGAAAATGGTTGAATCCCTTGATTTCAAACATCATGGTATTCAATTTGACAGAAGTATATTTCCAATAATATGATGTAGCCTCATCCTTATCTACAACTGTGGCAAAGCACCGGGCTAAATAGACTTTTAAATGTTAATTTAGAATTGTATATGTTATGAATGAAGCTACAAACGATGACGTCTCTTTCTAAACACGTGTCAATGTGTGTGTGCTGGCAGAGTGAGAAGCTGCTGCTGCTGGACACCGTCCAGAGTGAACTGGAGGAGAAAATCCGCAGACTGGAGGAAGACCGACACAGCATCGACATCACATCAGGTGACACACTCAATACGTCGTGTGATGTCGTCCACACACACATTCAGCACCGTCTGCTATATCGATATCATGTTCAATACGTTTCTCTGTGCCTGTTTCTCCATCAGAGTTGTGGAATGACGAGCTGTCGGGAAGGAAGAAGAAGAGAGACGCTCTGAGTCCAGACAAGAAGAGGAGGAGACCTTCGGTGGTGTCTGATATCCTTCCACTGCTCATGCGCCTTCTGCACAGAGTACTTACCCCAGAGCTGCACAACTAACACAGGTGTTATTGAAACGGCCCAATGGGTAGCGGATCCAGGCTGCAGCCACACACCAACACTGAAACACGTGAGCGCACACTACAGCTTAGAAAAGCAGAAATCTGAGCTGACAGAAAATGCTGCGTTTTAGTTTAACAAAAGCTCACACACTATTTGATGAACAGGTTCACCTGCTGAATTAAAAACAGAACACATGAAGCAAAGGAAGTGAGAACCATAAAGCAGATTCAGGCAGTCGGTTAGGGTTGCCCGCGATTATTCGAATATTCGCTACAGTCTCCATCATCGAATATTATTTTTAAAAATCGATTTTAGGGGGGGGGTCGGTCGAATTATCGATTATTATTCGCCAGGGCTGCCGAATAATCGATTTTGATCATGGTGAGTTTCTGGCAACCCTAGCAGTCGGCGAATGGATTCCCACTTACCCCTCGATTCCACCGGGTCTGTCTGCAGCGGGTTACGGCTGCACCGCGGTTTTGGTCCGGCGTCATATTCTACCGGGCGCGTTTTAGAAGGAGTTTTAGAAGCGATGTGATGATGCATACTTCCTGGACAGGCTACTGTGTACAGACAAAGTTCATAATAATTGTAATATCCCAGTTATAAACGACATGAATCAAAGATGTGTTGCTGTATTTTAGTGGTAAAAAAATGCATCATCATCATAATTATTCTATATATATAATGTACGCAGTGCCTGTAGACCGGAGGAGAACGCTGGCATTTCTCCTCCTACTTGAAAGACTACGGAGGGATAGGGTCTGCAACATTAGTTTATGTGTGTGTGTATATATATATATGCTCTGAACGTTCCACTTCCTTCCTGCCAGACATTACCTTACGGCTGCGTCGCGTCGAAAATAGGATTCATCCTATTTGTAGAGGAGCCCTGCGCCGAGGCGCTTCTGGGACGCTTCTGAGCCGTAACGCACCGCGTGTGGTGGAATAGCACCCATTGACTCGAGTGGCCGTGAGCACCGTGCCCGTAACGCGCCGCAGACGGAGCCGGTGGAATCTAGGAGTTAAAGTGTTATCCTACAGAACAGCTCACAGAGAAGAGAGAACATGTGACATGCAGCTGTTGGGGAACACACTTCCCTTCTGGGTTTCTGATTGGGTTTCATTTATTTAAACTGCCTAATCCAAAATGCTGCACTCTGGGTTATGTCCTTATATTTAGAATGTCATTAATCCCTGCTCCATGTGGCACCGCCCTTAACTCCGCCCACGCCCATATATAGTTTACATGCTCCCTGACCTGGACATCCTGGAGGACTGGACCGCCATCAGAAAGGTGTGCAGATGTGTGTGTGTGTGTACATTTTCCGAGCTGTGTCGTCGTCCCCTGGGCTTTGGCATCGGTGTGTTTTGAGGTTGGTGAATCTTTTTTAACGTGTGTGTGTGTGTGTGTGTGTGTTATTTTCCAGGCCGTGGCCACGCTGGGGCCACACAGAGGGAAGTCCGACTCTGACAGCCCCGTGTTCCCATTCAGACAAGACCGAAACAGGCCCATTCTCAACTGCTGAGGAGCACACACACCAAACACACACTTTACAAAGCACACCGCACACACAGGAATGCACCAGATATAAGGTCCAGTGATGTAACATTGTAACAGTCGATTGGCTTTACCGCTGTTGGCGCGGCAGCAGCAGCATTTCTTTTAGCCACCTGGACGCCACATTTAGACTATTTTCACCGTTTGTCAACTCTTTCCGGAACTGAAGACGTTTCGCTTGCTGATCAAAGCCACAGGGACACAACATCTTTTTTACTGCGGGGTTTCCTCAGATATTATTCCCAAGAATAACACAAACAAGCAAATGGTTGGAGACAACATTAGACAAACAACTATTTAGTTTTTCTTGCTCATATCGCTGTTTCGATGGAGTCTGGTGGCTTTGAAGACGGCATAAAGGGATATAACGACTACAGTTGGAAAAGGCAGTGCAAATATTGCAAATATAGCATCCAGTCGGGGTAAGTTCCTCATACAACCTTCAGAGGGAAGTGTCCCTGGTAATATATCACATGGACAGAGTTCATTCCTCAAACATGACGCAGCTCACAGCTGGACCTTACCCACAATCCTCTGCACTCCTCAGCGAACAGCGACACCAGTCGGTAAGCTGCCTCTCGAGCCAACAGGCAAACACAATAAAGACTCAGGATGTGAATCCCTTTTCCAGGACAACCGGAAGAGGAGCATCGCTTCCACTCATATTTCATTTACCGGTTCTTCACTATCGGAGAAAGAGACGGAAACACTGGAACTGCTCACCACGCGGTGAGGCTTCAGAGATGACTGCGTGGCCCAGGTTTTAGTTTTCTTTTCAAGATGTGATCAAAGTCTTTTTTACAAATGTGTTTGACAGCAACTAACATCTCTGACATGAGCGCCATTCAACACACGCACCACGAGTCGCACGGCTTACACCAGCTGTCCACGAGCCTTTCAGAACATAGAGCAGTAGAACTCTGAATTGAGTTAGGATCAGAAGTCTAAGAGAAGAGTCTAACTTCATCAGATCACAATGTGGCCATCATCGTCTTCTGTACTTTTATAACGTTTCTTTTCATGATCCAGATGTTGTGGCAAGTTATTGTGAACAGTGTGGGATTTGTAACGCTAAACCTAGGGGTGATTGTGGAAACACCGGTGGTTACTTGTGCCATTAAAACCTTTTTTTACGTGGATCAGTTTAAATGACATGAGACTTATTACGTTGTTGTTTTTCTAATTTGTGTACCGTTTTGCACCCAGCACTCCAGAGTGCCTACTCTTCACGTTGAATTGATTGCATGTTGCATATTGCTTTGTGACGCCTTGGTTGCGGTGATTGTGGTCGAGACAAATGACTAATTAGTGAGATCAATAGTTAAAATGAAAATAAGGCGATACATATACAAAATAATGTGCATACGTTAGCCAAGACAGACTTAGTGAGTACATTAAGAAAGATTTATATTACATTTGTTACCTAGGAAGTCACGATGCCACAAACTGAATAACCAATGAAGGTAGACCTGCTTTGAAGGGCGTTCCGATGCAGCGAGGTAAAGCAGTGTGATATCCACAGCACACACTCAGACTGATATGACGGCCTGTAAGGACTGCTCATTGCAAACCAGTGATGAAAAAGCGACGAGTCATGCTAACAAAATCATTTTGGAACTTGAGTGACAAATGAAATAAAATTATTTGAAAGTTGGTATTCACAGACATCTACCTCCTCTCTTCAAACGTCACGTGTGCATTATCGCTCAAACGTTCAAACGCTTCCATCACTAGGACCATACGGAGTCTTTCATACAGCCCACGGGTTAGAACGGAGTCCGAACAAACTGCCATGTATTCATATTCTTTTCTTAAACAAGTTTCTGAACATTAGCTTGTTGGGGATGTTCAAATCAAAAAACGATTTTCTTTTTGACTGTTAATGTTAAATATTGTGTCAGGTATATTTGTGTTGATTGTGTGGGTTTTACAATAAAAGTTGTTTTATAAATACATTGTGTCTTTTAGCTGTAATTGAAAAAAGGCTTTACTTTATGTAACTTACTGAATAAATGTTTTCAAAATGTATTCTTTTATTGGATTTATAACTTCTAATATTTATATAAATATCTTTATTTTATTTGAATTGGACATTTTACTTTTATATAAATATTATTTATGTTGTATAAATATTTTTATTTTATAAGAAATTAAAATCATAACTTCTAATGTTCATATAAATACTGTACAATTATTCCATTTAATTGGACATTTTTACTATGACTTTTAATGTTTATATACATATTTTGATTCTTCTTTATTTGATATTTTACTTTTATTTAAATATTGTATATGTTCATTAAATACTTGTATTTTATTTTTACTTTATTTGTATTGGATATTTATCTTTGGATTCTTTTATAGGACATTTTACTTGAACTTGTGTTTTCAAAAGAAACATTCCAAAATGGAGCAACTGTCCCAAAAGAGTAATACTATCCTAAGTGACTTGTTCCGGCGGTGAAGCCCCTGACCTCTACGCTGAGCGGGAACACACAATGTCTCCTCTGAAAACCCTCTATTGTCTACCAAGTCCTAAAATGAAGAAAGAAATACAGTTGTTGGTGATAAATTCTTTAAGTGTTTTCTGTACCTGAAGAACAGGCAGAATCACTTGTTCTGTGGAAACGGGTTGCAATACTGATGGTAGCCACAAGAGGCTGCAGTGAACCACTACTCGGAACTGAGAAAGATTATTCTGACAAACCTTACTTGTTGTACCTGTTCTTAAGTAGTCAGCATAGCTGAGAAGTTTGAATCTGGCTTTAAAGATGGATCAATGGCTGTGATCTTTGAGATGAAGGCTCGGATGATGTTCCTCCATGCACGACACCTTTCACTTGATACAACATTGAAAGATGAGAGCATTGATCATTTGACAGTCTTTATTTGTATCTATTATTAATCACTTTTTACAAAATTCACATGGGTGTTATTTGTCTGTCTCTTCCAGTCCTTCCCCCTGGTGGTCAGCGGGAGTCACAGCGCTCTGACGGAACACACAAGTCACTTTCATTGGAAATCAAAGCTGTGGATGAAGATCCTCACAGGAGGGACATTCATGCACTTTATCATATTTGAAGAAAATGTCTCTTTTTGGAAGTATACGCCTCTCAGATTTAGGACAAAACAAAACTTGACATGATTTGATTTATTTGAATCGAGTTTAAGATCAGTGTCATAGGTTTGGTACAACAAAACCATTTGTTCTTTCTTATAGTAATGTATAGCTTTGGGCCATTTTGATTTTCTGGGAATTAAATGTTACTCGATGTCTTTTTTGTAAAAACACTCCCATTCTCTGACACATCCCACACACACAGCCTTTCTACATGCACGCTTTTAACCCTTATAAAAGCAAACGTTGCTGGTTCTCATGGCAACATTAACACACACACACACACACACTGATTCAGCTGCCACTGTGACTCCACAACGACAGGAACTAGTTCACAGGGAATAAAGCTGGAGAAAAGAGAGGAGGAGGAGGAGAAGAAGAGTGTGCAGCAGATAGACAGAAGGCCGATGGTTTCCCCCCCCCACCCCCCCGCGCTGACAACCTTTATTTAAATCTTCCTCCTGGTTAGTGTGTTCAGAACGATGGGAAATCCACCACCCGCTGAGTTAACCTTTAACCAGGAACACCCCACACCTCCAAGTGGAAAACCTGCTCAGATGGCGTCTTCAGGCGAGGGGGGGGTGCTGCTGTGGGGACTGGCTGTGTGGGGGGGACTGCTGAGGAGTGGGAAGACCCACTGAGGGATGTGGGGGGCCCGTCTGGTGGAAGGGACCGAGCGTAGTGAAGAGGAGGGAGTCCAGGACCGGGAGGGAAACGAGGAGGGAACATCCCTGGAGTGAGAGGGGCCCACACTGGAGAGAAAGAGAGAGAGAAAGAGAAAGAGAAAGAGAAAGAGAAGAGAGAGAGAGAGAGAGAGAGAGAGAGAGAGAGAGAGAGAGAGAGGTTAAAGGGGCCTTCTTCAGGTCCATGTTATTATTTAGTGTCTCTACTGTGACATGTCTCCGTGCTTTAATGTTCAAAGAGCCCAGTCTGCTCTGATTGGTTAGCTGGCTGGCTCTGTTGTGACTGGTCAACTGCTTAGAGATGACCCGCCCCTTAGCCTATCACATGCAATGTGTTGGAGCATTATGATGTCACTATGTAAGAGTAATAAACAAAGGAGTCTAAAGCAGATGTTACAGGCAGGGGGGGGGGTTAAAAGGCTATAACATATTGTGATGATAGAGGTTACGGCTTACTAGGCATCATGGGAGGTCCCCTGGGGGGGGTAGAAATCAGGATGGGGTGGTCCGTAGGGGGCCCGACGAGGAAAGGGACCGTCCATGGGACCCATCGGGCGTCCACCAGGGGGGGGGGCGCCCATCCTTGGATCAGCGTCAGGGGGGGTCCTTCGATCACCGGGACCGGACTGCTCACACAGAGAGTGGTGTTACACAGGCTGGGACACACACACACACACACACACACACACACACCTAATGCAGCAAATTCAAGGACCTTCCAGGCCCTCAAATTCAAGCATCCAACATGGCATAGACTAAGACACTGATCAATGATAGTTATCAGGGGTCGTTACGTGGCTTGTTTGAATACTCGATTCGGATTGGTCAATTCGGAAATACTGAAGTTGCAGAGGACTCTGAACCTAAGAGAATGTGCAGTCATATCATTACTGTTACGTGCTCCCCTCCTTGTTGTGTTTTCTGTCTCCCTCTGCGCAGGTGCAGCTGGTCTGTCCCCTGGCTCCGCCTCTGCGCAGGTGCAGCTGGTCTGCCCCTGGCTCCGCAGGTGCAGCTGGTCTGCCCCTGGCTCCGCCTCTGCGCAGGTGCAGCTGGTCTGCCCCTGGCTCCGCCTCTGCGCAGGTGCAGCTGGTCTGCCCCTGGCTCCGCAGGTGCAGCTGGTCTGCCCCTGGCTCCGCCTCTGCGCAGGTGCAGCTGGTCTGCCCCTGGCTCCGCCTCTGCGCAGGTGCAGCTGGTCTGCCCCTGGATCCGCCTCTGCGCAGGTGCAGCTGGTCTGCCCCTGGATCCGCCTCTGCGCAGGTGCAGCTGGTCTGCCCCTGGATCCGCCTCTGCGCAGGTGCAGCTGGTCTGCCCCTGGATCCGCCTCTGCGCAGGTGCAGCTGGTCTGCCCCTGGCTCCGCCTCTGCGCAGGTGTTCCTAGATTCCACTCAGCCGGGCTATCAGGAGAGACTGGAGGAGAAGGATCCTTCACCTAAGCCTTTGCCAGAAGACTGTCTGTGGACGATCTCTCTGCTGTTCTGATCTGTAGACCCTTTGCTGCTGTGTTATGATGTGTATCCTGGAGGACCTGGTAGTCTAGCTTTCGTGGCTTTATTTTGTTTCCCGTAGCTTTTGTTAGATTTCTGGTGAGGGGAGGGAAGCTCTGGGTCCTACGGCCCGTGGCGTGGCTGGCTCGGGCCCCCTCCTTCTTTTTGTTTCTCTTGGCCAGTCCTCCAGACCTCGTTCGTTTGCTGGTTGGCCTGTGTGAGTAATGGCTGTACATTTAAATAAATGATCGTTGTTAAGTACTGGACATTTTGTGTGTTTTCTTTTATGTTGCGGGTCTCCCCACGAGCCACTACCACGTAGTAGAGGGCGGGCCGTAACAATTACGCAGAAAGAAGTCCATGTGACGTCGGCTGTTGCCAGAACGCAGCCAGTGAACTCAAGTTTTCAATGACCTCTGCCTATTTATGTCTTCTTTAAAAGCACTGTATGTTCAAGTCTGTCAAGGACCCGTAGGAACCCAGTCATGGTCATAGTGTGAATGGTTATTGATCTCCAGGAGGCTCTGCTTGGGTCCAAATGGATGTGCTGCAGATCTTTAATAATATCAAAACCACTTCACTTACTGCTTTTGCACATTCAACTTCATTTGCCTTCATTTCAAAATGCTTGACTTTCTAAGCCGTGATTTTTCCCTTTAAGTGTCACCAGCTCTGAAGGACTCCTGCCAGCTCTTACCTCTCGGTGCTCCTGCTCCCCAGGGCCCAGGTGGTTCTCTCTGTACGCGCCGTCTTCATTGACATAGAGAACAGAGGAAATGAGCCATGATCAAGGACACGGTGCTTTTGGTTTAGTGTCCATCTCGTCTAGTTCACAAAGAGTTCACACACATGTCCTTGATTCACCTATTTACAGTGAAATATACGATATACAATAGAATATATATATACAGATGGCGGTGACTCACCCATCATGTCTAGCCCTGGGTGAGGGGGGCCGGGGGGGAGACCCCTAGGATGCAGAGGGCCGGGGGGGGAAAGCTCCAGGAGGGGGCAGTGGGCCGAGGGCTCCTGAGGGAGGTCTCCTGTACATGGGACCGTGTTCAGGGAACATGTACCCTGAGAGACAAAGACACTGAGACATTAAAGCTGTGTCTCAATCGGTGTTCTTCTGGACTCCATCTGCCACGTGGAGTGCACTACAGGGTGGGATTTTCACGGCGGCTGTCGTAGCCCCTCGGTCTGGCCGTTATGCCCCACAAATAATTGTCCGTCCTACGCCCACCGTGGCCTTTGGGCCTCGCGCTGTTAAACGCTGCTTTCAAAGCGTCAGAACAGGTTTCTGAACTGCATTATGCTGCGTTCACAACGGACGCATCGCTTTAACCGCTGGAGTTTCACCGTGGCTGTCAGCTGTGTTTACTCCTGTCATTCAAACAGGACGCGCTGGAGCGGGGGCGGGGCTTATATCCATGTAAATACGGTGGTGGAAACCAACTACGACCAAATTAACCTATTTTACCGTGATTCCATTGTAATACACGTTTCAAAAAAATTATGAAGTAACTAAATACTGATAACGATTAGTAAAAACCATGCTTTAAGTGTGCAGACAAGACGGCATGCGAAACCTTTTAAAATGCGTGTTTTGTGAATGGAGATTGGATCCATCAGGCTAAACTAACCTGTAGCTGCTCCGTCCACACTCACAACAACGTCCTAAAGACAGAATCAAAGCAGCGAATGTATTCGCCATGACACAGACAGTCTGTGGTTTGGACATCTTTAACTTTTGTCCAGTTTCTGAACAGATATGAGGAGCTGTGAGGAGTTGATTAAAGAGACACACACACGCACGCACACACACACACACACGCACACACACACACGCACACGCTTTTGCATTCCAAAGTATGGCTTGTTCATACAGTTGGATGTTGGAGCTTCACTGTGCACTGCTGCATGATGTGTGGGCAGAGTTTGACCCTTGAAGGCGGTTTCTTCTGAAATGGAATATATTTGTTACATATTAATAGAATTTTTGATTTTTAGATTTCATTTCGGATTTGTGAATGGGAGAAGTAGTAGATGGAAAACATACCGAACACTAATTATTCAAAGTAAAGTATTTCATTTTAGATACGTTAATACTAAGGAGGCATAGGCCTATATGATGATACGATTATTGATCTTAAAAAAGTGATTTGTTTTTTGTCATTAGAAAGTGAAGTTATTTATTTTTGAGCTCCAAATCCTAATGTTCCCCTCACACCTGTGCAGACCAACACCTTCAGAACAGCGAAGATGCCGATTTGTGTAGTGAGATTCTCTTGGCGCCTTGGTTTTCTTTCCCTCATGATTTCCTTCCTATCATTCCTTGACTTTATGGCATTTTCCCTCAAGGACAAGAAACAGTGGTTAAGAAAATATATCGTTTGATATGTGACTGCCAATGTCTTTCTCACACACACCTGGGGGTCCTAGTGGCCCAGGGGGTCCTGGTGGGGGGCCCCTGCGATCTCTCTCCCATGTTGGAGAGATGGAGCCGCTGTCTGAATGAGGATCTCCGATCCGCTCCATCTCTCCTTGGCCCCCGGGGGGCTCCATTGGACCGCGAGGCACTGTGGAGGAGAGGACCGGAGGAAATAGAGGACGAGGAGGAAAGGAGAGGTAATGGAGGATAAGCGTGAGAGAAAGAGGGAGACAGAAAGGGAAGAACCAATCGGCAACAGACAAAATATCAGGAAATTAAGCAGGAGATGAGATGTAAGACATCGTCGCATCAGTTTTTATTTTCATTGTGTTTCCACACCATGCTACCGTGTGTGTGTGTGTGTGTGTGTGTGTGTGTGTGTGTGTGGTGTGTGTGTGTGTGTGTGTGTGTGTGTGTGTGTGTGTGTGTGTGTGTGTGTGTGTGTGTGTGTGTGTGTGTGTACCTCTAGGAGAGAGTCGAGCAGGTGGTCCGTCCATTAAGGTGGGAGGAGACAGGAAGGCTCTGGTTTCAGAGGCAGGTCGTCCCAGAGGGGAGGGCCCGTATGGGGACCTCTCAGCTGCAGGTGGGGAGTTTAGTGAGGCCAGAGTCCAGGGAATGTGTGCATGCGTTTGTTTCTTTTTTGTATTTTAGGAAATGATACGGTTGAAGGGCCTCCATAACAACATGAGATACAGTTAAAGGTCAAATAACTTAACATTCCACAAATCATAACAAAACAAAAAACTGAATAACAATTACTTACAGGCATAGGCTGAAATATGTTACAGCATTACTACTTCTAAAACTGTTCCAATACAAATATTTCATATATCAATATTTTAATAGATGTAATATAATGATACAATACAAATCTGAATAATATCATATTATTTTGTTTGAAATAATTTCATTTATGAGCAGTCAGATGTTGTGACGTGTGTGTGTGTGTGTGTGTGTGCGTGTGCGTGTGCGTGTGCGTGTGCGTCATATGAGGTTAAGGACATAAGTTGCCTCGCTTTTTTTTTACATACAAGTGATTCAGCTATTGTATTACAATAAGATATGCGGCGATTTTTAAAACGTCCAATTTCTGGGACGTTTAAGGCGTCTCCTTCTGCACTAAGTCGGACACTGGTTAATAATATTGTAGCGTGTTCAAGTAACCAAGGGATATAGTAGTTATCAAATAAGTATAAGATGTGCACAGTTATGATATGGTTTTACAGATGTAATGCACTGTTGTTGGGCGAGAGACCGCCCCTTCCATATGAGTGTGTGTGTATGGCGGACATAAGGCGTGCATGAGGCGTGCATGAGGCGTGCATGACGAGACGAGTTGTGTTCGTATGTGGAAAAGTCATACTCCGTGCGGTGAGCGCTGGTTTTATTGCTACTGTATCCGTAGCACCCCACGCAATAGTTGGGACTGTGTACCGACGTCAGTAAAAGAGTTTCCCCCCCCCCAAGCGCAAATGTCAAACTCCGCCTGTGCTTACAGGGGTTTACTAACGCTGCAAGAAGCTCAGAACCCAAAGGAAACGGGGACACTAAAAAGTGACGCACACAGCTGGGACCAAAACGCCGTTGAGGTTCGGGATCATAACGCTTGCCACTGGAAACTTGACATGTACATTGTATTGTCTTATTACAACAATGTGATCACATGATTCTTGCAGATCTGCTGCAGCAAGCTAACCTCGTCCTTTCAAGTGTACTGACAAAACACTTGCAGATATGAAACAGACTAACTCATCATTTACTTTATAATCCCCGAACGTCAACAAGTGCTCCGGTCCCAGCTGTGTGCATCACTTCGTCGTGTCCCCGTTTGCGTCTTTTATTTGCAGCGCTTTGTTTATGCTGTGCATGTCTCACGGAGTTGGGGATGTTTTCTAATGGCTCCACGTGTTGTCCAGTTGTTGAAGATGTTAAACTAATGTGCCTGTGTTTTGCCACGTTTGTGTTTTGATACTTGTATCATTATTTGAAAGTACATCACATTTCTCCTATGGAAATGTCCTGGGCCGATGTAGCCATACCTGCCAACCCCCCGATGTCATTGCCCTCTCCGGTTTCCCCCCGGGGTCATATTATTTACTCACGACTATTTCCACTCTGACTTTAATACAGCTACACAATGTATTGGTTTCCATGGTAGCGCGTCCCTATAGTAGCGCGCGCAACTGAAAGTCTGAGAGGGTGAGGAAGATAGTCACTCCTTCCCGCCCACACATAGGAAGGTGCTGCAGGCCCAAGGCCGAGTCAATGTTAATCCCACTGCTCCAGCACTCATAGGGTTGATGGCGGATACATCATTCACACCATACGTACATTAATGATCACATCTTACCACAGGGTCGTTAGAAATGTTTTGTGACCACTCGCCCATTTCTGTGAGTTAGCCAAGTTATTTTCTCTCAACTATTTCCTTGTAATTTGTTTAATAATTGCGACCCTACAAGGAATAAGTATCATTCTTTTTTGTATTTCCTAATAGTATAAGTGGGTTCTTAATGGGCCTACTAAAACATTGTTGACATTTCCCTTACAGCTATTTCCCAGAAGTCCCTTCCCTTTACACGAGCATGCGTTTGTTTTAGGGATGCACGATATTGGTTTTTTGAAACCGATACCGATAACTTCCTGCTTCTCAAGACCGATACCGATAACCGATCATAATATAATATATATATTAAATGTACCTGTAGTTTTTGCACACCTGGTGGTAAAAAAGAGACGAGTAGTGACCAAATGACATGAGCATTACTACTATGAACAAAACAAAGCCAAGAACAGTTCTGACTCTTCAAAGTGACCATATTTATTTTCCAAAATAAAGTTTTTGCCTTTTTCAAAAGCCTCGTGGAGAGGTCAAAGCCCCGGTGCCTTTGCGTCACAGCGAGGCACGAGTTAGGGAGCGCTGGATTTGTGAAGAACTCCCCTCTTCCTAAACCACTAACACCACAGTACTGGCAAAACGGGAGGAGCCGAGTGAAAAACAAGCGCCCCTCATCCCAATCCACCCACACCGCAGTATTTTTGTCTTTTTTTTTACCCAAAAAATATATTATATATTATCGGGGCTATTAATACTTTTATCAGGTTTATCGGGATGACGTCATAATGACGTCATAATGCACCACTAGTTTGTTTCTGTGTGTGTGTGCTCACCTCTGAACGGCAGAGGTCTAGCCAGGCTGTCCAAAGCGTAGGGATCTTTGTCGAGGGCGTCGAGTTTAAACTGCGTGTCTGTCAGCCTATAAACAAACAGACTTAATGTCAACATGTGACGAGCAGAAGCGGCTATGCAATACACAGTTTGGACTGTACAAACAACACGGGAAACCTCTCAAACATTTCTAAGGAATTCAGAACACAGTTTATCTGCCGTTTGATTACTTCTGTCTGAAGAGGGCGTTCTCTCTCCGGATGTCTGACAGCTCTCTCTCTGCTGCTCGGGCGGCCAACTGCAACAACAAACCGAGATCAGTCACAAGGATGACAATCGTACATTTATACAGGCAGAGAATGAAGAAGTCCACAAATATTTCTCTTAAAGATAAGATCTCATATCATGCTATTTTTAGGCATATATTATGGGTCTCAGATATATGCAAATATATAAAAAAGATGTCTATGATGGGTTTAGCTCAAAATACCAAACAGATCATGCATTTTAGACATCCCTCATATCGCTCTGTTTCAGGCCTGCTAGATAACTGGTGATTCTGGGTCCTTAGCTTGAAAACAATAAAAAGAAGAGGGGGAGCTAATGCCTGCTCAGAATTCTACGAGATACAGCTAAATGCTGCCGTGATTAAACGTCATCACGTTCCAAACCACATCAAGGATTATTTCTGAAACATTATGGAGCTCAAATGCTTTTTCTCTTGCCGGTTTACCACAAGGTGAGTTCCTTTCATTATTTCCACATACTCTCTCCAGTACAGGTTAGCTCTGAGTGCTAGCAATGGTTGCTAATGTAAACAGAGACCATATTACGTCCAAAACACGTTGCGCATTGTTTCTGATAGGGCCGCGGGTGTAAAGCCCGCCCACATTTCCAATATTACGTCATGACCGCAGTAAATCTGGATCAGCTCCGTTGTTCCCTCGTTTTGAGAGATGTGGCACGGAGGAAAAGAGAGAGGGTTTTGTTTTCTGACACTTTGTGAGTCTCTTTACACACCGGGGACACATGTTCCTGTATAAAGGATATTCAAAAGTTCAATTTCACGATAGGAGACCTTTAAGTAAAAGTAGAAATACCACAGTGTATAAATCAGGGCTAGCCAACACAGTGCCCGTGTGCACTCAGTCGCCCGCGGGGGCAACGTGAGTCGCCAGCGGGGCATGTTCTAAAAATAACTCGCCAAGCAAATCCAAAATGTATAAAATACACAAAACAAAAAAGGAAATTAATCTACCTTATGCATGAACGAAACATAAATCAGAGCGAACTCTATATCTATCTAACACCCCTCCTCCCCCACCCCCAAAATGAATATCGACCAATCCCGCTCTTGCTTGATTTCCGGGACCAGCGTTGCAGTCGGGAAGAAAAGCAATGTGGCACCTCCCCGCTGATTGTCCTTCTGGCAGAATCTACACTACACATCAGCCCCATTGAACAGCCTATCATGCCAGCCTATACAGCACATGAGGGCCAGAGTTTTACTCTGTGTGTGTTGCAACTTGCCTATGTATGTATTCCACTTGACGCACACACACGCATGATATGTTTGTTATTGTTTTTTTTAACGCAAGCCGTCATCGCCACGGAGGAGCACACAGCCTCTGCGAGCGAGACAGAGAGAGCTAGGGAGAGAGTGAGAAAGAGAGAGAGAGAGAGAGAAAGAGTGCTAGGGAGAGAGTGAGAAAGAAAGAGAGAGAGAGAGAAAGAGAGTGCTAGGGAGAGAGTGAGAAAGAAAGAGAGAGAGAAAAGAGTGCTAGGGAGAGAGTGAGAAAGAGAGAGAGAGAGAGAGAAAGAAAAGAGTGCTAGGGAGAGCACACCATTATCTATTTAATATAGGTAAAGTAAGAAATCATTCCAATGTGTATAGGACAGTACAAAAAAGGTAAGCATATAATAATGTTAAAATGTGCTAAATATATACACTGCAAAAAACAAAAAGGAGGAGCAAAAGTAACCCCGACTTGTCTTATTTTTTGAAAGTAGCCCTCGTCCTAAAAACGTTGGTGGCCCCTGGTATGAATGGTATGTCTGCCTCCACCAGTGTTTCTCAAACCCTTTCACACCAAGCTGACTAACTGGTTCTTTTATGTGGGCCTTTATTTTATGTGGCTAAAATCCCTTTTGCTGCCGCCCTGTCCACAGCTGGACATTGCTGAGCTTCCTACTGGCCCTGCTGTCTTTTGCCCTCGACTGCAGGTCAAATACTACAGATACCTACAACCCTACTAAGAAAAACTATCCCAGATCTAACGTGCGAGCATGGAAATGGAGTAAGAATGCACACAATATGGTGTTCATTGTAATACTGTCAGGCAGGCACAACCCTCCGAATCCTGCATACTTTTCACAGTACCAGCTGCCCGTTATATTTGCCCAGTTTTCCACTTCAGCAATACTGCACATTTATTGTAACGGGTGTATCTATATTTCATGTGAATATTGATATATTTTAATGTTAAAATAGATTTCTCAAGATAGTTTTTTATAATTGTTTTGTGGTCCTCTTCTTGCAATGTATCTTCTTTACTGTGTTTATGTATGCGCCAAGGGGAAATCCTCATATGTGTAAACCTACTTGGCAATGAACCTGTTTCTGTTTGGCTGTAAAAATAAACATCTCTTCTTGTATTTGTTTCTGACCCAGTTATTGTGTGCTTTCTTCTCATGGGCTGACATCTGCGTCTGGTAAGATTGTTTGGTTTTGTCCAGCTCTTCCTCCATCTCTCCTGCTCGTTGTCTGAAGGAAGAGACACACAGGTGAGACTTCACATGCGCATCCTCGCACATGTCCGCTGTCACTGTGTTGAGGGACACTGTAGCGGAGCAGCTACCTGTAGTTGATGAGTTCTTCCATGGCCATCGCAATATTTTTGTCCGCCTTATTTAGCTTCTCTTCTTTCTGCATGCGTTCCTTCTCCTCCACTGTCAGAAGCCTGCAAACAAACACATCCTGAAACTACCAGAACATGCATTTGCTCTTCAGGAATTAGTCCTAAAGCCGGAAATGACTTACAGGTTGCCTCAAATCAATGGTTTTTTTAATGTGTTTTTTTAGATGCCTGTAACAAAGTCTTTGATTAACCCGACCTAAAGAGATGTTCACTTTTTGTTCTACGACATCAAATATGTAATATCCCACTGGTGGTAACAAGTTCCTAAATGTGACTTCTAGACGTATTCATGTCGAACATCAGCCGTCTTCAGCTTAGCGGTGGTGGCGTGAAGTCACCGTGATGTAGTTAGTTTATAGCCAAACGGTGATTTGGTGATTGCATTAATGCTTAGACTAAGTGGTGTTAATATGTGGAGATTATCCTGTTGAACAAAAGGTGCAAGTATCATAAACATTATTTTCTGCAATATTTGAAATCCTATGGACGTACAGTTACGTTATATCATTTTGTATTTAATTTTTTCTAAAAATGATGGATTACTAGCAGGATTACAAAGAGCATATGGTGTTTGTTGTAAAGGATCAGATGTTATCTCTTCTCTGTGACGGTCCTTACACACCAAGCCGATTTTCGGCATCGATAGATGTCTAGATGTCGGGCCGTCGATGAGCGTCGTGTCGCCCTACTCAGATTGGTGTGTCTTGGTGTGTCCCGCACCGTGGTGTCTTTTCGGGCCGTACCAACACCTTCCACCGCAGATTCCACATGTTGAATCGTTGTGGGCCAAAGAAATCACTCCGATTGGCTGTTCAGCTAGCTAATCAGTGCACGAGAAGAAATGGAAGTGAGGGACCCAACCAAACTACTAAGAAGGCAAATCTGAGATTCCATTTGACTCCAGCTCTCGACTCAGGATCGGGAAAGCCCCGTGAGCTTCTCGCTGTAGAGTGAACATGGAACGCACACGCTATTTGTTGTTTGTTTCTATCACGCAGTCTGTTCTTCTTCTCTCGGTTATCACGCAGTCTGTCTTCCGGTTGTTGTCTCTTTTGAATGACGAATACACACTACCGCCGCCTACTGGTAAGGAGAGTTATTGCCACTCACGCATGCGCAGTTCTTACGTGCTACTTGGCCGTCGGCTGAAGTCTTTCGGCCCGTCTACACTACAGCGTCGAGAGCGTCGAAAGCTCCAAGCAGCTCCACTCTGCCCATTCACTTTCAATGGGGTGACGTCACGTAGCCTCGCTTTTTCGCCGAACTGAATTGTGGGTAGCAGAGCGAGGCGTCTCAGGCGTCCCAGGCGACCAGAAGTTGAACATTGTTCAACTTCTGGTCGCCTGGATGCCGGAGTAGCCAGCGCCAGCCAATCAAATCCGTTTCCCAAAATCTGACAGCTCAAGCCGTAGCCAATCAAACCGCGTCTAAGCTGGGAGAGATATCCCGCCGTTCATTTCTATGTTTCAAAAAAAGTCGGAGGAGAAACCAACTATCGCCGTAGCAATCACCCGGTTTTGTATGACCAGACCCTCTTCACCTACCGGGACACAAACCGGAGGAACCAGCATGGAGGGAGGGGGCAGAGACAGTGGGGGAAACTGGTAGGTTTTCGCCTGTTTGGGGAGTTTATATATATATATTGCTCGCATAAAATCCCCGGGGGTTTTTGCTTTGTATGTCGGGGGCGGGAGATTCATGTAATTGGTTGTTGGTCGCGTTGCTTGAATAAAATCCCCAAGCTCCAGACACGCCCAGCTCCAAGCTATTTTTGAAGCTGTAGTGTGGACGCTCCGTTAGCGAAACATGGCCAAGACGCAGAGACGCGAGGCGACGTTCCGTCGAGGTGTTCTTTGGTGTCAGTTTGTGTACGGACCTTAAGCTGCACTGTTCTGTAGGCTAATACTTTAAGTGGGAATCTATACGCCTGCTGCCTGAGTCTGTTTATGGTTTTCACTTTCTTTGGTTAATGTGTTCTCTTTTTAATTCAGCAGGTGAACTTTGATGTTCATAAAACAGTGTGTGTGAGCTTAACTGTGGGCAGGATTTCCTATGAATAAAATCATGTCTGATGCTAAACTTGTAGCCTACCTGTGTAGCTTGAGCTCGTTTTCCTGGTACATTTCTGTCATAATCTGGAGTTTCTGTTGTAACTTTTGGACCTAAACACGTGGAGAAAATAAATTAATCCCAAATTAATGTGAAACAAGAATAAAATAAAACATCACACTAATATGAGGCAGGTACCTGATCCGAGTATGTCTCAGCTTCTGATTGCAGAGAGGACTTCTCCCTTTCCATCTCCTTAATGCTCACTAAAGGTGGAAAACAGACGTTTTTATGTTGTACAGATTAAATACATCATGTGGAATTGGAAATCTAAATTGTTGTGTAGTTGCCTCACCTTGCAGGTCTTCTTTAGCTTTGACTTCATCGTCCAGTTTGGCAAATAATCTGTCCTTGTCTTCATCGACAGATTTGAGGTCTGCATTGAGCTACACACAAACACAAAGTCAGCACTCCCTGAAGAGGAAAGATGTTTCCGATCAAGTCAATGTGTTGTGTCCGTTTGTGTCAAATACCTTGGCAGCGTAGATGAGTTTCTGGACTTTCTGCAGATGGCCTTGTGTGTCGTTAATAATGTCTCCTTTTCCGTTCTGGGCTGTACCGTTGGACGTCTCCTTCTCTCCTCCTTCCTCACCTTCCCCCTCCTCCAGTTCTGAATCCCAAGCTTTCATACTCAGCAGGCGATCTGTCAAAGACTGGAGGCGTACACATAATAGGCGTTACGTTTACGCCAAACACAAAGTAATGTGAACTAATATGATCACTGTACTGCACAATATGCCATTATCAGCCACTTGAAGGTGTTTGGTGGCTTTGTGAAGTGGGACTAAGGAGTATGTTCCTGCAATCGCCAATAAATCCTTCTTTGTATATCAATCAGGAGGTTTTTACTGAGAACCGAAGTATACGCATACAGAAGTCCCCTCCTCTCCAAAACCAACACTCTCTTGGATTAAAAGTAGTAAAACCATTAAAGGTGGGGTAGGTAAGTTTGAGAAACCATTTGTATCATCTGTTGTAGACCCCAATAAATAAAATAAGAACTCATTCTCAAAAAAGATAAACGACATTCTTAAAATGTATAAACGAACACGAGTTTGATTAATATTGATTAGAGTGCACAATAGAAATAAAATAATTGAGAAGAAAGAGAGATATTATCTATCAAAACCCAGTTAGATTAACATTCATTGGATTGCACACTTTGTGTGGGGCTTTTCATTTTAGACATGAACAACACATTTATATACAGTGTAATTCAAATATGTCTCTGCTTTTGTGATCCTAAGACTTTGGTAACCAAATCTAAAACACCAAAACAATTCGATCACATGAGTACATTTGTGTTTTCACAAGAGTTTTGAAGATTTTCCGAAAATCGGATGTCAAATGTTAAGCTTTTGAGCTACTTATCTCATCAAACAGTGCTCTAAGGTGAGCAATTTGCATGTATAGCAATACCAGAGATTGTCCTGAACATTTTGATATGTAACACATGGGGTGCCATGTTAGAAGAAATACATTTAAAAAGGTGATTTGAGAAAACATCTAAAAATCGAGAAAATACCCTTAGACTCCAGAGGAATCAATGTTTCCCCAATGCAGATTGGTAGAAAGCCGACATCCCAGGAAGCTCTAAGCCGAGTTGCCACTATGTTTGCCCAGAATGATATGCAAATGTCTTATTCTCTCCAAAACAAACAGACCAGGTGAGTAAAAACTGTAAAAATAATGAATGCAGCCATGATGACACACTAAGGTTGCGGTCGAATAGTCCGTTTCTCTTAGAACCTTCCTAAAGGAGTGAAATGACCCGGAGGTCCCTCAGTGGCAGCCATGATAAGTGCCGTTCCAATTCTCTAGATGATAGGAAAGGAGGTTTCAAACTTCCTTGATAACCTCCTTTAGCTTAGGAACCACTGGACCTCCCTAACCGACAGGAGAGGAGAAAATGCTGCCCCACAATGCCTTGCAGCCGCAGCATTTGCCGTCACTCAACAGTCGGCCGTTCACGGAAACAACCGATTATGACGGAGAAATTATATCATGAAAGTTACGGTGCTTATTAAGCATTTTAAAACATAGGTGGTAAGTTGGCAAAGTGCTTTGTTTTGGACGTTCATCAGTATTATAATCAAAAAGAGAAATATGAACGTTAGTTTTCACTGAAATGATCAAATAAAGTCAACATTTCACAGTCTTTACTGAGCTGTGTGGGGTTTGTTCAACTTCTAAAAGATGTTTGAATGGTGATATACACAGTGATAGATGTTAAGGACTAACGTTTATAATACATACATCTGTATTGATTTTAAGATCTTTAGTTCATACAATCATACGTATTGGGATCATTTGTATTAATATGGACCGGAGGGAGAGGGTGACGAGCAGAAGTTTCACTTTCCTTTTCTTATTTCAGTTCCAGCTTTGGTCCTGAAGAATCTGTTTCTCTGTTGTCCACGTTCATAAAGCAGAGCAGCAGCATCAGAGCACGGTGCAGAGTCTCTAGATGAGTTCACAGCAGTCCCTCGTTCTTATTGAACATCCATGTTGTAGTCCGCTGGATAGAAAACTGTGGTTTCCATGGTTTCCCCACAGCAGCAGACGCACATCATGACGCCCGCTGGCGCATCATAAACACGTCGGATAGTGAAAGTGCAGTCTCTTCTCCTAAGTCCTTTTTAATTCTCCTATCCACTATCCCTTAACCCCGTGACGTTTCACTCAGAGGTCAAGGAATAGACGATAGGGTTAAAAATCAGCTCCTATTTCTAACCTATCCAAACCTAAGGATCAGTGTTTCCCCGGCCAAATGATGGAGGGGCTACAAGCAGAAGGCTAACGTTTTCTCAGATTGTTTCTCTGATACCTTACAGTATGTTTCAGACGATACATTGTTTCATTAAAACATAATAGTTATACATGCCAAATGTATATCATTTGAATTGCAAAATGTGGCTTGAAACTGGATAAAAGGTCGATTTTGCAGAAAATCACAACTTGGACTGGAGGGGGAAAGTCTCCATTAGAAGCGACCAAATGAAACAAAAGGTTACTTGCAGATGTATCCAGGTTTGAATTATCTTTTGGGGATAATGCAAACACATGACTCAACAAAAAAACAATGTGCATGCTGAAATGTTAGATAAAACAACTTTAAGTTCCTCTTCTCTCCGGCCCGAGAGGCTCAGGGCTGGAAGCCGTCTGCTCTTTCCATCTGTTTTTCTATTAGAATTGCTTTTAAGTCATTTTATTTATGTTTTATTTATTTTTCTTGGTTTTATAATGCGAGTAGTTGCCAGTAAATGTTTAATTGTATCCTCTGTATGTACTAAAGATGCTTTATTTTCAGAAAGGGAAGTACCATCGACGACTGCAACATTTATATTTATTCAACTGAGTTATAGAAATAAAACGTGGAGTCTTCTTGGATAGTAGATTTCCAGTTTTTGAATCGGATGAAATAAACACAGACTTCTAGCTGCACCCATATACATAAGGCTGCAACATACCAACATGAATGCTAGTACAGAACATACCATGATGCGCTCGTCCTTGGTGGCGACGTCCTGCAGCATCCCGCGGTGGGCCACCTCACACCGGCTCATATCCGCCTCCAGCTCACTCACTCTCTCTGCCCACCCCTCCACCTGCTGCCTCAACTGCAGGGAGCGACACAGAGCAAGGGTGAAGGCTTCATTTAGAAAAAACATGAACTCGTACAGTCTGATTAGATGGACGTAATGGAACAAACTTATTCCAACCATCCAAAAGCAAAACAACTCCACACGCATGCAGTGGTTCTCAACTGGTCAGGCGTCGGGACCCACTTTTTCCTTCGTCAATAAATCAAGACCCAACATTCTGAACCACTCAAATCTATTCAACAAAAAATGGTGCTGTAATATATACGCTTTTCAGCATACAACATGAATGAAAGTGAAGTACAGCAGATATCCCTTCACAGAACTAAAGTATGCTTTAAAAAAGGTTTAATGAGATGATGGAATCAAAGCTGAACTGTATCACAGAAGAGGCACACATGCTGGAAGGGGGCCTGGGGGGATTTTTAGAAATACTAACATATAAACTACGCATTCTGGTCAAATCTGAGAAGAAAATAAATAAATCTATTACTACCCGACATATTAATAATATGTTATGCCATTGTTTGTGTTCCACTTTGTTCTGAAGCTGAACTTGCTGCTCCTCACAGAGAGAAGAGTAGAGAGGAGAGAGTCTGTGTGAATTACTTTAAATAGTGGGTAAGGGTAGATAAGCATTGTTCTGTGACCTGTCAGTCATCAACAACTGGGGTCATATTTCATCATGTGTTCATTTGTATCTGAAGTACCCATGGATGTATAAAGACTAGTTCTACATCAAAGTTATTCTCTCTCTCTCTCTGTGTGTGTGTGTGTGTGTGTGTGTGTGTGTGTGTGTGTGTCTGTGTGTGTCTGTGTGTCTGTGTGTGTCTGTGTGTGTGTGTGTGTGTGTGTTATTAGCTGCCTCAGCCACAAAACCCCTCACACTGCATCAGAGCAGCTGTTCATTCTATTCAAAGTGTCCGATACGCTTACGACCCGAAGAAGGCGACATAACTGTTGCTCCTTTCTCATAATATGCCAAAACGGATGGGAGGAAAATACTCAGCAGTAACTGATCTATATAAAATGACCAATAATATATAAATATATAATTCTGTTTGAATTGTGTATGATCTCATGGCGTAAATTACAAATGAAGTTTTTTTGCACTTTAGCTATTTTGATGGCGTTACAACTTTGTTATACTTTTATAAAATGTGTTGTGTGGTAATTGTGTTATATTGTGTTGAGGGAAAATGGAGGTTCAGGGTTTGTCCAAGCTGCTTGTTCCGGCACACATGAAGCGTCTTTGTGGCGATTGTTCCGTTAGCATTGTTGCTAACTGGCGGATCGCTTTCTCCGTCAAGCGCTTTGATGTTACTAATAACGCTCTACCTCAGCCGGGAACTGAAAGCATTTTGTGAAGTCAGAAATAAGAATATTAATAATCGGAATACAACACAAACATGCGAGGACTCGTCAACTTACGGCTTGAACTGACGACTACTGTTGGAAAAGAAACGCTTGTTTCAGGGCGACCACAGTGTGTAATGAACCTACCTGAGCGTTGCTGTCCCGCAGCAGTGTGTTCTCCTCTCCGGCTGTCTGCAGGTTCCTCTGCAGTCGCTCACTGTTCATGCTGTACACCTTCAGAGTGGTCTGGGCCTGGAGATACAGAGGCAGACATTGATATCCCTTGGTCATGTGAAACAGACTGAGCAGAGAAGGAAAAGACAGGAACAAGTCATGGTACCTGCTCTTCCTGTGACTGGAGGTCTTTGGTTTCTTCTTCACATGTTGTCATGCTCTCTTCAAGCACTGCTATCTGAAAGGATAAGCACAACAATAATCCAATCAAATCACACCCTTAGTATTGGATTCCTTATTTGAACGTCACTTTGAGTCCTCCTACCCTTTTGTCCTGCGCTATCCTGTGTTCCCTATGCTGCTCCAGTTGCTCCTTCAGTTCTTCCAGGTCTCTGTCCAGCTCCCTTTTACATTCTTCCAACTGCCTGGCTTTGACCTGGGGAGCGGGACACAACACGTGTCCCAGTGTGGGCAAAAGAGTGAGAGTGAGTGAGGATTGAAAGCCATATCGACTTGTAAAGATGCTAAATAAAGCATTCACAAATAATGGCAAAAAAAAGAAATCAGTTGCTTCAAGTTCAGGACAGTTTGGGATGAAGTGGACACAACAAAATGCCATGACGTTTTTGGGTACATTTACAAAGACAACAAATAAATAAATAATGTCTTATGTACAAACATTTCTTGAAGCAACACCGTCTGGTTTTGAAGAAGTTTCAATGTATTATTCTCTTTTCCCGTGTGCCTTACCTCGAGCTCTTCTGTCTTCTGAGTCTGTGACAAGACCCCACTGACCCTCAGAGAGCTCTCCACCTCATCGTACTGCAAAAGACACAAAGGGAGGAAATACATCTGATGAAATGTGGGCAGCCCTTAAACTTAAAGCCATGATTAACAAAACACTTTATTACATTTCAGATGAACAAACAGTGTTGTGTGAACCGAATTCAATATCAAAAAACTCTTCCATTCACACGCAATCGGCTCAATTAACGTGTCCGTTCACACAAGACCGCTCGACCCGCTGGAGACGCTGTAGTACATATGCCGGGCCTGTAAGTGGCGCTGTACTTCCGCTACAAAATACATCAAAATCAGCAAAGAAGACTTCCCGAGCATGGTTGCCTTTCTGTTTATTCTCCGCGGTGGATTTAGCAGTAGAGGTGGGGAGAGGCGGGGCTCTGGCCGTTTCTCTTGTTCTCACTCCCGAGGCAAGCGTGTGCTCCTGCTCACCTCCACGGGGGTGAGCAGGAGAGGTGGGGAGAGGCGGGGATATGGCGTATAAATGTTTTGTTGGACGATAAATGTTCCTGGAAATTATTGCGATAAACGATAATATTGTCTGTAAGACCACTGACATAATGATAATATATAATAATAATTCAAGAACATCCTTTCAAACATAACTTTTAATTGAACATTCAACTTTGCAAATTAAAT
Source organism: Champsocephalus esox (assembly GCA_036324585.1). Lineage (NCBI taxonomy): Eukaryota > Metazoa > Chordata > Actinopteri > Perciformes > Channichthyidae > Champsocephalus > Champsocephalus esox. The sequence goes on along the minus strand of CM070494.1, from coordinate 3,947,152 downwards.
GTGAAATAATATTCAGATATATAAATGATATATAATAAATAAAACAAATTAATTAAATGATAATAAATTAATTAAATCACACACAACCAAAACAATAAATTAAATAGACTCAGGCTGGAAAACAGAGCTCTCTATCTATTTATAAATAAATAAATAAATATATATAAGCACACATTGTCCCACAAGCAAAAAAAACCTCCTTAAAACAACAGTCAAGTGTACAGCCTATGGAGTCAGATTTGGGTCAATATTCTAGCGCGCAAAACAAGCTACTCACGAGCGGAAAATGTGCTTTTACACGCGCATGAAATGACCCTCGCGCGCAGATTAAACCCCCGCGAGCGGCTATGCGCTCGCTCGCGGGAGAGAGACAGCCCTCTTGCTCCCTCGCGGTAGTGTCAGCCTCACAGCCCCTACACACGGCGGCGTGCGTTGCCGCTTCAACGCTTCTGCCCATTCACTTTGAATGGGGTGACGCCAGGATTCGCCGAACTGCATTGTGGGAGCAAAGCGTAGCTTCTCTCGAGGTGCTCGCTGCAAAAGTAGAGCAATGTTCAACTTTTGACGCCTCGACGGAGGCGTCAGCCAATCAAATCCCTCGTGTATATCTGACAGTACAAGCAGTAGCCAATCAAACCGGGTGTATGTTGGGAGAGCCAGACCGCAGTTATTTCCCATATGTCAACAAAAGGAGGAGAAAATGATCGTGGCGGTAGGGAATCACCCGGTACTCTATGACCAGTCCCTCTTTACATACAGGGATACAAACCGGAGGAGCCAGGCATGGGGGGAGGTGGCAGAGACAGTGGAGGAAACTGGTAGGTTTTCGCCTGTTTGGGGAGTTTATATCCAGTGTACTTTCATTTGAATGGACAGCTAGCAAGCATACACAGTATATTTAGCCAGCATGGATCTAGCATGAATGCTTTGCTTTGTATGTCCGGGGCGGGACATTCATGTGGTTGGTTGTTGGTCGGGATGCTCGCGTTGACTCCCCAAGCTCAAGACACGCCCACCGCCAAGCGGCAACGCACGCCCCGTGTGTAGGGGCCGTAAGCCTCACTCGCTCGCAGAGTCTGTCTACGCGCACGTGAAAAGTTTCTGGCACTTTGGGGCGGAGCCACTGGACTTTGAATGACAGCTGCCAGGAACCCCGGAGTTGCCAGGTTCGATAAATGCCTGAATTACCAAGAGCCGAGGAGTGACAGCTGCAAGATGAGTTGGACGAGATTGAATGGTAAAGTTGTCCATAAAAAACTATTATATTCGTAAAGTGTACAGCTAATATATATATATATATATATCTATATTAATTAATTGTATACAAAACAATATATTCTTGAGTGGGCTGTATCTGTCGAAAACTGCTAGCTCCTGTCTGCTGTATGCACCTCCCTTACAAAATGTAAGTGTCCTATAGTAAGTTCGTAGTGTTCTGTAGTATTTTTCACCAGCTATTGTATTACTATAGTTTTTTCTGTAGTGCCATTTTATTAGCTATCGTAGCCCTACAATATTTCAATAATAATACTATGTATCTAGATCTTTGTAGTATTCCTATATTATTTTAAATAGTATAACTATAGTATAATATATAGTGTTTCTGTAGTTGTTTTTTTTTAAACACTATAGAACACTCCTAGCATGATATTGTCATAGTGAATGCATATTATTATTATAGTGTTGTAAATGTATTACTAAAGTGTTTTTGTTGGTGTTTCCGTATTAAGACTATATTATTTTAAATAGTACTACTATAGTATAATATATAGTAATAGTATGATGTTATCATAATGAATGCATATTATTACTATAGTGTTTGTAAAAGTATTGCACTCCTAGATTTAATGTCATTTTTTTATATCAAATGAATTGAGATATATATATATATATATATATATATTAGCTGTACACTTTACGAATATAATAGTTTTTTTATGGACAACTTTACCATTCAATCTCGTCCAACTGATCTTGCAGCTGTCACTCCTCGGCTCTTGGTAGTTCAGGCATTTATCAAACCTGGCAACTCCGGGGTTCCTGGCAGCTGTCAATCAAAGTCCAGTGGCTCCGCCCCAAAGTGTCAGAAACGTTTTATGCCGGTGTAAAAGCACATTTTCCGCTTGTGAGTAGCTTGTTTTACGCGCTAGAATATTGACCCAAATCTGACTCCATAACAGTCCACTGTCCATACAAGACCCAGATGCCTCAACAGGCCATGTCCAATTCTGTTTTTCAAAGTTTTCGAGCAAGGAACACCAACATGTTTGCATCGTCGGGCAAATGCATCTTTGATTGTAAACTGTCGGGAAGGTGGGGGCTCTCCAGCTGCCGTGTTTGCTGCCAGCTGGGAAAACGGAATGGGGTAGTTGTGTTTTATGTGTAGTTTAAAATGTGTGGTATTGCCTGGTTTTGTCGCTACCTTTTTTAAACATGCGACACATGGCTTGAATCCAAAATACTGCCACACCGGAGAATCGAGATGTGTCGTTAGGTTTTGTAACCAATTCTATTTCACTTGAAATTCCCCGTGAGTAAGTCACAAGTTGTCTCCCGCTTGTCGCTATATTATTAATGTGGCTGCTACGCTGCTGCACGTGCACACGGAGTGTCCTGATCTGGCTGTGTGTCAGCCTCGCCCCTCACAGCGCGCCTGGCAGCCACAGCTTTGCTAGTTAAAATGCTGGTCACATCCTTATGTAAATGAGAATGTAGCGCATCAGTGGCAGTCAGTGTTAGCATGAGTACAGACCTCTTGTTGACATTTGCTGAGAGTCTCCAGGACTTTACACTTCTCATCCAGGAGCTGCGTAACCTGCTCACCCATCCTCCGCTCTCTACCTGAAAACACACAAAACAATGCTCAGGACACATTCAAATCTTTGTTTTGTTATTTCTGGGAGAGTTTGCATAGGCAATGCAAATGTGTTTGCAATAAATTAAGCTACAAAGCTTTCAACGATTCCTTACAGCTCTAATCATTTGTGATGTATTTGTGTTAAGTCATAAAAAAAAATAGATATTATGAAAAAATAAGTCAGAACTTACTTCGATACATTCTGCTTTTGACCTGTGAAAAATAAGAAGAAAGCAATGGTGAACAAGAAGTACTAAAGAGATTCATTCTTAATAAATAATCATTAGTTATGTGGAATTAATGGCTATGAGGGTAACGTCAAACAACAGTCACACTAGGACTGTCTTTTAAAATCTAGAAAATACATCACGTAACTGTAATGCAGCCTCTTAAAACCAGGAAAAGACTATCTAATACAATAACTTGTCTCATATCACAATATGGATATAACATTAATATATTGCTGTGGGTTGTGTGTGATGATGATGACGATGACGATGATGTGTTTATATGAACAGTACATGTGTGTGTACTGTGTACTCACAGAGCTGTAAAATCTACAGGTGAACAGCAGCATCGTCACCAGCCCCACCAGACTGGACACGATGACCGGTTCCCATGCCAACCCGTACAGGTCTGGCCCAGGTCTGATATCAGCAGGCAATGCCAATACAACCTGAACAAAGAGGGGAGGAAATCTGGTTAATTTAGGATTTGAAACATAGTTAAAATAGATGGGGGAACCTTGGTTTAATCTATTTAACTGAGAGGAGTCCCAATCATTGTGGTGAATGTTATTGTTATTCAATTTGACCACTGAATGTATATTATATAATTTGGTATCGCAAGTAGTAAGCCATGACTAGTAATCCTACTAGTCATGTGATGTATGTTTACTCAAGTACTGTACTGAAGTACGATTTAAGGGTAACTTGTACTTTACTTGAGTATTTTGTTATGCTATTTTATACCCACTACATTTGATAAAATTAGATACAAGTTTCTTTACATATCTATTTTATTAGCTATTACAAAATATAAATAATCTCTGCTATAAAATTATAGGTTAAATATCCAGCAGTAGTATATAAAGTAATTAAAAGTAGCTCCACTTATATCAGCTGTGATGAACACAATGCATCAAAAATAACAATCAAGCTTTTTATGATAATAAATTGGGACATTACTTTAACTTTTGGTACTTTAAATATATTTTGATATTATGTTTGTACTTTTACTTGTAATGGAGTACTTTAAGATCATAGCATTTGTAATTGTACTGGTAAAGGATCACTGTACTTCCTGTTAAACGAATTAGATGGTGGCTTATCTAGCGCAAATGATCTCATACAAAGAGAATAACAACAGAAAACACCGCAGGAAAGCACATCACCTGCTCAGACAAACTAACGTTACTTTCAATTAGCTAGCTAACCATTACTAGCTCAACAATATGACAAACAATTCTGAAAAAGCGTCTTAAAATATCACTGTAGTGCTGACAGCTGGTGAACAGCACTGGCACAACACACACGAAGTCAAACATGAGCTGTATAAAAACAACATATGAACTTAGTTATAATACTGAGCTATTTTCCAACGCTTGACAATCTGTTACGTTATGTCAGTTGGCTAGTTAAGAAATGCTAAGAAAACCTGCCACATAACGTACATCCTTCACTTTCTCCACGGCGATACTGTAGTAAGCCTCTGCCGTCGTCTGGAAGTCGACCGCTTTAATAGCCAACCGGTCGCTTGCCGTAAATTCCTCCATTGCCGAATTAGGTCATTTTACTGATATGTGTCATTTAAAAACGGACATTTAAGAAACGGTAGCCATCAACCGGGCTAGCTAGCGGCGGATTTCACATCCTATTCACAACACCGAAGCTCAAGAGTGGACCACGTCACATTCAACTTCGTAGGGGTGGCAGGATGTTGGATAGTCTCTATAAACTCCTCGTAGAGATTCCACTAGGTTGCTATTGCCTCAGAATATGAATGTACACATAATTGAATATATTTCCACAAGTTATAAATACCTATAAACTAGGTTGAGCATATACAGGTGTGTGTAGATATGCTCACACCCCCACCAGTGGAAATGGTTCACACGCAACGTCACCATTTGTAAACTGCCACACTGGCACATCGGAGCACTTTTAAAGTGACACCAAAAATAAACAGGTGTCACTAAATAGAGAGTTTTCAATGTCGTCTTTAATAACTTCTCAAATATCTAACATCATTTTTGCATTCTTTAATCGTAAAAAAAAATCTCACATAAACCATGTTTCTCGAAACGTTACGGCGGCAGACATTTAGGCATCACAGGCCAGTCTAAAGTAGGACATAGGTAGGACACACTGTAGGGGAAAATTCGACTGTCGCCAAATGTTTTGAAATGTACTTACCGATCTGGCCTCCTTTTCGTCCATTTGAAACTACAGAATTAATATACTCCTTAAAACATTTAAAACACGTTGCCTTTAGAGCAAGTGGGTTACCAGCTGGTTCAACTTGTGTAATAGAGCCACCAGCACCGAGGAATGTGAGTTATGATGACGGAGCACAGCAAGTTTGACAGCTGAGAGAGAGTCAGAGCAACATGTTTAATCCTTTAAAGAAGTATACTCTCTATACAGGGTGAAGACACAGCTGTGTGAACCTCTAAAGGTGTCTAATGGGGGCATTTCCACTGCAGGGCCTCCCACGGCTTAGTACAGTAGCCTATAGTTAAGTACCTTTTGTCAATTTCAAAAGATCCCAAAAATGCCCTATAGAAAAATTACCAATTAGGCAAGAAGGAGGTTTATGTTAGGCTATCTGATAAAAAGCTTAAAGTGGGTCAGGCAATAGTTTTGAGTAAACAAAATGCATCCTGCTATGACCTCAGTTACAATGTTAGACTGTTGGCTCTAGGTAGGTTGCAATGCTGCAGGGGGAAAACATTGAATGAAATGTGGCTCAGCAGAACTGACAGTATTGTGATTTTTGCAAATACTGTAACGCTAGCAGTGGAAATAGACTGATAAATCACATATTTGTGTTGGCTTCAGTGCATGTTGACCTTTTTAACATACAATGTGTTTTAGCTGTGAATTGGAAGTTGTATGACAAACACTTATACTACCATGTATATTAATGTGCAGCTAACTCTTACCTGTACAATAAGCCATATAAGGAGCTCCTTCACTGCATGAACATGAGTGGTTGAGTCTTCAGCGATCTGATGAACTAAATCCAAAATGTGCTTCATTATCCCTGGAATAGAGTCACAAACATAATGGAATTAAAAATGTATGCTTTCCCCCTTTTGTCACAATGATATATTATCAAAATTCAAATAATTTATATTTAAAAAAGGTATAATTCACTTCTCTTCAAATATAGAACTTTCCTCTTAGCTGTAGTGTAATTTATCAGTTGAGATAGTTTTGAAGTGAGTAGCCGAGTGTTTGAATTACGCACGCTTCCTTTGGCACGATGATACGGTTGGCGAGTGTTTTACGGTAGAAATAAAACCTTTCCTGAAACTGCTCATTACAATGTCTGGATTATCTTGACTAAGGGGAGCATGATTTCTGCAAAATAGTCATTGCTGTTGAGTTCCTAAATGTATTTTGAGAATTTGCGCACCGCAAGTCAAGTGCCATCTAGTTCCATTGTATTCAAGAGAAGAAAGGGCCAATAACTAAAAAATAAAGCAACTCAAAACAAAAGAATCTAGATTGATAAATAGCTTTACAGGTATGGGAAAACATTTTCTGATTTTGAGTTAATCTCTGTTACATGTATTAATGTACTAGTGTGAAAAACATCTATAGTCTGTGGCCCTGTCGTGATTTTCCAGATTGTGTGTAGCAGCTTGAAGAATCAGCAGACCTCGTCTTGTCAGATCTCACTATATATCTTTTAATCATCTTGGAACCCTTTTTGATTAACGGATACTTGATTCACCCATACCTTCCAGAGGCGGTGGTGATCCTGGCTGATTCTCTTTCACTCTCTCTTCTTCCCCTCTTTGTCCCTTCTCTGCTTTTCTGTCATCCTCAGTCGACATCTCATTTCCTGTATCTCCACTCAGCCTTCCATGCTCCTTATCAACTTTCCTCCGATCATCTCTTGGAGCATTGTCATCCAGGCCTACAGACACATCTTCCTCAGTGGTCTGATCCTTATCTTTGATGCGAGTTGAACAAGATTCACCAACACAGCTGGCTTCGGCTGCATTTAACAGGGAAACACATGCATTCAATGAGATTAATTGAGATTATCGCAAGTCAAACCCATACCAATATCGGATGTAATTATTGACCTTTAAGGACATGTAGCCATACAATACTTGATGCTACTGATTCACCTGATTTTAAAGTCTCTCTCACTCTTTCCAGAAGCCTTTCTAGTTTCTGAAGTGCGATGAGAGCTTTGGTCTTTTCTTTATCCTCCTGAGGTGCGTCCGTGAGCCTCATGCTAGGAGCGACCAGTGTCTCTCTGTGATGAAGCAACATTATTTCTATATCCAGCAATATGGATTCATCATTGTCCGGGTCATCGTTCACGGTTCCCAAGCTTCCTAAAATGTATTCCAAGAACTGCAGCTTGTGTGGCCCAAAGAGTTCCACGAGAATAGTCGTCTCGTTGTCGTTCATGTGGGCGTGGAGGTTCTTGTAACGTTTGGTGAGGGTTTTTGTTTGGAGGTGGCCTTCTGGGAACGGAAGCAATGTCTCTGAAGAGGTAAGAGAAGGCTGAAGTTGCTGCTGTGGCATGGTGATGGAAGAAGGCAACTCTTGCACCTGATTCGAATCAGTGGTTGATTCCAGTTCTTGATCAAGGGTAAGAGATGCTGGTTCCTCAGATGTCTCACCTGTGTTGGAGTCCAAATTTGGGGTAGATTCTTTGGATTCTTTAGTTTCGGCAACGGGGGTTTCGCTAAAAAAGCTAAAGGCATTTTTGAAAAGTCCAAATGCTCTGGCACTTCCGGTCTCTGCTTCCTTTTGATTCTGACTATCAGACGGAAGAGTTTGTTCAGATATTATATCCCGGTTTACGACATCTGGAACCTCGATTCCTCCCTCTTTACTGTATTCAGAACCAAATGCATTGTCATCTAAAATGTTCCCCCGTATATTATTATGCTTCACGTTTATCTCCCTCTCTTCCCAGCTTTGGCCACTTTCACCTAAATCGAGCAGATCAATGTTTTCTGCCTCATTCTGCTTTCCATTCCTATTATCATCCCTTTTCCCCTTCTCCTGAATGCCATCGTCATCTCTCACTATGCCTTCGAATGGTACCTTTAGACTCACTCCTGTCCTATCTGCTAATATTTGATCATTGTCAGGATAATTGTCGATTGCCCCTTCATTTATTTGGCTCAACTTATCTGCAGAATCACCTCCATCTTCAGCCCTCCCAAATCCTTCTTGAACGGCGTTTATATTGAACTCCACAAAACTTGAGTCAGGCCCTAAAGTGAGGTCATGTTGTGTCCGAAAGTCCTGATCAGTGTTGTGTTTAGCTCTGAAATCTTCTCCTGACTCTCCGTTGCTATCCTCCTCCCCGTTTTCTATTGATTTGGGCATCTGATGAAATTGACCATGTCTTTGGAGAAATATCTTTTACATTAACCTCTGAATCCTTATCGATCCGAACAAACCCCAATGTGTTCGGAGAATCACCTCCATCTTTGGCCCTCACAAATCCGTATTGACCAGCTTGAGGACTAAGATTGTTTGGACATTTGAGGCTCCCCTGTTCTTCTTTGTTCCTTATGGAAGTGAAGGAGATACAGGAAGAGGGAGAGTCCACATTCTCTGGACTCTCATTGTCTCTTTCAGTGTCAGGTAAAAATTGGACGTTGTTTTCAATCTCAACCTTAAATTGAGACTGTACCGTTTGTTCAACCTCTTTCTTTTCTATTTCCTTAACTCCTTCCATCTTCTCTAACTCCTCTCTTTCGTTATCTTCTTTTGACCCTTCCAGTTCTTTGTGTTTTTCCTCCTCTACCTCGATCTCTTGCTGCTTCTCATCTTTTTTTAACTCCTCTATATTCTTATCCTGCATCTCATCCAGTTCCTCCTCTTCCTTCATTTCCTCTTCCTCCCACTGCTTTGCCTTTTCCTCTAACTCCTCCTCTTTCGGTTTGGCCTCTTCTTTTATCTCCTTAAAATCCTCCCGTTTCTCCTTGTCCTCTATCTCCTTCAAGTCCTGCGGTTTTGCTTCTTCTTGTATCTCCTTCATTTCCTTGTGTTTACCCTCATGCTTTATCTCCTTCACTGGTTGCTGTTCTTCCTCTCCCTTTTCCCCCTCTGCTTCCTCCTGTTCTTCCTCTTCCTGTATCTCCTTCACTTCCTCCTGTATTCCCTCTTCCTGTATCTCCTTCACTTCCTCCTGTATTCCCTCTTCCTGTATCTCCTTCACTTCCTCCTGTATTCCCTCTTCCTGTATCTCCTTCACTTCCTCCTGTTCTTCCTTTTCCTTTTGTTCCTCTTCTTCCTCCTGTTTCCCCTCTACCTTTATCTCCTTCACTTCCTCCTGTATTCCCTCTTCCTGTATCTCCTTCACTTCCTCCTGTATTCCCTCTTCCTGTATCTCCTTCACTTCCTCCTGTATTCCCTCTTCCTGTATCTCCTTCACTTCCTCCTGTATTCCCTCTTCCTGTATCTCCTTCACTTCCTCCTGTATTCCCTCTTCCTGTATCTCCTTCACTTCCTCCTGTTCTTCCTTTTCCTTTTTTTCCTCTTCTTCCTCCAGTTTCCCCTCTACCTTTATCTTCTTCACTTGTTGCTGTTCTTCCTCTTCCTGTATCTCCTTCACTTCCTCCTGTATTTTCCTCTTCCTGTATCTCCTTCACTTCCTCCTGTATTCCCTCTTCCTGTATCTCCTTCACTTCCTCCTGTATTCCCTCTTCCTGTATCTCCTTCACTTCCTCCTGTATTCCCTCTTCCTGTATCTCCTTCACTTCCTCCTGTATTCCCTCTTCCTGTATCTCATTCACTTCCTCCTGTATTCCCTCTTCCTGTATCTCCTTCACTTCCTCCTGTATTCCCTCTTCCTGTATCTCCTTCACTTCCTCCTGTATTCCCTCTTCCTGTATCTCCTTCACTTCCTCCTGTATTCCCTCTTCCTGTATCTCCTTCACTTCCTGTTGTTCCGAATCATCCTTTATGTCCTTCACTTCCTCCTGTTTCCTTTCTTCTTTTGTCTCTTCCTGATGTTTCTTCTCATTCTGTATCTCCTGCACTTCCCGTTGGCTCCCTTCTTTCTGCATCTCTTTTGCTTCCTGCCGTTTGCCCTGTTCCTTTATTTCCACCACTTCCTGCTGTTTTTCCTCTTCCTTTAACTCTGCTACCTTGTCCTGATTTCCCTCTACCTTTAACTCCCCTACTTCCTCAGTCTTAATGTCTGTTTCCAGGCCTATAGCTGACTTTAGACCACTTTCATTTAGAATGTTCTCTTCAAACTCCAATGTTTCTCTCTCAGTTTGAACTGGTTGGATTTTGTTTTCACGATCGTTCTCAATTTCCTTAACTGTTTCCTTAAGCTCATGTGAATCGCCATCACTTTGTGAGAGTTCCTGTGGCACATTTGGAGAGTCCTGACCTGCATTGTTTTCCATCTGTGTTGTGCTCTCACTTGTGGATAACGTACTTCTCTCGATATCTGAGGCATTTTCATACAGAGTGTCAGTACCGCTATTTCTAGAATGGGATGACCCAATGTCCTGAGAGCTGCTCTCCAAAGGGTGCAACTCCCCCTTGGTTTCTGTGTTATTATTAATCATAGAATCGGAATCAACAAGTACCTCCATCTCTGCGATATTCCTTTCACTTTCATGACTATGTGCCCCGACTATATTGGTGGATGCTTCCGTGTTTATGATCTGAATCGGTACCTTGACCCCTTCCTCGAGGACACCCTTTGTTGTGCCCTCCTCAGCCTCGCCTACAGATTGTCCTAAAAAGTCCTGATCAGTGTCACTTTTAGCTCTGAAATCTTCTCCTGACTCTCCGTTGCTATCCTCACCCCCTTGTTCTATTGATTTGGGCATCTGATGATCTTTACCATTGATAGTCTTTGGAGAAATATCTTTTACATTAACCTTGGATTCTGCATCTTCAGGTAAGACACTATACTTACTGTCTAAAGTACCCATATCAATAGAATTACTGCCATCATTTTGGTCTTTTGGAGTTTCTTCAACCTTTGATTCACTGCTAGGTTCTGTCCTTACCTCATCTGTCAGTTCACCTTGAGATTGACTGGTATCCACATTCTCTTGGTCTAAAGTTGTGTTCTCTTCTGTCTCCTTGAACATACCTTCTTCACTCTCATCCCCTTCACTCTCGTCTTTCCCGTAGCCTAAAATGTCCCCAATCCCCATATTCAACCAAGAACCTGACACCGGTTGTTCCTCCTCCTTGATTACCCCCCTATCCTTTTTTTCACGTGTTGCCTCTTTTTCTGACTCTTGATCAGTCCGACCAAACCCCAGCGTGTTTGAGAGTCCATTTCCTAGCCAACCCAATGTCCCCATTTCCTGCTTCTCTTCTTCGTGTAACTGGCTACCTTCTAGGTCCAGAGACATCCGCCTACTTCTGAACATATCTGCTGGCTCTTCTTCTCGCTCTTTTTCTGTGGAGGGATTGGTTTTTTCCTCCCCTCCAAAACCAAGCCACCCAGACATGGTTGAAGTGAAAGAATGATCAGTCTTCATGTCTTCTTCTTTACTTTCCTGTGCATCATCAATATGTTCTCCTCCCAACCCCAGCCATCCTGTCACAGAAGAAGCAACAGAAGCATCGGCCTGCATCTCCTTTGGCTCTTTTTTGTTCTCTCCTTCAACCAAAATGCCAGTTTCTTCTTCCTCTTTAGCTAGACCTAACCATCCTGTCACTGAAGAACCCAGCCAGTAAGAGGGTTCAGACCCACCTTGTTCCTTCAGAGTTCCTGGAGGCTCCTGTACTTCCTCTTGAGTCCCGGCATCGCCAGCATCCTCAGCGTTTTTATTTTCGTCCTCTTCCTCTGCCGAGATTGGAAATTCTGTAGAAACAACTGCAGGTGTTGAAGGACTTTCCGTATGTGTGTCATCGTTGTATGGTGTGGTTTGGGAGCTTTCAGACTCCTGGTTTTGTATGTTCTGATCAACATCCTCCTCATCACTGTCCAGGTGACTGGAGTCAATGGGGTAACCATACTCATCCATACAGAAGAAATCAGAGTCCTGAATGAAGAAAGGAAATAAGGAATTCGGTTTCATCTTGTACAGATTCAAAAACTACTTACTCAGGGTAAATAATATACCATATATCAGTTGACTGAAATCAATGCCAGTTTACCTGTGTTTCCACTATGTTCTCCTTAGTAGCATAAACCTGCTCCTCTTGCACTGCATCCTTTGGGAAATAGCCAAACTGTTTGTCAATCTGAAATCAAAAGTAAGCAGTTGTGTAAAGCCAAAGCAGCATTGTAGAGGAATGGAATGAAGGGCACTTTATCGACTAAGATTTCTTTAGTCGATTCATCATTTTTAAAGCTTTTCTCATGAGGATGGACTTATTTTCAAGAAACGTCTGTGCAAATCACTGGTAAACATACACTTTAAAGTGCTACTTTTGCATTGGTCTTTGTGGATTATATTATCCACTTGATAATTGATATCAACTCATTGAGGAAAAATAAACGTTATCTTAATACATTACAAAAAAGACTGTTATCTTCCTCCTAACCCAAAATAAAAGATAAAAAAGAAGTGGTGATTTATCTACTCATTCTGTCTGTTAAGTCCATCATTATATAAGTATATCAATGAACTGGAGTGTGAGATCCAATCAGAGAACCTGTAGTATCTGTATTGTAATCATGACTAATGTCGTTAACCTACAACCTGGAATGAGGGCTTGAGTTGTGTGTGTTGTGTTACGGCCTAAAGAGAGAAGAGGGATATCAGACTCACACTGCCGGACCAGAGCTCGTTCCTTCTTCCAGTCAGTTTGTGGTAAACAAAGATGGTGTCTCCTCGTCTAAAGCTAAGGAAACGACAGTCCTTACCACGGTGGTCCCTGGTGGCCTGCACTCTACTCATCAGGCCTAGACAAACACACACAGACACACTCATCAGTGATTGAAATAGTAAATGATTTAATATATATATTTCCTGTAATGGTATAGTTTTGTGCATACTTCTTATTGTCATTATTTGTTTTGTTGTATTTATTTGTGAATTTCCCTGAATTTTAAGAGCGGTCTCATGCAGTTTAATGCTGTGTGCAAAGAATAAATAAACAAAACACTAAATGACAACCGAAATAATAACCGTATTATCATAATTAAATAGTTTAGAAAACTGTGTAGTGGATCATCATAAACTTTAAGGATATTAACAAATGGACACTTACTTTCACATTCAGAGTCTCCACAGATCTTGTAGTCGGACAACATTCCCAGATTCAAGTGAGGTAAAATCACAAACGCTATGCCTGTACACCACAGAATAATGTTGGCCTTTGAAACAGCCATAGTTGATGGTTTAATAGGAGCGTATCAAGAGAAGATGTCCATAACAACTCTGCTTCGCTGGCATGTGGACATTGCCTCTAAGCTGCTGCTGTCATTAAGACTCAATAGTAAAAGGGAGAGCTGAGATAAGATATAAGGCCAGCGTTGGGATAATCATTAACATCCAGCTGCTGCTTGGTCACTGGTCAAAGGTTTGGTTTTATTTCAGTTCAATGTTAGAGAAGATCATCTATATTGACATTTCACCGTGAAATAAATAAACAAAGATGGCGACAGCGTTTTGGAAAGTTTAACGTGTGTTTTATGGACTTAAGACTTTATCTAAAAAGATATCAACACGTGTGGCGTTCATCACCATGACAACAAACGCAGCGCGCAAATACGGCGTCATCACTCCGCGTGGAAAACCAACCAAGATGGCCATCTAGTTGGAGAGCACTTTTCAGCACCTGTGAAAAGTTTATTGTTTTGGTCGTTTTCTGTTGCAAGTTGGCGTTTCATTCGCAGTTGGCGACCGTTTACATGAAGGTTGTTGTAAGGTATTAGCTTAAAAATGAAGTCTGACGTAGAGGAGTTAATGCCGAGGCTGCTGCCCGTTGAGTTTGGAGCCAGTGGAGAAGAGCTGGACCTGAACGGACCCCCGAGAAACCCCCGGGAATACCTCCGACAGGTCCAGTAAGTCGCCCTCTGAACAGAGACACACTCCCCTTTAACCCTTAATGATGGCGCATTATCAGTGCAACGCTATTACACTGATGCTGGCACCGGAAACACTGTAAACATGGTGGATAGTAGAGAGCACGTGATGTTTCGAAAGCCAGTAGCCTACAATGAATATTGTTTTCATGATTCCATGTATACACTTGGTTGAAAAATACTCAACTTGCAAATAAGACAACATGGCTGTTAAAGTGCATTTCTTTGGATGTATTCACTATTTGTGTGTATTACGAAGTGCGTCACTAGAGCCAGTTGCTTGAATGAAGTAGGCTACTTGCGTGTGCTCCTTTTTCCTATGGAACACCATTGATTTCAGTCATTTTGTTACATCGTATTAGTGTTACTGCAAATAGATTAATTTAGTCAAACAAAACCAATTGTAGTACTATTATTTATATTTGAACATTTGAGGCGTTTAACTTCGATATGATAAAACATAAAAACGTTGACAGGTGATGAAATAATATAATATATAAACCACAGTATACTCTTATTATTTCTTTTTATCATGCCTACTCACTCCACTTGATCAAGATTTAAAATAACAACATTTAATAACCTATATTTTAGAAAATATTTATATTTTAATGAAATGCCAATGTTTTTGCTTTTCTCCAGGTTGGAGGCGTCACAGTGTCCCGAGGTGGTGGTGGCTCAGATTGACCCCAAGAAACTGAAGAAGAAACAAACAATTAATGCCTCTGTGAGTAAAAGTACACGAACGGAAAAACCTCAACATAAAGTGCAATAAATAATAATTCTAATGCAATTTGTCTTTTTTAAATGTAGCTTTGGATAAGGTAAAAATGAATAATACATTGATGAATGGTTCTTTTTAAAATATGCAATTCCAATAATTGTTTTACTAGAAGTAGGCTGCCCACATAAAGTGTAAAATGAGCGAACAGGGACACATGGGTAATACTAGCTTGTATGAGATAATATAACATGCATCTATTCCTTCTATTGTCTGACTGTTCCTGGTGTTTCTGTCTCTCAGGTGGCGGGGTGCCATGCTGCTCCGGTGGGGTTCTGCCCCAGCCTCAGTTGGCAGCAGCACCAAGTCAGTAACTTTTCAGATGTCAGACAGGTGAACTAAAACAACCTTTTTTTACTCAAGTCCATAAAAGATATAAAAAGCAATGCTGGAAAGGTTTGGTCCATATCAGAGGATGACAAAAATAATGGCTCAGGCATGCGTCCTAAAACCCAGGAATGAGTCAGCATTTAAGCACGATTTCCTCGTCGAGAAGTCAACGTTTTTATTGAACATGTTTGTGGTTAGATGCCTGAAATAAGGTCTGTGGTTAACTCGGGCTGCTCGATTATGGCAACAATCATAATCACGATTATTTTGGCCAATAATTGATATCATGATTATTAAAAAACGATGAAAAAATGTGAACAATATGTTTTTAACAGTTGATTACCCTGAACTTTAAGTACAATTCCACTGAAAAACCAATGCATTAAAAAATAAATTAATAATAATAATCGTTTTATTTCGATTACGTTGTTTACGTAATCGTTGCAAGCCAAAATCGTAATCGAGATTAAAATACGATTAATTGCACAGCCCTATGGTTAACACAAGCTTAAGATGAAAAAATGTTCTATGACATAAATACGTCGGTTCTGCCTTTTGCCCTTAGAGCATTGCAAAGAACAGGAATCATTGGAGCAGCAACACTCTGCACGACAACGTGGAGATGGTGAGGAGGATCTTAAATATACGATGGTGCAAACTGATTAAGAGATTTAGCATTTGTTATAAATACATTGTCTGTGTGTCGTCCAGCCGGATATAACAGACGAGGAGGGCTGGAAGAAGTTTTGTTTGGGAGAGACGCTCTATCTGGGCACGTCACCCAGCCGGACAGAAGCAGCTGAAGCAGAGCCAGCACTGGACCACAGCAAGGTTGTATTATAGTGATAAGAAAGAGATAAATGAACTATTGTTATTTAGCTGACAGAATTTCTTACAAAGCACTACAACTCATGGAGTTTGAAGAAAAATCTGTAAAAATGTTAGCTATGCCTTTTTAAAGTAAAGTAGTAGCAGACTGTATCCTACAGCTTTGTCTAAAGAAATAACAGTTACATTGTTTATTATTTAAAAGCATGTTGTGAATAAGGGAGAATGTGCAGCGAGCCGGTCAATAATGCAAACAATATATAAATATCCCACTTCTAAAACAGATAGTTATTACTGATCTACTGCTTCTTTTGATCTAAAAATGATCGCATTGCTTCCGACGGAAGAAAACAATGTGTTTCTTTGGCCCCCGCTCATGTTACATTTATCAAACTGCACATTGATCAGTGTCCTCCTTTGTCACAATCTACTGGCAAACTTAAAATTACCAATCAAAATTGGCGAGTTTTCAACTGCGCCGTGTATTAAAAGATAATAATGAAAGCATGTGTCTGTGCTCAGGTGGGCTTCCCTCCCTTCCTCACGATAGTCAGCAGGCTGAACCAGGTCAGTAACTCTCTGTGAACATTTCATTCTGAAACACTTCGACAGTCTGATTAATACTTTCCTCTTGTCTGCAGTCCACGGTGCTGATGGTGTTGGAAACGCTAGTCGGCTGGTTTGAGGAAAACGACTTTGCTCCACAGTTGGTGAGTTTAGTTAGTCACTCCTTTTAATTGTTTGCAAATTCCGCATGTCCAAAGCTGTGATCGTATTGCAATGTTGTAAATTGGAAACCGTGCTCAATTCTTATAATGTGTCTTTGATTAAGTTAACACTCGGCTATTAAGTTGGACAAAGACAGGATGTTGAAATTCATTTCAAAATGGATACGACTATAATCTCAATTAATTGTATTTATCTTGTGATTTAATTTCTAGTTCATTCCTTTTTTTCATCTGGGAATTCTAGACTTTTTTCTTAGTGTTTCCCTCCCCTCCTCCATAATATCATTTGGCTTCCCTGAAATGCTATTGTAGGACACAGCCCCATTGCTAAATTATTCTAACCGTGGTAAAGCAGCAATAAGCACTAGTTTTCTGAATGTGGGGAATAAATACTTTTTGCTTTAGTTTGCAGCCCTTTCCACGATTTAAAATATGAAGTGTGTGTCACAGGGTCGCTGGCTGTACGCTCTGCTGGCCTGCCTGGAGAAGCCCCTGCTGCCTGAAG
Organism: Champsocephalus esox; assembly: GCA_036324585.1. NCBI lineage: Eukaryota > Metazoa > Chordata > Actinopteri > Perciformes > Channichthyidae > Champsocephalus > Champsocephalus esox. Next base: position 3,929,906 of record CM070494.1, on the reverse strand, counting down.
CCCACTCCTGCATCCGACAGCTGGCCAGGAGGTGTGCTCAGCTCCGCAGTGCGCTGGTAGGATTCCCTTGCTGAGACTGTAATGCTGCCGTCCTCAGAGGTCTTTCCTGTGAATTCAAGTGGAAATATACAAGTTGCCTTTTTCCCCGAGTTTTTTCTTTGGTGCTAAAACACAGGAAGGGATAACTCGGAGTGATCGGTTTATTGGTGTAGGAAGACAGCATTGATGTTCATTCATATACATGTTTCTTAGGGCACATGTAGAAAGGAATCGCTTGACTCGTGAGAAAATAATAATCTAAACCAACGGCATGTGTTTTCCTTAAGCCCCGCCTCCAATCCACATGGCCAGTCTCGGCTCAGTCAAATGAATGGACAGACAAAGTAACTCTGGATTATACAATTTCTAGGACCTAATGTGAATAACGGCTATTTAAGGGCCCACACTGAGTAGTTAGAAACAACAAATATCTGTTGACTCAATGGGAAGAAGTCTTTCTGGGCCAAATGATGTCGTGGACTTGCTGCAACGGCCGGCACACTTTTTAAATGTCTACTCACAGCATGACTTTTTTTTCTGATTCCACAGGAGACTGATGAAGATGAGAAACTTCCTGCCCTGAACCTACTCGTCTGTCTTGTTGCTAGGTAACGAGCACTGTGTAGTTTATTCTTTGTCAGTCCATATGACATGTAATACATCAATCTGTCTGCCTTTGGTCATATCATAAATCAAATGCAAAGAGTGTAAGGTCTCGTTTACAAACACCAACATATTATCAGATATACTTGCGTGCTAAACACATGCTTATTTCCCTTTGTCCTTCCTGTAGGTACTTTGAGCAGAGTGACCTGGCAGACCAGCCCGAGTGAGGATTTAACTCTTGGACTGTGTCAATGTTGAGGAACATGTCCAAGCCTTTGGGCAGCAGGATGCACTTGAGGACATTTGAAGGTGGAGAAAATGTGACCAGGACACGTAGAGCGCCGTGAGGAAAGTTGAGGATAAACCAAAGGGATCATGAACTCACTCTGTAAATATATTTGCAATTAGCGTGGATCCCTGCTCATGACTGGACAGCAACCAAAGCAGAAGATGTTATTTGTTCTATTAAACTCATTTGCATAAGTGTGTGGAGCTTAATGTTGGTCTCTGCATAGTCACCGATGTTCATTCTGAGGAGCCTATAGGCAATAGGCCTAATGCTTACAATACACAACGGCACACATCACTAACCAGGATATGAGAACCCTCAGATTATGAACCCAGTTTAAACTTGAGCAGTGTTGGAAGAAGTATTCAGATCCGATAGCAAAGTGAAATACCACTGTAAAAATACTTCAATGCAGAAAATAAAACCCCTAAAAACAATGTTCGTAGTTATAACTACCTAAATGTTTATAGATGCTAACTGACTAAGCTGTTCTCTAGTTACATTTAATTTGTAACAAACATTTGTATAAATCTTTATTGGTTGTATCGAAAGAAATGTAATAAGTATACCTCATCGTTGTACCTGTGTTCAATACTTCAGTAGATGTGCAGAGTTACTTTTGAAAGCTTTTAGAATGAGACATTTTGATTTATCACAGAATGATAACAGTTGACATTTCCTTTTTTTAAATTAAGAGACAAGCTACAATGCCAAACCATCTCTTGCTCTAAGTTTGTATTTTATGCTTTGCCATTTCAGTTTATTAATACATGCTTTGTTTATGGATTGTTGAACATACATAAGGCATTTGAAGAGGTTACCTTAACAGCCTAAATATTTAATGGAAGATAATTTAAGCAGTCCCAGCCTTAATATGATTTGAATAAACGCACATCACACTTATTTCCACCAATATCTCACCTTTAATTTGAAGCAGATTATCAGTTCATACAAAAAATGGAAAAACACTTTCAAAAACCAGCAAATCACACATGTACCCGCAGGGTGAAGGTGAAGGGGCTTTCACATTGATCCAACAATCAAATAAACGTGGATTGACAGCATTGTCACATCGACTTAAAAACAACAGTACTGTAGGTGAATGGTGCTACCGTAACCACCGGCAACCCCAGCCTATGGCATTAGGATGGAGAACATTCAACACCATCTGTCCAGAGAGCCTTTTAAAAGCCAAGTGTTTCGAATACCCTGGCTAATCTGGCCCGGTTTAGCAAGGCGTCCAATCAGGTACACTTATTTTGCCAAATATAAAAAAGGGAAATTATAACCACTTATCCTCCATTTCTATCAACTTTTAAATCCCTACTCTGGAGAAAAATCCTCCAAAGGCCTTTAAGTGACATTTTAAGGGAAAATGCTAGTTTAAAAACGTTATGTGTAGTTAAGTGAAGTTGATTGCCCCTCAGTGTGCCAGTGTCACCCTACAGCTGAACGAGAAGCAGATTAGCGTCTCTTGTCCTTCCTGTCTCTATCTTTATGCTCTCTATCGCCGCGGGAGGACCGGCCCCTCCCTTCATCGCTCCTCCTCTTCTTCTCCTTGGAGGCCTTTGAGTCCCTCCCTCCTCCGCTGCTCCCCCCTCTCTTGCGCTGACTCCTCTCCTCCCCTTTCTTCCTGTCCCTCGCCCTCTCCGACGGCCTCCTCTTGCGCTTGCTGGGGTCTCGGCTGCGACTGCGGCTCTTTGACGACGCGGACGAAGAAGAGGAGGAAGACGAGGAGTGGCTGGACCCGGAGGAAGAGGACGAGCTCCCGCTGGAGGAGGAGCCCGAGGACGAAGAGGAGGCGTTGCGGCTCTTCTTTGGCTCCTTTGCCTTCTTCCTGCCTCTCCCGCCCTCCTCTCCCTTCTTTGCGGGTGAGGGGGTGATGGCGGGGGCCTCCTGGGACTCGGCTGGTTTTTGGGGAGCCTCCTCCGGTTTCCCCTCCGCAGCGTGGCTCTCAGCGGCTGAGTTCTGCAGCATGAGGCCAGGCGGGCTCACTTCCTGTTCGGGAGCCTCGGAGGCTTTTTGGGGTTCTGGGATCTCGGAGGGCTTGTCTGCTAGCTCCCCCACAGGGAGGATGGGGGGGGACTGGGGCCCGCTGTCTGCTGCTTGGCTGGGTGCGCTTGGTTCGGAGGACGGGGTCTCCTGGGGCTTTTCAATCTGTATCTCTGGGAGATTCTTCTCTGCATCCCCCTCGTCTACCATAGTCCTGTCCTCTTTCTGTTTCTCGCCCTCCCCCTCCCCCTTCTCTGACCCTGGGCTTGGCTCCTTCTCTTCCTTCTCCTCTACAGCTTTAACCCCCCCCTCTCCTTCCTTCTCCTCCTCATCCACTTTCCTAACCTCCTCACTTAACTCCATCCCCTCTACCTCTTCCTCAACCTTCTGCAACACTTCCTTCTCCCCCTCCTCCATAATAATCTCCTTTTTAGCCCCTTCCTTTTCCCTCTCCTCCATCTCCTCATCCTCCTCCTCGTCTTCCTCTATCTCTGCATCTCCCCTGTTACCTGTCACCTTGACTACCTGACCTGCTGGCTTACCCTCCGCCGGGCGGTCCGTTCCCGTTGCCGCGGTGTTGCAGTCCTGGTCGCGGTTTGGCTGTCGCCGGGGGCGGGACTCCATCTTACTGAGGTGCTCGGCAAAAGCCTCGCGCCTCTCATCAAACACAGCTGTAGAAAAACAAAAAAGAACAAGACATTACAGATTAAATAATGATGGATTAGGAGATTTAACAAATAAATGTTTAATAATTTTGTTTTGGCCCGTTACAATGAAACGGTCAAAAACACTCCCGAAACAATAAAGATTTACAATAATTGTATCGTTAAATAAAGTACAAAAATATTTGTCTAAATTAGGACCTTGAAACATTAGAAAATGTCTGAGCCTGCCCTTTCGGGCTCCAAAAGCCCTCTGTACATGTGTGAACAAGTTGACTTAGTACCATGAAACCACAACAAGAGGACAATTGACAGAGGTGATAACGGATAGCAAATCGCAGATTCAAAAACGGAATAACTCAGTGTGCATTTTGCCCCGGTGGCGACAATACCTATTGACGCAGCAAGCACTGTAAGTACTATTCTTGTTTAATTAGACTTCTCTATTTCAGTTATTCTACTCTGTATAATTGTTCTGTAGTTATTGTAGCTAAAACGGTGCTTTTGAGAGAATTTAAATCTCAGATCTGATCACTGAACCTGTTCCACTGCTCTCAGTAGGCGATCTAGGCTGCATTTAAATAGGCAGGGCCTCTCAGCTGTCGCCCATCAGCTGTAGAGAGTTAACTAATTAGAGGGGCGTGGCAACACAGCTGTGAGAACTCAGCAATCAGGTGTCAATTTAGGTAGCTCTTTCTTTGAGCGTCAGCGTCAGACAGCCGAAGACATTGGAGTCCTGCGGGAGTCACGAGGGTGGCAAAGAGGAGGCAAATCCTACTTTGATTGAGCTAAGTATCGCTGGTGTCTTATTTTTATTTTCTTTAGCTTTCTAGTCCCTCATGCTATAATCATGTGTATTTTCTCCATTCCTGTTCACGTGTCTTCTCGCAATTATCACTGGCCCTGTGTATCTCCTGATCGCTATAACCGGCCTGCTCTCGTCTATCCCACGTGCTCCACTGAGATCCAGCATCTAGTTTCAGGCGGCCTGTGGAACTGCCAGTCAGCTGTTCCCAAGGCTGACTTCATCTCTGGCTACGCCTCCCTGCAGTCTCTGGATTTCCTGGCTCTCACTGAGACGTGGATTACTCCATCCAACACATCCACCCCAGCAGCTCTCTCCACAGCATATTCCTTCTCCCATACACCCAGAACCGCTGGCAGAGGAGGTGGCACTGGTCTCCTGCTCTCTCCCAAATGGAGCTTTTCCCTCTTCAAGCTACCTAACTTCACTCCTTCCACCTTTGAATTCCATGCCGTCACGGTAACCCATCCTATACAATGAACCCTTGTTGTTCTCTACCGTCCACCAGGCGCCTTGGGGGACTTCTTGGAGGAATTGGATAATCTCCTCTCACACATCCCTGAAACTGGCCCTCCCGCTGTACTTCTCGGAGACTTCAACCTCCAGACGGGGAAGATGGACGAACTAACATCTCTGTTAACCGCCTTTGCTTTCTCACTGTCTCCTTCCCCACCAACTCATAAAGCTGGCAATGTCCTTGATCTCATATTCTCAAGGACCTGCTCTACGTCTAACCTCTCTGTAAACCCGCTCCACACATCCGATCACTTCTTCATTTCATTCTCTCTACCCCTTTCCAAACATAACAAACTAATCTCTTCTCATCCTGCACCTGTCCGCCGTAACCTTGGTTCCCTCTCCCCCTCTACCCTTGCCTCATCGGTGCTCTCAGCCCTCCCTTCCTCTGACTCGTTCCAACTCCTGCCTCCAAACTCTGCTGCGGAAACTCTCCTCTATATTCTCATCCTCTCTGGACTCTCTCTGTCCTCTCACATCTCGGCAGGCTCGTCAGTCCCCTCCTGCTCCCTGGCTAAATGATGCACTGCGTGCTAATAGAACCGTCCTTCGGGCAGCAGAGCGGAAATGGTGGAAATCCAAACACCGTGACGACCGCCTAACCTATCAGGCTCTCCTCTCCTCTTTCTCTGCTTCGATCTCTCAGGCAAAAAGCACTTTCTTTCAAGATAAGATCCAATCTTCCTATTCCAATCCCAAAAAAACTATTTTCCATCTTCTCCTCCCTCCTGGACCCCCCCAAAGCCCCTTCCCCCTCCTGGACCCCCCCAAAGCCCCTTCCCCCTCCTCCCTTCTGTCAAGCGACTTTGTTAACCACTTTGAAAAAAAGGTTGACGATATTCGCTCTTCTTTTTCTGACTCACCTCTACTCACCGCTGGGTCACCAGACCCTCCTTTCACCCACACACTGACCTCCTTTTCCCCTCTCTCTCCAAGTGAGGTTCTTACCCTCATTACCTCCGCCCGCCCTACCACCTGTCCTCTGGACCCTATCCCTTCAAATCTCCTTCAGACTATCGCTCCTGATATTCTACCGTTTCTCACCCATTTCATCAACACTTCTCTAACTTCTGGTCACTTTCCAAACGGTCTCAAGGAGGCAAGAGTAAACCCTCTCCTAAAGAAACCCACTCTTGACCCGTCTGATGTTATAAACTACAGGCCTGTCTCTCTCCTCCCGTTCCTGTCTAAAACACTTGAACGCGCTGTCTTTAAACAATTCTCCTGTTATCTCCATGAGAACAACCTTCTGGATCCGCACCAGTCTGGTTTCAAGGCAGGTCACTCCACAGAAACTGCTCTCATTGCTGTCACTGATGAACTGCGTACTGCCAAAGCAGCCTCCCTCTCCTCCGTCATCATCCTGTTGGACCCGTCTGCTGCATTCGACACGGTGAACCATCATTCGCACTCTCCAAGAACTTGGAGTTTCAGGCTCTGCACTTTTCCTCCTCGCCTCATACCTCAAAGACCGTACCTACAGGGTAACTTGGAGAGGGTCGGAGTCCGACCCTTGTCAATTAACTACAGGGGTCCCTCAGGGCTCTGTTCTTGGTCCCCTCCTCTTCTCCCTGTACACAAACTCGCTCGGATCTGTCATTAGCCCGCATAGTTTTTCATACCACTGCTACGCTGACGACACAATTAATTCTGTCCTTTCCCCGCTCAGAGACCCAGGTCGTCGCTCGCATCTCTGCTTGTTTAGCCGACATCTCTCAGTGGATGTCCGCTCATCATCTCAAGCTCAACCTTGACAAAACTGAAGTGCTTTTCCTTCCGGGAAAAGATTGTCCCACTCTTGACCTGACTATCAACATCGGCACCTCTGTTGTTTCCCCGACTCAGACTGCAAGGAATCTGGGTGTGATCCTAGATAACAACCTGTCCTTTACTGCAAACATCGCTGCTACAACCCGTTGCTGCAGATACACGTCAGGAAACGTCTACAACGTCAGGAAGATAAGTCCCCAGCTGACCCAGAAAGCGACCCAGCTTCTGGTCCAGGCTCTCGTCACCTAACGCCTAGACTACTGCAACTCCCTCCTGGCTGGTCTACCTGCATGTGCCATCCGACCTCTGCAGCTCATCCAGAATTCAGCGGCTCGTCTGGTCTTCAACCTTCCTAAATGTTTCCACACCACACCCAGGGCTCGCAATTAACGATGTCCCGGGGACCATAACAATTCCTACTGGGACACAAATCTATTTTGTCTGGGACTATTTCGGGACAGTGAAAAAAAAATTAAAAGTAAACTTCAAAATGGGTGTTATTTGCAAAGTCATTGGGCTGTCAAATTATAGAATGCATTCTACGTCATCTAATCTACTGCTGCTAGACTTGCGCTAATGCAACGGTCACGACAGTTAAAAACAGAAGAAAGAAATGCTGAGGTGGTTTTATAAATCCGGGACAATACAAAGTAGAATTCGGGACAGTTGTGGGACACTGAGGAAAAAAGTTAATTTCGAGCCCTGACCACGCCGCTCCTCCGCTCCCTTCATTGGCTTCCGGTAACTGCTAGAATTCACTTCAAGACACTGGTACTTGCGTACCATGCTGCAAATGGATCTGGCCCTTCCTACATCCAGGACATGGTTAAACTATACACCCCAGCGCGTGCACTACGCTCTGCATCAGCCAAACGACTCGCTGCACCCTCACTGCGAGGGGGACCCAAGTTCCCATCAGCAAAAACACGTGGGTTTGCTATCCTGGCTCCAAAATGGTGGAATGAGCTCCCATTGACATCAGGACGGCAGAAAGCTTACACACCTTCCGGCACAGACTGAAAACTCATCTCTTTCGACTCCACCTCGAGCGATAGAATTACTAACAAAGAACTGCTAACAGAGCACTTATATACTAATAACGGACTGGCTTATCTCCAGCCAGTTGAGGAGCACTTGAAATACTTGGTTCTATGAAACCCGATGTACTTATATGATTCTGTTTTCTTCAAGGTTGTGTCTTCCTGGTCGAATGTACTCATTGTAAGTCGCTTTGGATAAAAGCGTCAGCTAAATGGAATGTAATGTAATAACAAAATACAACATGTGCAGTCCAAACAAATAGAAAAATAAAATAGGTTAAAAAATATTTTGGCTACTACAAGAAACAAAAATGTAAACTCTTAAACTTTAGCAAAGAAGCCCCCTACTCACCATTGAGTTTCTTGGTGGACTCGTCGAGGAGTTTCTGTGTGGCGGAGCACATTTTCCTAGGCGCATAAAAGATGTTAGGTTTGGTCTTGGTGCGGATGTATTTCACCAGATGGTTGTTGTGGCTGGTCCACTCCTCTTGCTGTGGATAGAGGAAAGACAATGTCAAAAACAGGCAAAGGACAAACTCTGACATTTGTTTTGTTTACAGTCAAACAAAACAATGCATTAGCAGTCGAGCACTGTATATTCCCTTGTTTCTTTTGGGTTAGATGCCTGACCACGGGTCTGTGGTTAACTCAACCTGGGGAGATTTTTAGGTTTTGTTTTACAACATAAAAAAACATCAGTAAACACCCGACTAATAACGTCAGTAAATACCCGACTTAAATGATGGTTGGTAACAAATGGCTAAATGAGAGTCATTGAACGCTAGCCTCCTTTAGCTTGGAGTGGTCACGTGAAGTCATCCGACTGATGTAGTTTGTTTATATCCTAGCGTTCGCTTTTATATGTAGAGATTATTATGATGAACAACAAACATATGTTATCATAATATTCCAAAATATCCATTGCTTTTTGACAAAGGACCCGTTGTTACGATGCCAACATCAAGGACAGCCAAAAAAAAATCCATCATCCCTGCACTACTGTGTGCATTCATTTTTCAGACATTAACCAGACCTAAACAAACTTTTTAAATTGTAAAAAAGGCATGTCGGTTGGTTTCTACTGGCTCTGAAAAGTTTTTTTTAGTATTTGCTTACCAGCTGAGCTAATTCCACTTTCTGCTCCAGCAGTCTCAGCTCAGTCTGTTTGGCTCTCCTCTCCTCGAAGAGCTCCCTCTTGTCAGTCTCCACCTTCTTTTTCTCAGTCTCTGCCTGAACCTCGAGCTTCTGCTCGATCTCTGTGCGCCGCTTTAGCTGTTGGAAGAAGATGACAGAGACAGGCTTAAGAAGGGAATTGGTCAGCACAGTTCTATTGCACAACAATCCCATTTTTACACGGTGCTTTACGAAACAGAAAAACATTGCACTACACCATCCCATTTAGGAAAAGTGCATTTAGCCAGGCTGTCTTTACATTCAACGCATCTCATCAATGGAATTCAATACCACAATCTATAAGAGTCCTCATCCTAATACTCATTCAAGCACAGTGTTAAAAAGTGGCTCATTGACAACCAACAGTGTCAGCACTGATGTGTGGGTGGAGGTGTGTGTGAGTGCTTATTGTGAATGTTTTCTTTATTATGACTTGCTCCTTACCAGACGCCTGTACTACGAAGCAGGATTTTCACTTAGCGGGTTAACTTCAGGGAAACCTCAGGGTTTCCGGTCCTACGATGCTGGTTCTCTTTTTAGCAGGCTAGATCACCATGGTAACTTATTCTGAGCGGCTAACCTGCCCCGGAGCAGGTTAGGTTGCGGGCTAAGAGCTCAACTCAGTGAAAGCACCGCCTGCTGACCAATCAGAGCTCAGTGTGCGGAGTTTAAAGCGATCAAGTCATATCACAGGAGAGAGGAAATACAGAAAAGCTGCCGTCGCAGGAAAGACGGCCGGCAAAAATCACCGACTGTGTGAACGTGAACATTAACAGAATATAACCTCCCATCTTCAGAGCAATCTGACTGTTATAACATTAGCGTTAAGAAAGCTTACTTAAATATCGGCCACAACATCAGTAACCGGATCAGAGTAACATTAAGTACAGTCCGCGGCATATCACATCATATATTTTCTTATCTGAGTCAGCTGAGCCGTATCTGGCCGTGCAACACTCAGTGTCACAGACTGTATGCAGAAGTATTATTTTAAGCAACACATTAAGTTGACGAAACACTCGAGACAAATGTAATGAAAGTCAGATCGTGTTTTAGACGGGGCAGTGATATCATAAACCTGTCAATGTACGCATTCAAACATTTTTTCTGTTACCAGCTGTGTTCACCTTGCAGCTGCAGCTCTGTGGCTTTGATCCTGGATAAAGTGTTTAAGTCATGGATGTTAAAAGTTTAACTTCTTAATTTTTGACTTGTATTAAAGTTGACTTTTCATTCAGGAAGTATGACGCTGCGCTGTCAGTACGCTTCTCCATGTTTATGATTGGTCGAATGCTCCAAATACCACCCCTTTCATGTGAACGGGCACCTAACTAGATAGGACACTTGATAACCCGCGCCGTAGGACGGCTTAGCGAGAGCGCGTATGTTTTGGATTAGGCCAACCGGCTAACTCAAACATATCCAGGTTAGGTTGAACCGGCTTTGTACTACAGGCCTCTGTATTCAGTTTTGACATCTATTGTAAATGTATAACAATTAGAGATGCACGATATTGGTTTTTTGAAACCGATACCGATACCGATAACTTCCTGCTTCTCAAGACCGATACCGATAATAAAAATTACGCCACTAATTATTTTAACGCGATTAACGCATGTGTATTTTTTTTCTCGGCCGCCCCGTAGCTTCAGAGCATCGAGTTTAAAATACCATCTACAAGCTAATGCTGACAGCCCCGCTCCTGCCGCCCGCTTGTGGCAGACCACACTTCCACGCTCACCGGCAGGCACCGACTGGCCATCGGGAGGACCGGGAGGGTGTGTGGACGTGTGGTCCGAGCGAGCAAGAGAGAGACCTTACTGCATTGTTGTTGTTAGCATCTGGTGCTAGCTAGCTGCGCTAACGGATATAAGGAGCCGTTTAAATGAAAACAGAGGAGCGCTCTATCCACACAACTGCGCCGAGCACTTGACTTGATGCAGGAAGCAGACAGCGGGACGTTGGAGGAGAAGTCAGCACACTCGGCAACATGATAGCAGCGTCCAGGCAGCTCCGGTTCGAGCATATGCCTTGAGTTGCACTTAGCTCCAACGCGTGCGCGCAGACACACGCGCAGACACACACACACACACTGTATTGTATTATTGTCTTCGTACGCTTTTAACACACCATCGTAGCGATGGCGATGTTTCAGGTGACTGATCAGGTTCGAAGTATTAGGGAGCGCTGGATTTGTGAAGAACTCCCCTCTTCCTAAACCACTAACACCACAGTACTGGCAAAACGGGAGGAGCCGAGTGAAAAACAAGCGCCCCTCATCCCAATCCACCCACACCGATTACCCAAAAAATATATTGTATATTATCGGGGCTATTAATACTGTTATCGGTTTATCGGGATGACGTCATAATTCCTAATATCGGGCCGATAATTATCGGGCCGATAATTATCGTGCATCCCTAATAACAATGTAGTGATATTTGTATTCTTGCTTTTAGGATGCCTATCACCATCTGGCAAAGGGACTATCGGTGAAAACTAGCCGAGTACATTCACAAGTTTTTAATATGTTAATTACACTGCCCCTTGTTTTAAATAAACCAATTCAATTCAACTGCGACACCAAGGCTCCGATTTCTTTATTCAGAAATAAGTGATCATCTAAATAAGTGAATGCTTCAAACTGATTAGAATATTTTTGTTGTCTTTGCCTCGTTTGATGACAAAAACATGTTCTATTAACCTGTTGAGCCTGTTTTTCAGGTCTCAGGCTCGAAATTCACATTCCAACAACAAATTACCATATCTTCCTTTCTAGTAGAATCATAATGAAAACTATGCCGGTAAAATGTGCCTGTAGAAAACGGCTTATGCCACTATAGGATATCAACAAGTAGTCAAGATAGTCCGTTTAGCTTCGGTTGCTATGCCAACATCACCCATTTTATACCAGAGAAACTTTCATAACAGCGTTGTGATGCCAAACAGCATTAATTCAGACTGAGGGGGCGCGACCCCCTTGGGGGGTCGCCAAAGGTCGCAGGGGGGGCGCCAGGCCTCCGATGATTTGAGGTCTAATATCATATTTAGAATAAAAAAAATGTACATATCATTTTTTTTTACATATTGTAATGCAATACATGATTGTCGCTAAAAGCCTCGTCTCCACATTACAATAAAATATAGAAATTAATTGATTAATTAAAATTAAAATAAAAAAAATTCATCTGATACTCCTCCGATTCGCGCCAACATTGACGTTACTGTGTCAGCTTTCATAATAATAACAGTTTGCTGCGCTTGCTAGCTAGCGACCGACTTCATAAGGTGAATATTTTTGTCTAAAAATGTCTGAAAAACGTAAAGGAGATGACAGCTCATCTGCAATCAAAAAGAAAATGAGGACCTACCTCGAGAGCTATCTTAACTTCGGTTTCATGGAGGGAACGGACAAAACCCGCCCAGAGTGTGTGATATGCAGAGAGAAGCTAGCCAACGAAAGCATGAAACCCAGCAAAATGAAGAGACACCAACAGACCATGCACCCAGAAACAGTCGGGCGTGATCGGGACTTTTTCATAAAGAAACAACACCTTGCAAAGGCAAACAAGCCAATGGATATTAGAACAGCGTTTGTTAGGGCTGGCAGCGATGCACAGAAGGCCACCGAGGCCTCTTTTGAATGTGCACTTTTAATAGCAAAGGCAAAGAAACCGCACAACATTGGCGAGCAGCTCATTAAGCCAGCTTGCATTAAGATGGTTGAGAAACTGTGCGGCCCGCAGGTGGCGGAGAAGCTAAAAACTGTACCACTGTCAAACAATACGGTGAAAGACAGAATTGACAAGATGGCAAGTAACTGCGAGCTGCAGCTGCTCGAAAAGCTTGGAAAGGGGCCATTTGCCATACAACTTGATGAAACCACAACTGTAGCAGACGAGGCTGTGCTGATCGTTTATGTGCAATATATCGATGGGGAAGATTTGAAGCAGGACATTCTTATGTCAGTCAACCTTACCACTACCACCCGGGGTGAGGACATTTTTACTGCAGTGGATTCTTACCTCTCATCCCACAATCTTTCCTATGAGAATTTAGTTGCATGTTGCACAGACGGAGCTGCCTCAATGATGGGGAAAAACAAGGGATTTAACAGTCGCTTGAAAGAAAAGGCCCCACACTGCACAATATTTCACTGTGTGATACATCGCCAGGCCCTGGCCAGCAAGAAACTGTCAGAAGACCTCAGCGAAACACTCAACTGCTGTTAAAATAGTCAATTTCATCAAAGGTCGCCCCACCATCAAGCGTCTATTCGCAGACTTGTGCGAGGATGAAGCGCTCCAAACCCTCCTCCTGCACACCGAGGTGCGCTGGCTCTCACGCGGCCGAGTGCTGGCAAGCTTTGTAGAACTGAAGGAAAAAATTGAAGAGTTTCTACAAACTCGTAACCGCGCACTGTCAGAGCAAGTGACTGAGTCATTCTGGATTAAAACAGCATACCTGGCCGACATCTTCAGTCTCTACAATGAAACGAACAAGTGTCTGCAAGGCGTGGAGTCCAACATTCTCCAATGTAAAGAGGCGCTCGATGCATTTCTGCGCAAACTGGAGTACAGGGTCGGGAAAATGGAGAGGGGGGAGCTGCAACAGTTTCCACTACTGCTGAAACAATCCCAAAACAATCCTGAAACGGTGCCTGTGTCTGTACGTCGCGAATTCATCCGCTATATGAACGCACTGCAAACGGAAATGCAATCACGGTTCGCTGACATAGACGAGTATGTCTCCAAGGAATTGTGGGTTTTAGATCCCTTTATTGCCAAAATTGAGGATGTGGAATACCTGGATTGCGAAGATGAGCTCACCGACATCCAAGCTGACTCGCTGTCAAAGAAATACTTCCAGGAAAAAGGATTTAAAAAGTTTTGGAAAGGACCAAGCCTCGCTCCAAAGCTCACACTGCATGCCACGACCAGGATTATACTCCCATTCAGTACGACATATCTCTCAGAAACAGCCTTCAGCGCACTTGTTGCCATCAAAACAAAAGCACGCAACACACTGGACGTTCACAACGACTTTAGACTGGCTGTCGCTCACATTACACCGGACATTCCATCCCTGGCTGCGGGCGTGCAAGCCCAAGGTTCACATTAATGAACCTACTTGAACCTCGTCTTCTCTCTGCTACCTGTTCCATGGCAGACAAGCATTTGATTTACCTGCTTAATATGCCACTTTTTCATTTTTGTTTTATACAGGCCTATGCCACCATATTACCATTTTTTTATTAGACAGTCTATTCTTTTGAAGTGTCCTGTTCTTCGACATTTGAAATAAATATGATGCATACATTTGCAAGTAAGTAGCTAATACAAGCATACAAAGACAGAAGTGTATCATTTTTTCTTTAATAGAAATGTTTCTTCTGCGCGTAAAGTGTCGGTTTCAGTTGGATTATTTGTCAGTTGCTCCGATCAAATCGGTCTCCTCCATTTTGTAATTATTACGACTTTTGAATCCACATAAACACATCGTCAAAATCCGGCTTCCTTTGAGCATGTGTTGAACAGTTTAATCCCTTTGTGAATTGTTTCCACTTGCGCCGTCCTTTCATTTCTTCATACAGCGGGAATCCAAATGAATTAATCCTGAGTCCAATAACCATCAAAGTCACTCCATAGTGCTCATTGATTACGCTTTCATTCTCCTTTCACAACATACTTCACATTCATCCAGTTTGTGACAGTAGTTGTAGCATTTTGAGACTTTGAAACTTTAATTACCGCTGTTGCTGTGTGTGTGTGTGTGTGTGTGTGTGTGTGTGTGTGTGTGTGTGTGTGTGTGTGTGTGTGTGTGTGTGTGTGTGTGTGTCGGGGCTCATTTAGACGCTTCTTGTGACACTTGTGTTTTGTTTCGGTAAAAATGGTTCATATCGTTAGTTAGCTTAGTTTTTTCCCCGTTAAGTGAGTATGAAACATTCATAGTTTAATACATTTTAAGAAGCCCTGAGACACAGTATCGTGAAAAAAAAATCTTCATATGGGTTAACTACTCAAGAGGTGGGTTTCTTTTTTTCTCAGCTTAACAGTTCACTCAGAAATTGTGTTTTTTCCTTACCTTATCCGTTGAGACGTTTGACTCCTGTTTGAATTTTTGCAGGGTCCCCATGAGCAGGCCGAACATACGCCGATTCCTGAACAGAAAATAAATTATATTTCCAGCTATGCTTTAATAATACAATTATAGTTTTGGCCATTCCCACACAGCACCGTTTGGAAATGTCATGTCAGGATTAACGTGGCTAAAATAATTGCAATTCACCATATCATCCTGATGAATAAAAAAGGGTTTGTACTTAAAATGGCACTAAAACTAAAATAAATACATTTATTGAATAGACGAATGTGTAGCATCGGTTTTTTCCTTGATTAACTTTTTAATACCAAGTTTTTGTCTGCCAGCCTACCTCTGTTTGCCCCTCTCATCGATTGTCTGATCTTGGATGAGGTCTCGGCGTGTTCTCTCCTTGGAGGTAGCTACAACAGACGACTGCAACGCCGGCTGAGGGAAGGAGGGGGAACCAATGTGTTAGCTCTGTTTGTCCTTCAACACTTTTTTCTGTATAAATGTACATTCACCAATTTAACTCATCTCATTTCGATTCATACTATTTATTACTACAGGTTTATCCTTTTTTATGCTTATTATCCTGTGTGTACTATCTGTGTTGCTATGACGGCTACAAGGATCAATAAAGGCCCATCTTATCTTAAAACAGTGAATGTCTTTTTCTGATAACTTCTAGATTTGACATCTATACCCATGTCTCCCTCTCCGACTGCACTTACCAACAGTGCTTAACTTCATAGAGTAAAATAAACTGTATTCTCACCTTTTTGACATCGTCATCATCCTCGGCGTCGCTGTCGTGGCGCGTGTCTCTCCTGGCCCTCTGGTCCCCCGCCAACCTGCAGACATCAAGGTGAGACACCCGTAAGACACAGACACTTCACAAAACAAGCAAATACAGCTGCTGCTGCTCGCATAATAATAATAATAATAATAATAATATGTATACAGCACTTTTGAAAACAAAGTTAAAAGTGCTTTATAGGCCGTTCAGGCGGCAACAGAACACAAGGTCAAAAATCCCCACCCTAACCCGTAAACCAGGGGTGCCCAACCAGTCGATCGACCAGTCGATCGCGGGGAGATTCCCAGTCGATCGCGGGATGTGTCTAAAAATAGAACAACAATATTCTGTTTTATCGTTAATGTCCTATAACATAATCTTCCCGTGCCAGAATAATGCACTTGAACGCACCAAAGCTTTGTGATTGGCCGGCGTGACCCCATGTGTCGGGGCGTGGCTGGTGGGCAGTGGGCACTAGTTTGCTGACGTTGTCCGTGTCAACAGGAGTGACAGTCCGCACACACACAAGACCGCAATTATGGCAGAAGCAAAAAAGCCCAAAATATATAATGTTCACTCCGAGTGGGAGGGTGATTATTTGTATCTATTCCAATTCCAACTCCACCTGTCTCATCTACAATGCGAGCGTGGCTTTATCGAAGAAGGGTAATTTAGGAGCGGCATTTCAAAACAGTGCACAAACGCTACGAGACGGAATTCCCTCCTAATTCTGCCCTATGCTCCAAAAGGGGAGGGGCCTGAGAGGACAGCTAAATGCACAGCAGTCTGTTTCCACCAGGCCCAACAACAAGAGCAAGGCTGCTTCCAGAGCATCTTATCGTGTCAGTCACGTTCTTGCGAAACACATGAAGTCTTTCAAAGACGGCGAAGTTGTGAAAGAAGCTTTCCTGGAGGCTGCGACGCGCTTTTGGGGGACAGTGAAAATAACAGAAGCATTTCTACAGGTTTTTGATATGATAAAAACTCAAGTTAGATACCGTTATTAATCAGCTGTAGTTTGTTTTAAGTTATTCATTATAATTATTGAACAAAAAGGTATAATAATGCAAACTTAAATTGATTATCGTCTATTATCAATTCAGGTTAAGAAACTAGTGTTGCTTGCATCCTATTTTAAAGGCATTTATTTTTATAATCTACTAAAATGCAACAAAAAAAGGGTTTGATTCTATAAATTGTGTCTCTTTTATTGCACTGTTGCAGCAGATTCCTGAGTAGCTTCAGATCTGAGTCGTCTTATTAGTAAGCCTCATTTATACTTTTGTAGCAACACTATTTTTATATAATGGCAAAGAAAGGGCTCAGAGTATTTTCTTTGTCCCTGTGTCACGTGGCAGCACTGTTCAATGTTCTTGAAAACATTACCCACTGTAGTGACGTGTGAATAAACTCCAACTCTGTATCAACAACACTGTTGTGTATCTTCAGTTAAATACTTGTATGTGGGTAGATTAGAAAGAGGTGAGATAAAGGATCTGCAGTATTTTATGGAGTATTAAAGGTCAGTTTTATTCAAGTAGAAGTGTGTCTTTACCTGGTAGTAGGCTGTCAGTAATGGCTACGCCTCTCTATTTCGACTAGTAGATCTCGGCAGACTGGCAACTTTAAAAGTAGCTCTCGGTTCAAAAAAGGTTGGGCACCCCTGCCGTAAACTATACCAGTCAGTGTTAATTTGGGCAGCTATTATTATTTGATTTAGTCTTAGTCTTTAGACGAAAATGGTTATTAGTTTTAGTCACATTTTAGTCATTTCTAGACTTCATAGTTTTAGTCGTCGAAAACTCAAAACGTTTTACTCGATGAAAATTCATTACATTTTAGTCTACTTCTAGTCTAAATGTTTTCTCTCTTTAAACCAATTCATTTAGGCAAATACAGGTTTCTGAAATTGGAATCACGATGACAGCATCAAGTGTTGAAATTCATAAAGCAACATTTCACTCTCAACACTTTACTTGTGTAATATCTAGGGATGGGTATCGTTAAGGTTTTAATGGTGCTACTACTCTTATCGATCCGGTACTTTCACGGTATTCTTATCGGTACTTTGTTATTTTTTAAAAAGGGAAAAACTAAACAAATTAACATTGCTTTATTTAAATGTAAAATATATATAATTATGTTATTATATTGTACTGTACTCGAGTAAAATGTTGAGGTTCTTGTACTTTACTGGAGTATTTAAATATGTTGCTACCTAGTACTTCTACTCCACTACACTTCAGAGGTAAATTATGTACTTTTACTCCACTACATGTAGTTAATCCCTTTAGTTACTCTACAGATATGGAGGAATGATGTGAAATCTAATCAAGTGTTAAATCAGACTTTAGTTCCACCTGGAGTAAATCCACCAGCGACCCTGCAGTATACAAAGTACTTCAGACTAGCTGCACCTCCACCAGCTTTGAGAACACTTTCATGATCAATCATTATAAAACATATCATATATATTATTCTGAAATGGACCAATCTGCACAACGACTACTTTTACTGTCTTTCACTATATTTTGATGAGAATACTTTTCTACTTTTACTTGAGGAATATTTTTGAATGCAGTACTTTTACTAACAGAGTATTCCTTCCTACACTCTGGTACTTTTACTCAAGTACAAGATCTGAGTATTTCTGCTTTTAATCAAGTACAAGATCTGAGTACTTCTACTTTTACTCAAGTACAAGATCTGAGTACTTCTACTTTTACTCAAGTACAAGATCTGAGTGCTTCTACTTTTACTGAAGTACAAGATCTGAGTACTTCTACTTTGACTACAATATCTGAGTACTTCTACTTTTACTCAAGTACAAGATCTGAGTACTTCTACTTTTACTCTAGTACAAGATCTGAGTGCTTCTACTTTTACTCAAGTACAAGATCTATCCTTATACCACCTCCGTTTATAGCCTATGAAAAAAAACTATTAGAAAACGAAGGCTAAAGCTAACGTTAGCAGATAGTGACAATGTATGCTAGCTAGCTAGCTCAACGATAATATTGCGACAGAAAAACTTTTCAGTTCACATCACGCTCTGCGCTCCGACAGGGAGCTCTGCTCTGAACACCTGAACAGCCCGTTCTAACAGCTGTTGACCAGCGGTCCAGTCTGTACCACAGTGACTCCGGACCGCACAGTTAATATTAACGAACGCACCCGTAGCTAATGTGGCTGCTGAAGCTAGACCATCATCGCGGAGCAGCAGAGCCGACAGGCAGGAAGACTCGAGCACACAGCTCGCGCCAGAGATGGAGTACTCGAGTCCTGGACTCGGACTCGAGTCGGACTTGAGTGCCGATTTTCGGGACTCGTGACTCGACTCGCGCACTGATTGACGCGACTCGGACTCGTGAATTCTTGCACAGGGTGACTTGGACTCGGACTCGTGAATTCCCCCCCCCCACGATGACTCGGACTCGACTCGTACATTGACGCTCCGACTTGGACTCGGACTCGAGCACATTTTCTCTGGAGTCTGATGTCCTCTATCCTGTATGGCGAGTTCACATACTGGGCCCCGCTGTTCCAGTCTAGAGATGTCTACAGAAACACCCCGCATCGTGCTGTATGCTTTCACACATTCTGCTTCCACATTGGAAAAGAGCAGCGCAAAATGCTCGTTATGTGGAAACAATATAGAAGAGAAGGCTCCCTAACACATTACATTACAACCTCCAGCGAGCGGCTTGACTCTTCTTCTGAATCAGAAACAACCTCAGAAGAAGAATGTGATGTGGAGTCTGATCCTTCTTCTTCTTCTGACCCTTCCACTGAAACTGCAGAGGAAACAGAAGATTCTGGCAGTGGGTGGACATAAAAAATGGTGAAATCTGGTCTCCCTCTAACAACGACACGCTGCGCTACATTCCCGCTGCCAGAGGTTTGGTTCCAGGGCCCACGCGTTATGCAATTACAAGAATTGATGACGCAGTGACATTTATTTTTCACTGCTGAGATCATCAGTAGTATTGTCGACATGACGAACTTGCAGGGGGGACGTTCGGTGGCAAACTGGAGTGATGTGGATGCCACAGATATTCGTGCATACATCGGTCTCCTGATTTTGGCTGGAGTGTACAAATCGAAGGGCAAATCCACCAGCAGCCCCTGGGATGACCACAGTGGACGTGCCATCTTCCGTGCCACAATGACCCACACCAAATTCCAGTTGATGAATACCACCAAGCCGCCGCCACTTTTCAGACGAGTGTTTACCAGCCAAGTATAATGAGATCGCCACACTTCTCCATACTCTGATCGATAACGATATACGGGACATAAGTTTCACCATGGACATATGGACCAGTGATGTTAGCCCCGTTAGCATGCTAGGTTTGACGGCGCAGTGGCTGGACAAAGACTACAAACTGTACAGAGCGGTGTTGTATTCTCAGGAGCTACCAGGTTCACACACAGCCAATATGATCCGTGAGGCTTTTGAAGCCATGCTTCAGCAATGGAACATTAGTAAAGAGATGGTCCATGTTGTCCTAAGAGACAACGCACGTAATATGGCGAAGGCTTTTGGTGACTATGGAGTTGATAGCCTGGGCTGCATGGCCCACACTTTACAGTTGGCCGTGAATGAGGCTGTGCTTAGCCAACGAGCTGTGTCTGACTGTGTTGCCATCGGGCGGAAGATTGTTGGACATTTTAAGCACTCCCAAGTAGCGTCCACCGCCCTGGAAAAGTTACAGGCAAACCTGCGAAAGGGATCAACAACCACTACTACCACCACCACCAGTACACGACTCCAACAGGACGTGGACACACATTGGAACAGTACATTTTACATGCTTAAGAGTCTGGTGGCGCAGAAGCAAGCTATTGCAGCTTATGCAGTAGAATACAAGTTACCAGCAACACTCAACTCCCACTAATGGGCCCTGGTTGAAAACATGTTGACCATCCTCGATCCGTGTGAACAGCTGACTAGAAATATTAGCAAAGCTACAGCCACAACCCTGTTAAAAGCAATCTAAACGCGTTTTGGTGACATCGAGGAACAGCCCATGTATTATCTCTCAACCCTATTGGACCCGAGGTACAAGGACCGCTACTTCACCCTTGCATCAAAACGGCAAGCTATAGAAATGCTGCGGGAACAGCTGCACAGCGTCGCCGAGAGAGACCGCCGTGACACAGACACCCCCGGTCGCCAGCCAGACGAGCCACCGGCAAAAAAAAGCAGGGGAGACGAGAACAACAACTCCTTCTTGGGCATGTTTGAGGCAATCCTCGAAGAAAATACAGATGCTGCAACTGAACACCAGGAAAACAGCAGAGTGGATGCGAACGTAAGTGTATATATTATTTTGTTTTAATTGTTTTATGAACAAAATGTATAACTTATGTTACAAATGGGACCAGATATTCAGAACATCATCATAATTAGATTTTGTTCTTCTGTGTTTTGTTTTTTACTGAAAGCTCCAGTCATATCTGTCGGAGGCCACGCTTCCCATGAACCGTTGCCCGCTGGAATACTGGAGAAGCAACCAGTCCCGTTACGAGTGCCTGGCCCAACTCGCTCGTAAATATCTGTCGGCTCCTTGCACTAGCGTTGACAGCGAGCGTTTGTTTTCTGCTGCTGGACACGTGATGACCCAGCAAAGAAACCGACTCGCATGCGACAAGGCAGAGATGCTGCTCTTTGTCAAAAAAAATCTCCCTCTGATCAAACCAGAATTTTTAAAAAAGTAGAACATTAGAAGAATAGCTACCTGCTCTAAAGGGAGCTCAAATGTGAATTTCTCTTTGAGGAAAAAAAGAGGACAATTGAAACCTCATGCTTTTGTGAAAAACGTGTTCACTGTCATGTATATGGATCATAAAGCAAGTCATTAATCCTTTGTTCTGTAAATGACTGTTTGTTACTGTGTGGAATGCACTTTTTCAGTTCGTGTTTACATATCAATGTCTAACTTGTGGTTTCAGTACCTTATTTTTTTGTTACTGTGAGGAATGCACCTTTTCAGTTTGTTTACAGAGACTGATTTTACTTGTCAGTATTTAATTTGCAGCATCCCTTCTAGAGGAGTAGAGGCCTTTATTTTTATATCACTAAGTGATGCACCTTACTATGGCAAATGTTTACATTTTACAATCTATTTGACAAGTTGTCAAATTGTTTTTGTTTGATTTCTTTTGGCAAATGTTTGATAGGCTTGTTGTCCTATAGATACCAGGTAATAGTTGTTTCCATTTCTTAACTCATTGTTCAGGGAAACACATTGTCATTGACTGATTGACTCAATTATATTTATTTGGGAAAATAAATATGGTCTTTTTTTACCACCGGGTGTGCAAAAACTACAGACTTTTCGTACAATGTCCCACTGTCTGGCTTCCAGTCACCGGTGTCTGCCGGTGAGTGTGGAAGTGTGGTCTGCCACAAGCGGGCGGCAGGAGCGGGGCTGTCAGCACCAGCTTGTCGATGGTATTTTAAACTCGATGCGCTCTGAAACTACGGGGCTGCCGAGGAAAAGAAATACACATGCGTTAATCGCGTTAAAAAAATTAGTGGCGTACATTTTTTTTATTTATCGGTTATTGGTCTTGAGAAGCAGGAAGTTATCGGTATCGGTTTCAAATAACCAATATCGTGCATCCCTAGTAAAAAGGGACACATTGAACTATTTTCCTCCAATATAAAACCCTGACATTATAAAATGCATGATTATATACCGGTATGGCGGAGAGATCAAAAGATGTGGTTATAATGGGAGTGGATGGGACACGAGTGGCTAATGTGTGACTTTTTTGTTTAATCTGATTCTGTGCAAAAACTAATCCACCAAAATCAATGTTGTTACTAATCTTTGACATATCCAAGATTGTGATATAATAAAAAATAAAAAAAGGGCCGACACCCCCCAACATTTATTATATGGAAAATAACTGCCTTTTTGTGCATGTCTTTCATAGAAAACGCAAATTCATGTTTTCAAACTGGCAGTTCAAGGGTTAAAATCCTGAACATAATTTAACATTTGGTATTTTTGATCAGGACTGAAGCTGATTGAAAGAGTTAACCCCAAAACGTTTTTAAAAATATTAATCTGTTGTCATTTTAGAGCAGTTTTTGGAAGTGGACATTTTTGTCCCGAATGACTAAGTTGTAACTTTTCTGTTCAATCTGATTTTGTGCAAAAACTAATAATGCAAAAAAATCCATTTTGTTGCTAATCTTTGTTTCCTGCAAATGATGCGATTTTGGCCCCGGAACCGGGTCCTTGGGGCCTAAGAGGATTACAGAGTATGTTTTTCATTTTTTTTACAGTTGTATTTGGATGGAATAAATACCTATAGTGATAATTCAAAGCAATACAATTATTTGTACAGTGAAAAGGGTCAAATGGAACTGATGGTTTCCAAATTACCCAGAGGTGAGTACGCCTGGACTTTATTTTTCTAAACTTCTTCCACGGCTGACGAGTCCGAACTGAAATACTCCGCCCTGTTTTCGTCGAATGTGCCGTTCGTGTGTTTACAAAGTGAACGAATAGATGACGTCACGACCTAGTTTTTCGGATCATGTGACTGAAAATGGCCAAAATGGCAGCTGCCTGACGGAATATACAGGTTTTGATAAAAAAAATAGCTATAAAATCATTATTTACCGGGGAATATCGCTGATTTCTTCAGGGTATGGTTTAAACATAATATTTCACTGAATACTAAAGTTTTTATTAACTATCTAATGACTGGAGCCTTCCTTTAACATGAACAATTGAGTCCATCATGTAAATGTGACAGATTAGCCATAGAGGCTGATTTCTATCTACATACAACGGAAGGTTGAAGGGGATTGAAAAAACAAAACAAAATAGAAGCTTGATTGCAGCACATATGATCTTAAATACACACAAGTATAACAAATTAAATAAAAATCTCACCTGAGCAAGGCTCCTTCGATGTCTCTTTGCTTGGCGGGGGGGGCGCTGCTTCCCATGTCTGAGAGACTACGCCTGAGGAAATACACAGAGACGGGCACTCTGTAAATAATCCATATTCGAATTTGGGAAATTGTTTGTTACAGTCGCATGTTTAAAAGGCATTGCACACAAATATAACTAAATAAGCTGTAGAAAGGGTAGCTATAGAAGACTCAATATGAAGTATATGAGAATCAGAAATACCTTAAAGGGGACCTATCATGCAAAATGCACTTTTGTACATCTTTTATACATCAATATGTGTCCCCGGTGTTCCAGGAAACTCACCGAGTGTCAGAAAACACAACCCTCTCTATTTTCCTCCATACCCAAATCTCAAAAAAAAAGGGGCTGCAACGGATCTGATACAGACTGATACAGATTTGAACACAGTCCTGACGTCAGGACGGTGGCGGTACGGCTATTGGTCAATTCTCCACCTATCAGGGGAATGAGAGGTTGGACCACGGCCGGCCATTGCCGCTCGAAAGCGCTGGAGACGCTGTAGCCCTGTAATGCCCCTTTCACACCAACGCGTTTTCAGCTCGGCTTGGACCAGATTGATGCTTTTAACTTCAATATTTAAAAACAAATCTTCCTGGGGAGCATCCCCCGGGACCCCCCTAGAGGAGGTGAGGTCCGCCCCCCACTCATAAAAAATAGCACTTTACTCCTGCCAATATGCAGTGAGCTGATTATGGAGCCTTCATTGTAACAGTAATTCAGATGCAATTAGCCTATAAAAAAAGGCCTCAAATTGGAAGCACGGTCTGGGCTGTCTTTTTCACTCAATTCTGCAATAAGTAGATCTCGCCTTTCACATAGGCCGGTGATCTTGGGCTTAAAAAGGTTGGTGACCACTGTTATAAATCATAAAGACCTCTCTTATTTTTTTGGTCATATTTAAGACCTTTTTAAGGTTTTAAATTCAGATTATCAAATGTAAGACTTCTTAAGACCCCGCGGGAACCCTGTATATAATGTAGTAGTTACCTGAGCAGGTTCATCCCTCTGCCTCTACCTCCTCCACCGGGGCCTGCCATGGGGCCGCTCATCCGACGGATCTGACCCGGTCTGTAAACACAGCAATACACAAGATAAGAGCATGCGAGACCCATAAACCTGTTCGTTCCGGTAACTCAGCCCCAACGGAAACGGTTAGCATTGATTCCTTGGTAATGCTAACGTTTTAGAAACAGTGCTATTCGCTTCAACTAAACAGGACACCGGACGACGCATGATGGGCCTAGCAATAGTTAGCATACTGCGTTTGATATTCCACTCCATTGTTTAAGCCAGTAGTGTGTTCCATGCAGTGTTTATGACTGTAGTGTTTGTCATGTATTAGTTTGGACACAGGTGTGGGGTCAGCTAGCACAACACAATCAAACGAGGTGGCTATGTTTGCTAATTAGTTCGCCGACTAATGCTAACACACGTCGCTACCGGTCGCTTACTCGTTTGAATGCTAGCTAGTTAGCTTAACTCTAAACACACCCCTAAAAGCTAAATAATCAATCGGCTTTATTCTTCTTTACCTTGATTCATTAGGGTCACGTCCAGTTAATTTACGAATATTATCGTCCACACTTTTCAGGCTTTGTTTTGCTTTTTCGAGCTGGTCTTGCAAGCTCCGCACTACCACCGCCATCTTGCTTCCAGTTAGCGCGAATCACGTGTTTCCTCCTCTTCTTCTACCTTTATCTGCTTTTTTCTTCTTCTTTGGTTTATCGGCGACTGTCACGCGAGATTGCGTTGCCGCCATCTGCTGCTCAGGTTTTCTCCAAAAATCGATAACCACTTTTACTACATATGTTGCTACTTGGAATAATCTTCACAACCAAAACTAATAAAACCCTGTTTTTTCAGAATACTTCCAGACAAACAGCTGAAGGGAAGCAAGCATTATCTAATTTCATAATGCTTTGGTGCAAAATAGTAAAAGGGGACCTTCGATTAGGACTCTTTTGATGACTTCTTTACTGAGTCTGTCCTTGGGTGTTTTCTCTTCGGTTCCTATCATGGTTGAAACATATACACTGTTTTTGTTGGAATGTGCCTTCTATCAGAAGTAAAAGATACAGGAAGTGAAGATATTTTACCGCTTGTGAAAGTACTAACACTGCAAATGTCTCCTCTGTGGGATTAATAAAGGTATTCTGATTCTGATTAATACTAACATTAATCACAATTAAACATTGTACACAAATAACAATATATCTTAATGTACCAAAAGTTAAACAAATCGAAACAACCTCTTTTTTTGCATTTCATATGATAGTACTGTTTTATCATAATAGCTTTAATGTGTTCATTACTATAATGTGCTGCTGGTAGGGGGAGCTTTTTTTGGAATAATTATATTGCTGTGTACTGTGTAGTTGTACATTTCACCAAGGGATCAATAAATGCATTTTGAGAAGTTATGCTCAGAGAAAATTGTTAGAATAAGCTTGACATTTCAAGATGAAAGGTTAAGTTTTAAGAATATAAAGTCATACTCCATACTATTACTTTGGTGAGTTGCAACTGTGAACAAATATTAAACATTAATTAAACAGTATTCCTCCCTATTGTCGGACACACCCCAATGAAGTTCAGCAAGTCTTTATAATTAATCAACATTCTGCTGTCACCCTGTGTGTTGTTTGTTCATCGCAACAATGTGGTATTGCTTCAGATTAATTACATAATACCATAATCTGATTACCCACATGTGAAATAAAGCTCTTTGTCAGAGCTATAAACAAAGCAGAACAAATGAGCAGTGAGCATTTTTCTAATGTTGTCATTTTAATGTCTCAAGATAAGTGACACATATTTTTACTGCTATAATTAATAAAAGCAAAAGAAGGAAAAGCCTTGTTGTCATTATTTCAACATAATTCTGCCATTTACTCAAAATGACCAAAAATGGATTCATCTTCCTATTACACACATGCATTTCCAAACATTTGGACTACCTATGTTGCAAATGTATTATCTTTTCAATTTACACACGGCATCTATTGCACGTCTGTCCGTCCTGGGAGAGGGATCCCTCCTCTGTTGCTCTCCCTGAGGTTTCTCCCATTTTTCCCTTTAAACTGGGTTTTCTTTGGAAGTTTTTCCTTGTACGATGTGAGGGTCTAAGGACAGAGGGTGTCGTATTGTCATACTGATATTCTGTACACACTGTGAAGACCACTGAGACAAATGTAACATTTGTGATATTGGGCTATATAAATAAACATTGATTGATGATTGATTGATTGATTGAAAAAAGGATTAATTGGGAAGGTAAGCACTTGAGGTACCCGTCTTCTCCTAATATGTCTTACATTTCTACTGATGTAAAGAGCACAGGAAATCCCATCATTCCTCCTGGTTTGGTGCTTTCAGTATCTTTTACTCCTCTCATCATTATCCAGCACGTTCCTCTGCATTTCCCATCGCTGTGTTGTCATGGTGACAGTAGTTGAATCTCATTTACAAGTGTTTCATGTTGCCCTCTCACTAGGGATGCCCTGCACTGCAGAGCTGTTTCCACTCCCTTCCTGCGAGGAGAGCTGATATTTGATGTTCCCTCCTCAACCACCCTTCCTCGAATGGAGTTACATTTCAAACATATACATATAAGGTATTGTACATTTTAAATGCACTACATCCTGAACAACATTGCAACCTTTCTAAACCTCAGGAGGTTACAGAATTGTATAAGTGTTAGAGAATATTTCTTCTCTCTTCCTAAGTGTCAAAGAATAATTCTTCCTTACTCCTAAGATATTTAACATTTTCTGTGTGTTGACATTTACGATCAGCCCTGCTCCTTATCTTCCGTAAGGAATGTGATAATGCAGTCGTATGTTGATACTATAAGTTTTATGGCTTGACCTAGCGGACATAGGGGGTTTTACGCTAAGCTCCACATATGAGAGAGACATCTCCTGTGTCTCCAGATGTTAACGCCCCATCTCCCCAAATATGTTGTTTACTCTCTCTGAACTAGTTAAAAGGTCTATCGAGAGATATGCTGATCAGAGTTGACATGACAACCCACCCGTGCAGTCAGAACCTTTTGCTGCTGTGACTTGTGATATGAATTCTCCGGCCGTATCCTTGTAATAAACTATCATTGTTCGACATCAAAGCTCCAACTCTCCTTGTGTCTCTCTGAGTCCTGACTCTCCATTGCTGCAGAAGTTTCCCTTACAATAAGCATCATAATCCAGGTCTGAAAAGTCAATGCAGAACTGATTTAAATCTGCATTCTCTCCGATATGCAGCAGGGGGCGTCATATTTGATAGAAGTCTATGAAATAATCCTCTTCTTATTAGTGTGAATGCTGTTTGCTGTGTCTCAAACAAGCCTACTGCCTGAGGAAGGCTATAGGCTTGTTTGAGACAACTCTCGGACTCGGAGTCGGCTTGACTGGCTGGGTTTGCAATGGCGGAAATTCCATTTTACCCACTGTAGACAAAGGTGATCTCCTTTGCTTTATATAGGTTTGTTAATTCAGTCATGATGATGAACCACACCAGTGACTGGGTTCCATAATTAGAAATGCTCCTCCCTCTTAATGTTTGCAAAACTGATAGGTGGACAGGCTACAAATGATCAGTCCCTTCAGATCCGCACACATGAAGCTTAATGAGCATGAATTGAACAGACCTGCTGCTGTGTTAATTCTTTAGCTGCCACTTTAAGCTTTATGATGTGTACAACATGGATGTAATTTGATTTAATCTTGCCATTTTAAATGATGTATTCAATAAATAAGGTTAAACCAAATCATTACATTATAATAGATTTTATTCTAATGATTTGGTTTAACTTAAAGAGAAACTTAATTGTTATTGCACATATTACAGGTACTGAGACAACGAAATGCAGTTTAGCTTCTAACCAGGTGCAACAAGCAGAGAAGTGGAAAGTAATGTACACAATCTACAGAATAACATATAGAATGAATTGAATGATGAATAAACAGTGGGGTATGAATACTAGATATCAGCCTGTGAGCAGTATGAACAGTGTGTATGAATACACTAGATATCAGCCTGTGAGCAGTATGAACAGTGTGTATGAATACACTAGATATCAGCCTGTGAGCAGTATGAACAGTGTGTATGAATACACTAGATATCAGCCTGTGAGCAGTATGAACAGTGTGTATGAATACACTAGATATCAGCCTGAGAGCAGTATGAACAGTGTGTATGAATACACTAGATATCAGCCTGTGAGCAGTATGAACAGTGTGTATGAATACACTAGATATCAGCCTGAGAGCAGTATGAACAGTGTGTATGAATACACTAGATATCAGCCTGTGAGCAGTATGAACAGTGTGTATGAATACACTAGATATCAGCCTGTGAGCAGTATGAACAGTGTGTATGAATACACTAGATATCAGCCTGTGAGCAGTATGAACAGTGTGTATGAATACACTAGATATCAGCCTGTGAGCAGTATGAACAGTGTGTATGAATACACTAGATATCAGCCTGTGAGCAGTATGAACAGTGTGTATGAATACACTAGATATCAGCCTGTGAGCAGTATGAACAGTGTGTATTAATACACTAGATATCAGCCTGTGAGCAGTATGAACAGTGTGTATGAATATGCTAAGATATATAAAGTATGAAAACGGTAAGCAGTATAGTATAAAATATATAGATATTAATTTCATGATGATAAACATTGTGGAACAATGATGACAAATGGGAATGGATGTGGCGACGTAAAACTGACACAAAACAACAACAAACTTTTGCGGAGCCAATTGGAGAGTTTCATCAGCAGCACGTGGTAAAAACGTCGGGTTACGTAGTGTAACCCTTGTCATATTAGCACAGGCGGAGCCCTCTACTGGACTCTATGGGTACTCTCTTACCCCGCAAGCATTCTCCCACTGAGCCTTTTAGAGACGTAGCCGGCCCTGGGCGGGCCTACCTGAATGCGCGCGCATCACACCGTATAAAAGGAGGCCTCGCCTCCTGACCATCATCCTACACCTCTCTTCAGCGAGCGGAATAGGACAGACAGTGCCCCGAGTAGAGGGCTCCGCCTGTGCTAATATGACAAGGGTTACACTACGTAACCCGACGTTATATCTCTCACAGGCTCCGCCCTCTACTGGACTCTATGGGTACAGTGGGTGGAGCCGCGATGTACGCGCACTGTCGTCCAACAATATTCCACCCTACTGCCCCTGACCGGCTATTATGGTCAGCAGCTGCTGCCCCACCTTCTCCTTTAACCCGGTTGTAACCGAGAAGAAATCTGGGCTGTGGCTGACAGAGCACACCCTGCTGCGCTTACCTCGCAAAAAGTGTGCTCAAAAAACAGTGCCGGGGGACCCCCCCCACCCTGGATGGGGAGAGCCCCCTCGGCCCCGAAAAGGGCTTACTACACGCCTGCCTCCCTGAATCCCTAAGGATAACGGGGAGTCTCCGAAGGCCCGAGAACAGCGAAGGCGCATTACGTCCGGGGAGGGGGTCAGATGCCAACTGACCCTCAACCCCCCTCCCCCCTACCAGTCCTGTGTTGCCCCCGCAAGTACAGACGAGGAGAAAGAGCCCGACGTGTCCAAGAGATAAAACCTTATGAAGGGGCCTGGCGTCGACCAAGACGCCGCTGTGCATATATCCTCCACACTCACACCGTTGAATAAGGCTGTTGACGCAGCCACAGCCCGTGTGGAGTGTGCACGAACCCCCGTGGGAAGGCTCAGTAGGTGCAGTTTAGCTTCCCTGGTCCCACCATGGGGGGGAAGCCTAAAACCCCCTAACTGAATAGCCCTTGACCTGAACGCACTCCTTAGGCTCTTGGGCACAAAGGAGGGGTTCGGTCTGAGTGTCGCGCCGCTCCGGTCACCCCGAATCTGTAAACAGCTCGGATGCACCGACAGAGCAGTTTAACTCGGACACTCTTTTGGCTGACGTTAAGGCAAGAAGCAAAGCTGTCTTCCACGACAGTGCTTTTAGGGAGGAGAGCTCCAGAGGCTCAAATGGTCCCGAGGCCAGAGCCTCAAGCACTAGGGGCAGGTCCCACTGTGGGGTGGAGGCGTGCACTACTGGGCGCAGCCTCCTGACCCCCTGTAAAAACCGCAACATCAGTGGTTGACTAAAGGCTGACCTGCCGCCAAATCCCTCATGGCAGGACGAGATGGCTGCTGCATACACTTTCACTGTTGAAGGTGCAAGCCCTCTGTCCACCAGTAACTGTAAGAAGGATAAAATAGAGCCTAACTCACAAGATAGGGGCTCTATTCTCCGCTCCTCACACCATCGCTGGAATCCTAGCCACTTCGACCGCTGTGGTCAACAACAAGGCGGCGGATCGAACTCCGCCCTGCTTGTTGATATAAGCCACTGTGGTGCTGTTGTCGCTCCTGACCATTACATGTCTCCCTTGAATTAGGGGCCTGAAATGCCGGAGGACTAACACTACCGCCCGTAGCTCTAGGAGGTTGCTGTGTCGAGACTCTGTTACGGCCTGTCTACACTACAGTGTCGACAGCGTCGAAAGCTCCAAGCTGCTCCAATCTGCCCATTCACTTTCAATGGGGTGACGTCACGTAGCCGCGCTTTTTCGCCGAACTGAATTGTGGGTAGCAGAGCGAGGCGTCTCGGGCGTCTCACGGCCCCTACACACGGCGGCGTGCGTTGCCGCTTCAACGCTTCTGCCCATTCACTTTGAATGGGGTGACGTCACGATTCGCCGAACTGCATTGCGGGAGCAAAGCGTAGCTTCTCTCGAGGTGCTCGCTGCAAAAGTAGAGCAATGTTCTACTTTTGCCGCCTCGACGGAGGCGTCAGCCAATTAAATCCCTCGTATGTAAATCTGACAGTACAAGCAGTAGCCAATCAAACCGGGTGTCTGTTGGGAGAGCCAGACCGCAGTTATTTCCCATATGTCAACAAAAGGAGGAGAAAATGATCGTGGCGGTAGACATACATACAGGGATACAAACCGGAGGAGCCAGGCATGGGGGGAGGTGGCAGAGACAGTGGGGGAAACTGGTAGGTTTTCGCTGTGGGGAGTTTATATCCAGTGTACTTTCGTTTGAATGGACAGCTAGCAAGCATAGACAGTATATTTAGCCAGCATGGAAGTAGCATGAACGCTTTGCTTTGTATGTCCGGGGCGGGACATTCATGTGGTTGGTTGTTGGTCGGGCTGCTCGAGTTGACTCCCCAAGCTCAAGACACGCCACGCCGCGCCGTGTGTAGGGGCCGTCAGGCGACCAGAAGTTGAACATTGTTCAATTATGAGTGCGGGCGCTGCCATAATGCAATTCTGGTAACCTGCATTCATTGTCTTAACCCCAGGCTTAGTGTGTTCCCCAACAGCAATATGCCGGCCATAATGCCTCTGTACCCGTATAACATTACGATAGTTTTGTTTACGTTTCATCACTCTCATCTGCGCACAGTAGCACATCTACCTCCCCCCGCCAGTCAGCTTCGGGCTGGCGGCGCACCCCACCCGGCCGCTCTCTGCTGATGAGCCTGCCGAGGTCGGGCAGCCCCTCCCCGTGGTTGCCGATATGCCGGTACCACGTGATGGGCCGTAGAGGTGGAGGGCGCCGCAGCTACGGGACCCCCGTGCCGGCGCCTCTCCCTCCGCTTCACTGTCGCACTGCGCTCCCTCGTCTGCATGGAAACGCGTGGAAGAGCGCGTAGCGGCGCCCGGAGGCGGGGCCGGAGGCGGGGCCGGAGGCGGGGCCGAGCGGTAGCATCCTGCTGAGTGACCGAGGAGATTGACCCAAAGAGCCCCTCCGTGGATACGGGGGCTCC
The DNA here is from genome assembly GCA_036324585.1 of Champsocephalus esox. Taxonomy (NCBI): domain Eukaryota; kingdom Metazoa; phylum Chordata; class Actinopteri; order Perciformes; family Channichthyidae; genus Champsocephalus; species Champsocephalus esox. The sequence goes on along the minus strand of CM070494.1, from coordinate 3,897,389 downwards.
GAAGAGATCTTCTCGGTCTTTTCTAGATAGGGCAGTGAGTCCCAACCACACGTGACGAGACGCCACTGTGGCCAAGGAAATCACCCGCCCTGCTGCAGCGGCCACGCCATGAATCAGATTATTCATCTGACCGATAGCGCGGTCCGGATAATCGCTCCCATCTTGTGACAAGAGGGCGGGGGCGGCTGCCTGAGGGGTGATCAGGGAGACGCCCAACACGCCGAGATTATTGGCTGCAGCCGCCATCTGCGTACCGAGCTTAAACATCTTGTCCAGATATTCCAGAGTGTCTCGGTCCCAGGGCAGCGGGGGCAGGGGTCGCTTACCCTCCGCCCAACCAGCCACCCGCGGAAGCAGATGGGCCGCCAGGCTTTCATCAAGGGGGGGCACACCCGCACACGCTGTGTCCGGGCGGCCCTCCACCTTGATGATGCCTGCCATAGCGGCTACTGGGGCCTTCGTCTTAAATGGCTGCTGCCATGTCACCTCCACACACCGCCATATATCAGGCAGTTGGGGCGAAACGAAGGTTGGTTGCGCTGGATGCACCGGGCCGTAAAACCCCTGTCTCAGGCGGCTTATAGGCCTCGGTGGCAGCGGTGGTGGGAGCGGTAGGCCTACGCGCTCCGCTGCCAGGGTCATCACCACTGGGAAATCCACACGTGCAGACCCGAGAGTCGGACCTCCCGACACCGAGGCGTCCTCGTCCTCCTCCTCCGGAATCGGGGTTGTCTTCTGGCCCCACGGAAGGGAGAATCGGAACGGCACTTCCTCCTCTCCTGACTCGCCCATCTCGACGACGTCGAGATCCGAATCCTCCACCTCCTCCCGCGAAGTCTCTGCTGACAGGAAATGCTGCCCACGATGCTCACACGTGAGCCGAGGAAGCATCTGGCAGGCTGAGCATGCCGGCGTCGGGCCCATACCGCTCACAGCGTGGTTAGGCCCCATACACAAAAAACAGGAGGGGTGAGGATCCGCTCCCGCGATCAGGTTTGGACATTTCAGGCAGGTCCTGTGGTCAAGAACTGACTCCTTTATCTCTCAATTGTTCCGTCTTTCTAAGCTCCGTGAAAAACACTTCCGCTTGCTGAAGAGAAAAGGATGATGGTCAGGAGGCGAGGCCTCCTTTTATACGGTGTGATGCGCGCGCATTCAGGTAGGCCCGCCCAGGGCCGGCTACGTCTATAGAAGGCTCAATCAATCAATCAATGTTTATTTATATAGCCCAATATCACAAATGTTACATTTGTCTCAGTGGTCTTCACAGTGTGTACAGAATATCAGTATGACAATACGACACCCTCTGTCCTTAGACCCTCGCATCGTACAAGGAAAAACTTCCAAAGAAAACCCAGTTTAAAGGGAAAAATGGGAGAAACCTCAGGGAGAGCAACAGAGGAGGGATCCCTCTCCCAGGACGGACAGACGTGCAATAGATGCCGTGTGTAAATTGAAAAGATAATACATTTGCAACATAGGTAGTCCAAATGTTTGGAAATGCATGTGTGTATAATAGGAAGATGAATCCACGAGGATATCCATCCAGGACCGATGATCCAGGACCACAGCCACGACTCAAGATCCAGCGCTCGCGATCCAGGACACAAGACCGCAGGATCATCCATGACTCCGGATCCCGGCGTATATAGACACCAAAAAGAAAGAAATGTGGGGAAGCTGGGTTAATCGGAACATGAGAGTACACAGGTACAGACAGAGAGAAGGAAGAAGTGAGATGTCCCCCGACAAACTAAGCCTATATCAGCAAAACTGGAATCAGCTTCCAGTTTGTGTTCGGGCGGCAGACACCCTATCCGTTTTTAAGAGTGCGCTTAAGACCTTCCTTTTTGATAAAGCTTATAGTTAGGGCTGATTAGATTGAGTCCAGTAGAGGGCGGAGTCTGTGAGAGATATAACCACCAATGAGCGCTCAGCTCGAGATACCAGCGAGCCGTTTCCCATCAAGCATTTTGCTTCCGCAGCTCGTGGAGAGCAACTGCGCCAACTCGCCTCGCCTCGCTGTCAAGGCTGCGGGCGTCTTTGTCCCGCGAGATTTCAAAGTCTCATGTGGGCGAGCCTCCAGAGCAAGTCGGACAAAATGACTAACCATCATGCAACGCACTAACAAGACGTTAGTCTTGCTTGTCTCAAACAAGCCTTATGTGTATTTATTTTGTCATAACCTTTTTCGGACCACTTATTTATTTATTTTGGTGACGATCCGACCTCCATGCTGATACTCTGGTTCAAACTGTATCCACCAAACAATATGATTTATCTCCACCTCCCCAAAATAACCAAAATCTGACACGGTGAGAGACGTCTTTTTTAGCTGTTCTGTCGTCATTTCCTGCTCTCCTTCATGCAGTCAGTCAGAATGAATGAATGAATGGGTGTTTCTTTGACTATTTTTAGGCAAATATGGGCGTTACGTGAAGCCCGCAAAAGCTGCACCGCATTTCGAGTCAAGAGCCGCGTTCACACTGCGGTATTTTTCCCACAAAGGTTCATGCGAACTTAGTTCATGCGAACTTAGTTCATGCGAACTCTTTAGTTCGCATGAACTAAGTTCAGATCGCGTTCACACCGGAAAAAGTCCCTGGGGGTGGATTAGGCAAATGAAGCCGCTGACGTCACTTCTTCTTCTTCTGCTTTGGGCTTACTGGCAGGCTGCAAACTACTTCACGGCGTATACTGCCGCCCGGAGTCCCCGGCCGGAAGTCCCCGGCCGGAAGTCCCCGGAGTTGGGGAAGGCTTCAGTAGAAGCTGCTGGGAGTAAATCGCCAGAACGCCGACACCTCCTCATCTCCACCGCTCCCATGTTTTATTTTGTGTTGCAATAAGTTAGTCTCTCTGCGTTTCTGCGCTGGGCTAATGCTAATGCTAATAATGCTAATGTGAGGATAATAAAATGGCGGCTTCACAAAACTTTTTGGGAGTTTTACGGGGCGTGGTTTGCAATTCGCCCAGCCAATCAGAAATATAGCTCTTTTCTCAAAAAAGAGCCATTCGAAAGTCCCTGCTCTCTAGCAGGGACTTTCGAGGGGATTAAAAGGTTCGCATGAACTACTTTTAGTACCGGTTCTTTTTGGTGTGAACGCGAGCATGAACTAAGTTCGCATGAACCTTTGTGGGAAAAGTACCGCAGTGTGAACGCGGCGAATTGTGATTTATAAAGGGAAACCGGCGTAGGAAGTGCTGTACGCACTTTCCTCGCCGGTACGCAATGTTCGGTGAATCGGAAAATGTCTGTACCTATTTTTTGGATTTCTACTACGTAAGCAACCTTCCCACGTGAATCCTACGCACAGCGTTATAAATGAGGCCCTAGATGTCCCACTTTGTGCGGTATTGCACAGCATTTTCACAACTTGTACGTACATTGAGACGATGTCCCTCTTATTTAATTTAGATTGGCTAAAACGCTTTTCTAAAATCTGATCACATGAATCAGATGCGGAGAAAGGCCGGCTCAGTTCGCTGACGGCCCGCCCTTTATTATTATATGTTTTAAACGGCATCATGTAAGTTGCGCTGACAGGCGACAGAGGTTCACAGTGAGACCATTGTCTCTCTAACTGTGTGTGACCCAACTCAATAACACACATCATATGGAATGCCATGTGATCTTTAATGAATATCAGAAATACGCTGAATTAAACATTCTGCTATAACACTGAATGAAATTGATACTGTTTGACTTTGTATTAGTTAGCCTACTACTAACAATACATTGAAGTCATTTACTTCTAATTTACTTTTTGAGAAATCCTCTATCAAAGTCCCCTGCTGAGAACAAAATCAAGCCACTTCTGCTCAGTTTGATGAGGGAATTATTTTTTGTTGCCATTAGTTCTTCCTGAGATTGATCCTGTTGGACTACTGAGACTACCCCCACAAGTAGGCTACTATGAAGTAGGCTACTTACTGTGTACTTTTCCAGTAATCCTCTGTCAATGTCCCCTCCCGACTACAAGAATGCATGTTTTTCTTTTAATAAGCGTTAAAAAACCTTTCTTCCTGAGACGTATATTGTTGGACAGAGTATTTTAAGAGGATGGTAGACACGATATCAGCAAAACTTCCAGTCAGTACTCCGGCAGCAGCATTTTTACACCTTGGAACTTCTTTAGAGTGTGGCCTGGAGAGCTGGTCTGTCCTTCAGCACACTGACACACTCTGTCACTCTGGTTGCCCTCTTATGATGCTGGTGTCTTTTAATATAGAACTATTTCTCAGCCGCTAATTCGTACCTCGCAGATTCTTCAGTCTCATCAGCCTCATGCTTCCATCAGTCCCAGTCAACGCCTCCAGCACACGTCCAGTGTCTGACTCCATATGATATTGTCCTGATGCTGTAAGGGTGATGCCCCATGATCACACAATGTGTGCCAAGGACCTCATATTATGTCTGTCATTAATGTTACATCACCCATTATAACAGTTTCTTTCCTTTTTTCTCTTCTCTTAACTGAATAGCCCTGTCTTTAAGTATAACACAATGTAAAGTCCTTTTCCTGCACCATTTTAAGGCTTCAAAACAGGCATTTCTACTGTATGTGTTTGGAGAAATGACACAATCAATGGCCCAGAATTGTACTTTATAAACTATGAATCTTGTGGTGCTTGAAAAAATACACACTGGTTAAGCCGGCCAGGATAAATGCCGTTTTTGGAGCCCTTTTTTGCAATATTTATTAAAATGTCACTAGTTATTTAAACAAACCCCTATTTGAGATACTACAAGCAACCATAAAACACCCGTTGAGAGCCATTGAAGCCCATGAAGAATGTATCCTTCCACAAATCGTTTAAACTGCTGTATTAATAAAGCTGCCACGTGTTCTCAAATGTGTGCAGAACATTACAAATATTCCTCATTTGCAGTATTTTATTTTAAAAGTGTTCAGAAAGACTGAATCAAATATGCTATATCTATAGAATATCGATATTGTTCTTAACTTCAATCAAAGTCAATTTAAATAGCGACTTTCCAAGGGGTAAAAATGCTGCTGCCTGACTACTGACTGGAAGTATTGCTGATATCGTGTCTACCATCTTCTTAAAATACTCTCTGTCCAACAATATCAGTCTCATGAAGAAATGTTTTTTAACGCTGATTCAAAATAGCAGAGAAACATGCATTCTTGTTCTCAGGAGGGGACATTGACAGAGGATTAGTCAAAAAGTACACAATAGCCTACGTACTTCATAGTAGGCTACTTGTGGGAGTAGTTTCACTACTAGCCTACTTAGTCAAACAGGATCGATCTCACGAAGAACTAATGGCAGAACAAATTATAACAAACTCGAGAGACGGCTGAGTTGACCGCAGTGCAGAATCGCTGTAGGCTATAGTTTAAATCTCCTAACAATGTTGTCCATTTTAGACATAGGCCCGCCTATTATATTTCCAGCCCTTAATAACATTCATTTTCTAGGCTCAATATGTGTAGTGTCTTGGCTGTTTTCGTTGTGAAAACAAATGGACCGTAGATACACGGATTGACCGTCCTCATCTGCGCTCTTATTTTGAAAGACAACTTCCGGTAGCAGAATATGAAAAAACGGGGTTTTTTTTTGTTTCTGTTTTCTAGTGATTTTATTTTTAGTTTTGAGAAGTAGAAAATGAAAATCATCCCGTTTTTTAAATTTAGTAAATTCCTTTTTGACCATGATAAAGAAAAACGCCTGGTATTTCAATTTTGGTTTTCAATTTTAAAACGAAAATCAAATATCCAGTCGTTTTTTGTTTTTGAATATCCATTTGTGAAAAGAAAATCCAATGACCAAAACATACACTGACCCGGTTATCCGTCTTTTGATTCAGACAACAAAAACGGAAAAACGGCTTTGGTTTTCCGTTTTAAATCAAAAATGAAAAAACGAAAAAAGGCTGGTATTTCCATTTTTTGGCTTTTGGTTTAAACGAAAAATCAAACTGACAAAAAGTACACGGACCATCTTGCCTTTGCACAGTATTTAAATGATGTGTTCTTCATATCTGCATCTAATGCATTTTGTCTCATGGTGTGTTAGTTTGATTTGAGCTCTTGTTAGCTATCCTACATTTAATATCTGCCTCACATGATTTAACTTACGTGTAAGACAGTATTTTTATATTGTTTTAAGTTATATCTCAAAGTGGAACGTTTGTGTTGCAAAAGTTTTCTGGAAAAGTCGAACCTAAAATGGCGGCAGGTGGTGCGTTTTCTTTCTTCTTTTTGTTACCGCATGTTTTATTAACTTAGAGGCATAGAGGATTTACGTTAATTTGATCCACTACATTACAATGTACCATAACCGTGCGTTCTGCATTTTTGTAAAAGCAAGCTAACTTGAAACACTAGACTATTCATTTTACAAGGTAATTTATACCCCCGTTTTAAAATACATGTAACTCAGCAAAGGTAATGATCGCACAGTGATGATACTAATACTTCTATAATATGTGGAATTTCAGCTTTAATCTGATATCTTATCTTGGTTTTTAAATGTTAAGAAGCCCTGAGACAAAGTTTCGTGAACAAGAACCCCTCGGTACCAACGGCTGCCGGATTTAACAGATTAATAGTCTAGTGTTTCAAGTTAGCTTGCTTTTACAAACATGCAGAACGCACGGTTATTGTATAACGTTAGTGGATAAAATGAACGTATATCCTCTATGCCTCTAGTCTAAGTTAATAAAACATGCACAGACATGCATGCTGTAACAAAAAAGAAGAAAAGCCGCCATTTTAGGTTCGAAAATAGTGTTTCTCAGATCATTTTGTGAAAACTTTGCAACCCAGCTAACCTTCAATGTTTTTTCTCTTAAGGAAACTGTAGCAACTGGCAGATACATGGCTTCTTCAATCTGGTAAGCCTCACAGCCCCTACACGCGGCGGTGTGCGTTGCCGCTTCAACGCTTCTGCCCATTCACTTTGAATGGGGTGACGTCACGATTCGCCGAACTGCATTGTGGGAGCAAAGCGTAGCTTCTCTCGCGGTGCTCGCTGCAAAAGTAGAGCAATGTTCTACTTTTGCCGCCTCGACGGAGGCGTCAGCCAATCAAATCCCGCGTATGCAAATCTGACAGTGCAAGCGCTAGCCAATCAAACCGGGTGTATGTTGGGAGAGCCAGACCGCAGTTATTTCCCATATGTCAACAAAATGGATGAGAAAATGATCGTGGCGGTAGACATACATACAGGGATACAAACCGGAGGAGCCAGGCATGGGGGAGGTGGCAGAGACAGTGGGGGAAACTGGTAGGTTTTCGCTTGTTTGGGGAGTTTATATCCAGTGTACTTCATTTGAATGGACAGCTAGCAAGCAAAGACAGTATATTTAGCCAACATGGATATAGCATGAATGTTGCATAAAATAGCACCATAGACATTAATGTCATACATGTTCATCATATAAAGTGTGACATGTAAAAACTTGTATGCAATTGACAGTGATAAAGGGATTTGGTTTTCATTAATGGAGGAACAATTTAATAAATTCTTCAAGTAATTCAAGAAATTAAGTTTATTATTTCATTTCATTAGAGGAAGTATGCAGGACAAAATGGAAGTCACTGAGGGACAGATTCAGAAAGGAGAAAACCAAGGAGAAAGAGGCAAAGAGAAGCGGGGCAGGGTCGTCCGGGGGATATAAGCCCTGGCGTTTGACGGCAGTGATGGGGTTTTTAACCCCATTTATCATTGACCGTGAGACGTCCAGCAATGTCCCCCGGCAAACCCTGCCTCCATCCAACCTGGTGCCAGAGGCAGAGAGCCAGCTAGAAAGCCAGCCAAGTGTCAGCCAGCCGACCAACAGTCAACAAGCCGAGGCAAGGGAGACAGGACAGCAGGAGGAGGAGGCGATTGTTGAGGACCTGGACCGGGGAAAGAAGAGAAGGGGAAGGGAGATGTCCTCCTTCGAAAAAGGCTTGATATCAGCCATCTGTTCGTGCCACCACCTCAACCTCATCCTCCACCACCCCCACCAGTAGTGGTGGAGGATGAGGATGAGTTATTTTTCAGGAGCCTCTTGCCTGCCATGCGAAGGCTGTCACACACACACACACACAAACACACACGCACACACACACACACACACACACACACACACACAACCCCACATACACACACAGACCCCACACACACACAGACCCCACACACAGGGGAGCAATACTGTGTTAACCTAGCTATCTTAATTGATGTTATCCATCTGAACTAAATCACAGACTTCATTCATCCATGGCATGCATTCTCTCTCTTTCTATACAGAGTCAGATTAAAGAAGTAGAAATACACTAAACATACCGTAGGCAGATGGCGAGTCGCTCGGCGGGTCCGATTGACAAACGCATGTTGGTGTCCGCCTTTGAAATCAGTGGACCCACTTTGCTGAGCAACTCGTCGAAATGGCCTTTGCTCATTCTGAAGTACTGGTGAAACAGTTCGTCATCCAGACGGAGCTCTTGGACCAGAACGTGGTATTCTCCCTCGTTGCAGACGTTTTCGGAGTATCGGATGTACCCAACAGCGATGCACACAACGTCGCCTCCCGAGATACAATGCATATACCAATGCCACCCTTGCTACCAAACCGGCATCCATTTTGGCTAGAGTAGATAGAAGAACCGGGCTTTTTTGCTTTGTATGTCCGGGGCGGGACATTCATGTGATTGGTTGTTGCTCGCGTTGACTCTCCAAGCTCAAGACACGCCCACCGCCAAGGGGCCGTCACAGTGGAGAAACTGTGACGCACTGGTGGGGGTGCGAGTGGAGCCTCGCAGCGGTGCGACTGTGGCATGCTTACGGCCCCTACACACACGGCAGCGGGCTTGTCTGAAGCTCGATCAACAACCACTCACATGAATATCCCGCCCCGGACACACAAGCACGCAGTTTGATTGGCTTGAGCTTGTACTGGCATATGATTTGATTGTCACAATGCAGTTTGGCATAGCGTGACGTCACTCCATTCACTTACGTGTAGTCACCCTACACACGGCGGCTTGCGTTGACGCTTCTGCCCATTCACTATGAATGGGGTGATGTTACGGCCCCTACACACGGCGGCTTGCGTTGACGCTTCTGCCTATTCACTTTGACTGGGGTGACGTCACGCTTAGCCGAACTGCATTGTGGGAGCAAAGCGTAGCTTTCATGTGATTGGTTGTTGGTCTAGCTTCAGACATGCCTGCCGGCAAGCGTCAACGCACACCGCCGTGTGTAGGGGCTGTTACACCGTAGGTGCGCCGCGTTTGGGGGTGCTGCAGCACCTTCCCGCGTCCATGTTTATTCCACATGGTTACTAAAATGTGAATGAATATTTAGTGCTCAACACTGAAATTATATTTGTGTTGGTGCCTGTGAATATTGTTACGTTTTCCAATGGCTTGGAGATGCAAACGTTGTGCTGCTGTCTTTGATACAAGGGCAGAGTTACTTGAACATTATAACATTATTATTCCCTTGATTTAAAAGTGAATGCAGACTACCTTTGCTCTGCGGCGCAATGAGATCATCAATGATGAGCTACCTGTTGGAGAGATCCTGGAACGCTGGCCTGCCTTGAAAATGGATTCACAGGTGAAAATATTTTATTTATTACAACTATATAATTATTTTGTGTGCCTTTGTCACTGATAACTTTGACATGTTTACTCAGATTTTGCATGTTATGTTTCTGTTTATCTCGGCTGCCTTCAGTCCACATATACATTGTACTGTGAATTAAATAGTCATTTTATATTTTAGCAGAGTTTCACAGGATAACAAACCTCAACCTGAAGAACCACTTCTATGCGGAGTTGGATAGACATGTCCTCCATCTTCAGAGCCTGTTCAGGAAGAAGGCGGCAAGGAAAGGAAACTGAAGTTCTGGATCAGCTATTTGCTTCCTATGACCTCCAGGTGAGTCGGTTATGCCTCTTGGTGTTTTGTTCTCATACTACAGTGGATTATCTTTGTCAAAATGTTAATCTCTTCAGTCATGGAAGAGCCCTTTCTTGTGATATGAATTGTTGTGTGGTTATACTGTTTAGCATCCAAAGTAAAACAAAGATATGTTCTCACACTCAAGGAGCAAGGTGACGTCCATGTCCTCCGTGCTGCTGTCCTCCGTGCTCTGCCTGCATATCTGCATGAAGAAACCACGTTTCTGAGGCTGTGGCATGTAAGTCAGCATAATAACTGTTTTCAATGTATGTGACAGATCATCCAAAAATATAGTTTATCTTGTTACATTGTTTCAGGAGCTCGATCGCAGGAAGACAATTATTTGAATTTTTATAGTGAAAAAATGATAAGAAATGATAGATTGAGTTTGAAAAAGTATGAACTGTCCTGGTGTCATCAAAGCTTGATTCTGTCACTGAGGTGTTGTTAATCAAACATTATCTCTCGTGTTGCTCACATCCCGTTCAGGGTCTAGTTCCAAGATTTGAATATTGCTATAAGAATTGTAATTATTGTAGATACACAATGGACATGTTGAACATAATCTCCCTTTACTTCAATACTTCAGAAGTTAATACACAATCAAGAGAGGGCTTTCTTTCCTGCAGCATCAGTGTTCAATACAAAATAATCTCTAGTGTTCCCCATATATGTTTGTATGTGTAGTAGGGAGAGATTATACTGTAAATACATATTCAGTTGCCAGTTTATCAGGTACAACTAGCTAATAGTAACAGTCTAATACAGTGATAAAATGAATCCTACCCTTATGAAGGTTGTACATGTTTACATATACAGTTTTTTTGTTGAAAGCATTTATGTCAACTGATTGGTTATTTTGGAGGCTGGCGTTTGTGGTGCTGTAACATTATGCTGTGCAATGCTAATAGGCGTTTCCTTAAACCCACATTATGCACAAAACATACGGTGATTTGATGTGATGTGTCACTGATTTATTTTTCAGAAAACACATTTCTGAGAGAGGCAATTTGGGTAACGTGTATCTGTTCTTGTCATCAGGTGGAGCAGTCTGATGATCCAGACACAGAGGACATCGCGGTCGGACTTCTCATGATCAGTGCCAGGTCAACAGACACCACGCTCTTCTGCCCAGAGAGCATCGCTGCTGTCATTGAGGGTAACGGCGTTATGGAACTCCCCACACTGGCTGGCGCGTTCATCCTGCTTTTTGCACTGACCTTTGCCCTGCATCTGAGCTACCCAAAAGACTTGGCCAACACTTTCGACTTCACCCAGAAAGTGTTGATGGGTCTGGATGAGGGGAACTTGAAGCCCAGGGTGTTGAGCTTTTGGCAGTTTAATCCTACCAACAAAGTTGCATTTTAACAATCACTCACTCACACACACACACACACACACACACACACACACACACACACACACACACACACACACACACACACACACACACACACACACACACACACACACACACACAGTTCTCCTCTGTTTACATCCTGCTGCTTTACATCTGTGTTCTGTATTGCATTGACAGATGTGTTCCTGTTCAGCTTCAAGTTGAAGGACTGTTCGTAGATGTTGTTTTATACTTTTATATGTATTGGGTCTTTATGGTCCATAGGGTTAAATGAATACGCAGAACTGTTCCTGAAAATTGTGTTCACTCAAAAGTGATGGTTAAAATACACAGATATTTCTCAAGGCCCTAGCACTGTTTTTAAGGTGTCTTTTTTATTTATTTAAGAGTTAAACATATTGAATTTGTATTGTGCTGAAATGCATTGTTCTTTTATAGTGGAAATGGAATGTTGGCGATTTGCCAAAGCTGTTCAAATGATGAATAAATGCATTTTTATATATATATACGGTGTGTTTGGAGATAATTCATTACACTATTATACATTATTATTATATTCTATTTAGCCCAACAATATAGTTAATTTCAATCACTAGCTTGGGTCAAATGAACAACTCAGCACATGGGTTACAATGATCCAGCCCAGCACATGGGTTAAGACAACCCAGCGCGTGTTCTGTCCTATAGTGACTCAGCAGCTGGGTTATGATTGGGTTATTTTTTAACCCAGTAGTTTTAAGAGTGTAGAATATGATTACAACCAATAACAAATCATTTAAACTTGTTTATTCTTATTTTATGTTACCTAGTTAGCATTCTTTCTTTTTATTTATGCATATTTTACTAATCACTCCCCTTTTAAACTGTTTTTTTTACTGTCCTATACACATTGGAATGATTTCTTACTTTACCTATATTAAATAGATAACGGTGCGCTCTCTCTATCTCTCTCTCCCTCTCTCCCTCTGTCTCGCTCGCTCACAGAGGCTGTGTGCTCCTCCGTGACGGCTTGCGTTAAAAAATAATAAACATATTTGTAAAGTGGGGAGACACAAACGGGATTTCGAAAAGAGCGGGGGACATGCCCCCCCCCCTGTCCCCAGTGGAGATTACGCCATGCGTGTGTGTGCGTCAAGTGGAATACATACATAGGCAAGTTGCAACACACACAGAGTAAAACTCTGGCCCTCATGTGCTGTATAGGCTGGCATGATAGGCTGTTCAATGGGGCTGATGTGTAGTGTAGATTCTGCCAGAAGGACAATCAGCGGGGAGGTGCCACATTGCTTTTCTTCCCGACTGCAACGCTGGTCCCGGAAATCAAGCAAGAGCGGGATTGGTCGATATTCATTTTGGGGGTGGGGGAGGAGGGGTGTTAGATATAGATATAGAGTTGTAGTAAGTAGATAGAGTTTGCTATGATTTAAGTTTCGTGTATGCATAGGGTAGATTCTTTTAATTACATTTCCTTTTTTGTTTTGTGTATTGCTTGGCGAGCTATTTTTAGAACATGCCCAGCGGGCGACTAGTGTTGCACCGTGCAAGTGGACACCGTGTTGGCTACCCCTGATCTATGGTTATCACTCCTTTTCATTGAGAAGAGCTCATATTCTGTTACATCGGTTTCTTTAACCATGCATACAGGTTACATTGGTGCATATTCAATGCACCCTCTACACAAAATAGTGACATTCTTTAACCCCAGAAAGTATTGGAATTTTATAAACATATTCTTTCACACACAGTGACGTCACGAGCTACCCACAATGCAACGCGCGCCATAGGTATATATATAAATCTGCCATTTTCCTGGAGGTGCTAATATCCTGGAGGTGCTAATATAAACGGCTAGCTAACGTAGCCAAGCAGAGCGCACTAGGTTTGTTTTCTGAATTAACGACCGAAGAAATCACTGCATGTCTTCGGATTACATCTCTGGACTTGAGGGGTGGGCTCTAGGTCGTTACCAGCGTAAACTAGAGCTGTGTGGGTTGTCCGATTGCCCTTACAGACTGCCTGCAGATGTATGGAAAAACGACTCTCGAAAGTGGCCTTCGTTCGATTTTGGCTGCATCTCCGTCTATCTTCTGGAAACACCAGGTGGATACCCCACCTGTCTCAATAATATTATCATGCCATTGCATATATGTGGTATTTTAGAGTCGACTAGATATTGATTAAGGCAATAGACTGATATTCTGCTTGCACCTTGCGTGAAATGGCGCATACCGGAAGTACGGTGTCGCCCTCGGCCCAAAACCTGTATGCGTGTGTGAAAGAATGCCAAGCAGCAACCTCAAGGTCATAGATGAGCCTTCTTCATACAGTGATTTCTACTGATCTGGATTGAAAAGTGAAGCTAATGTGGAAAGTCACAATTTGGCATTCTTTCTAATTGCCGCTTCCTTCGTTTGCCCTACTTCTCATTAGATTTGTTACCCAACTTAAAAAAGGTAAAATATTATGCAAAATACACTTTTTCATGTCTTTCATACATAAACATGTGTCCCCTCTGTGTAAGGAGATTCTGAAAGAAAAAATATCTCTCAGAGGGGCGTGGGGAGGGGCTCCTTATTTTCATCTAAAGTAACAGAGAATCAGCACTTTGGAAACAGGGCTGAAACAGAGGGGATTATGGGATGCTACAATGCATGATCGGTTTGGTACTTTAACACTTCCCTGTCAAGTTTATGGCCTCAGACTCTAGTTTATGTTTTTGAATATAGCACGATGTTCTTTTTGTAAAATAGATCATTAATCAGGGTATGCTTTAGGGCGGGTCTACACTGTGATTGACAGGTCTACCACAGTACCATAGGATAAGGGCTGATGGAGCTGAAGCTGGAAACAGGAGATAAATAACACAATGGAAACAAATCACTTTGTAATGCTTTTATTAATTGACTAAAAGAAGAGAAGCATTCATTCAACATGAATTCAAATCAACATTCGGCAGGTTGACCCTTCAAGTGTGCACCTTGTAAAGAGGTTTTCCATGGAGGTTTGTAACGTCCCCTCCCTTTTCTCAAAAACAAAACCATGGATCCACACTGCTCACTAAGATAAAATCTGTCCTCTCAGCTGGAGAGGACTCTTTCCCTGCAGATAAAAAAAACAAAAAACAGCTGGAAAGGTTTCAAATCCGGGTTTTGTATTAATGTAATTAATTCAGAGCGGTTTCACAGGCATCGATTAAGCCAAGTTCTCAACTAAAACATTCGCTTATGTGGACAAACAGTTTTCTGGAGTGGAAACTCCCGTGGCTGGTCTTAATCCATGCCGCTCATAATACAGATCAGATTAGGCCATTTAAGAAACAAAGGTATTTCAAAAGTGCTCCGTGTGATCTGAAATCTGGTCCAGCTGTGTCTGGGTTACGTCTGGTTCCCTACTTGCATACATAAGGTACTGCTATGTGCTCACTTTAACAAACACACACAATCACACAGGGACATAACATCAGAATATTCAACATTAAGGATGGTAAAACCATTGTTTCCGCATAAAACACTTGATAACATAGCTTCTGATTTACAAAGTCTGTGATTTTTATAATATACTTCATGTTCATAAATTGAACCCGGACATGTGTTGCATAAGTATACCATGGTAATGCATTGTTGATAGCTAATACAAATATGCACTGTGTGAGTTAATATATATATATATATATATATTTATTTATATAGTTTATATTTCTTCCTCTATGGTTTTCTAAAGAGTCAGCACTGCTCGTGCCCCTTTGTGGCCACTAGTAAGACTGCTGTTATTGCAAACTGTCCTGATTTTAAACAAATGCACAACATTCGTACCACGATAACACTGGGGCCGTCTAGCCGGTCTCACAGAGACCAAGAGTGAGCCCGCCGTCACCGCTGCTGTCGCTGGGCTGGCTGACCAGAATCAAAAATTAAGATCTTAAAACTAAATGATAAGATTTCAGAAATCATCATAAGGCCAAGTATTGTCATTGCAAGTTCTTAATAGTTCATTTCGACTGCGTGACAGTGAGAGAAAGAAAGGAAAACAAACAAAATAATAGAGAAGCGTGTGGATTATATGCATTCCTCTTGCATAGTTGTGCGGCTCATTGGGAGGTTTGGCTCTCCAGACGTGACGAGAAAGACTTTGTTTAGGGGCCAGAAACATCGGAGCCACGGTAGCTGAGATCTAAACGAAGATAGTTGGCTGACACTGAGCATGAATATCTATCAGTTCCTTGATGCAGCCGGGCGCTTACACGGACCCCCGGGGGTGTGTGCGCCGCGGCGACTGACAGGAGTTTGGCCGGGTTATGCCATCAGTGCCGTTTTGTTGTTTCTTCTCTAGAAATAAAATGTGGCAAGTAAAGCCTTTCTGCTCCGTGTGAACCGCTGAGATATTATACACACCTACATCTGTTATTCTATACCAGTGCAATGCACATCCAGTGTTTTCCTCCCAAGTAACAGAAACATACATCACATTCCTGCCTGAGTCCAGCCCCGTGTAAGCCTATTCAAAGCCTTGTATGTAACGGTAGTAGTCTATGGTGTTCGGTGAAACACCAGAAACACCAGTCTGAAATCTCCCATTGTGATGAGGACGCCCCGTCTCCTAATCCTGTCACTGTCTTCGGCCTTGAGCCATCTGAACTAGCTCTTTTCCAGCTATTTAATAGTCAAAAAACATTGCAAACGTCCCGAGAGTCGACATTATAAAACTCAAGTTGGCATCGAGTCCGAGCGGTGCGCCCGTTTAGACTGATGCAGATCTGACACAGTCTGTTGCTTTGGTACTAGAATAACACTCGTGTTTGTTTCGATAGGATTTGTATTGGCGAGTAAGTGTCCAACCCAACTCCAGGACAGATGTACCCAGATCCCTGTGTCCCTATAGCTCTGCCATCACAGATGTACCCAGATACATTTCTCCATGAATGCATATTAAGAGCATGGAAAAAAACCCACATGTCAAAAGGGGTCCGCTTGAACGGGGATCGATGTACAGGAACTGCTGGTAATGGTCTCCTGTATAACCGGCATCTCATTTATAGCCTTAAAACCATCTTTTCTGTGGCAGAACTCTTAAAGGTAAGGCTCCATCAGTCTTCCAGTGTGCACACAGTATAGTCTGGCCATACACAAACCTCTGTCTGCACATGATGTATAAATAATCCCCAGACACCAGGTGTTTTCACTTCCCCTTTCCGTATGGCGATGTCCTTTACTCTTGATTTCATGTGTAAAAGAGAAGACTCCATTAACTGTATTTAGCACAGTCGTGGTATGTTTCTAACACTTGTAACCGTTTGTGTGCCAGACACAAAAAAGTCCCAGAAATGGTTTCAGCAGAAAGCGCGTTAGAACCACGGTAAACATTTAGAGACCTCCACTCTGCTCAGACCAGCTGGTAATCTGGTGTGTCGTCAACACCACCTGCGTCTTGTAACCCTAAAAAAAAACAGACCTCTAAATAAAAAAATTATAATATATATCTATATAGATTCTTAGTTTCCACGCAGACGTACACTGTTTGCAAGTCTGGCGGCCTGAGCGACCCCTGCATGGAATGTTCCGTTCCCTGGCTGATCTCTAGCAGCAAATCACGTTACAGCTCCGCACGCCTGGCGCCAAACACTTTTCCATCAAGTATGACCTTGGACACAGGAAACACATCAGATCAGAACGCTGGCCTGTGTCCCAGCTGGTGACGCTACAATGAAATCTGTCAGAAAGTAGCTCTAGGAAGCATGGAAGGGAGTGATTAGTTCCTGAAGTGTTCAGAGATGACCCCGTCCTCCTACATTCGCTCACAGTGAAAACAAAGAGGAGTATAAGCCTTAAAAGCATACTGCACTGGACTTCAAGGCCTCTCTTGCTATATGCAGTGTAGAGTCTGTAGACCCAACATCCCAAGATAGGGATGGGCCAGTAGAAGTTGAACTAGCACAACGTTGGCCAGGTACGCTTGGATCTCTTTTCAAACTGTTGTGAGCCGGTACAGCACAGTATAGTGTCTCCACAGATGGGTAGAAGTTAGTAGACTAGGAGCCACTGAGTGAGGAGAAAGAAGGAGACTACTGGACCAGCCTCCTGTGTGTGTTTGGGCACTTCAGATAGACTCGTGTCTGTTTGTTCCACTCTGGTCTTTGGCAGCTTTAAAAACACATCAAGGTATGGAGAACAGATCCAGAGCCTCCTACGGTCCATACAAGTGAGATCAAAGGCCTGAGCCCTTCGTGACCTTCCCACCTCCTCCCCCCACTCTTATTGAAAGCCGATTGTACCCTGAGAACGAACGATGCCGCTTCCTGCCGTGATAAGACTACACTCCTGAACGTGAGCAAGCCGTCTCCTTGGACACACACTCTCATATCCACGCTGAAACGTAGTTCTACTTGAAAGTTAGATGAAAAGCGCAAGAAATACAAGCACACTCCAAACACTAGCTGCTAACGCTGCGTTCCTTAAGCTAACAATCACAGCAACGACTACAACCGACACAAAGCTGATCACTTGGAGAGCGGAGGTTTGAAAAGCACTCTCACTCGAGAAGCTTTCAGACACACGCTGCTTAATGTTAAGATGTGAGGGACGACAACAATGGACCAGGGATTTTTTTGCATATGGTAGCTTCAAATGCTATCCCACACTGTGACCAATTGTGCCAGTATTAAGTTGTTCAGCATACATTTGGTTTGGCGACACCTTCTGCTCCCACACACATCACACAGTGTTTATCTCAGCAACTCTAGGATTTGGGAATATTTCTACATTGCAATTGTAAAACGTTAACTTTCGATAGAGAATATGTACTGGCGCCTGCTTATAGAAATACTTTTTCTCTCGAAAGTGTTAGATGTTTCTTGTTCCGTTGAGTCTGAGAGAAACCACAGAGCATTTGTGTTAACATGTGGGGACTTGAGGATCCACAAGAGGAAGCGCACACAGAAGGCGAGGCTGGTGTTTGGAACATCATCTTTTTTTCCCGTACATTTTTATTTCACCAGCTCAATTCTAGTCTGAAATAACATTCTACTGTTGCAGTTTTCCCTTCTTATCGGTGATGCCTATACACAATACAAACAGCTTGAATCTCTCACACGAAGGCGCGATGTAGTTCTAAAAAACTACACGAGAGGAAACGCCCAAGGAGGGGAGGAAGAGAACAAATATTTTAAAACATGTTTGGTCTGAAAGTGTGAAAAGCTCTCCCCTCTGAGGGCTCTATATACAGCCTTTAAAAGAAACTCTTGGTACCAGAGTGCGTTTGTCCTGAGATATGGACCAAGGAGAGATCATCACTGTCGAACCATTGATAACAGATGACCTCACGTTTGGTAAACACGGGCCAACCACCACTGCAATCCACTTCACTCCGAACCAAGCAAAGTGCTGGCACGCTGGATAACTCAGGATCCATATCAGTCTATGAAAATAAACGCACTTCAACCTTGTAAACTACAGACC
Source organism: Champsocephalus esox (assembly GCA_036324585.1). Taxonomy (NCBI): domain Eukaryota; kingdom Metazoa; phylum Chordata; class Actinopteri; order Perciformes; family Channichthyidae; genus Champsocephalus; species Champsocephalus esox. Next base: position 3,878,657 of record CM070494.1, on the reverse strand, counting down.
TGGATATGGACCTTCAGTCTCTGATGCCATTGCCCCGACTTCCAAAGTGCGCAAAACAAGCTAGCCGACACCATTCTGGGAAGCTAACTCCAAGCGATGGCTCGTTGACGGCACTTGCTTGTGAAAGTGAGGCGCTCTCCTGTCCGACCCAACTCTTTACATGCTGAGATCCGAACTCAAGTTCAAGACATACCCTATTAAGATTTAAGTACAACAGCAATTATAACTAGATGGAACCCACTTATCCACTGGTCGTACAATAAGGAAGATATGTGGTTGGTAGAGCCCGGCTTGAGGGCTGACCGTGGCATGGTTGAACTTCAAGAGCCTGAATAACATTTATTTTGTTTGTTAGAACAGCGGCATCTCACTCTTCCCCAAAAGATAGAATCCGACGATTCAAGCGACTCATGCCCAACATCCCGTGTGCCAGGCCTAAGGTATTCCACCCCGTAACACGGACTACATTCAGACATTATTCGGGCCCAGCAGGTCACTCCCTTTCCCCCACAGCATCTCCTGGAGTCATCATAAAACATGTGCAATGAGCAGACAGCCATTCTTTAGTCAACCTTAATCTTTGAAAACAAATGTATGACAAGGTTCGCTGATCCCTGCCAACCGAGGTGGGGCGAGGGATTAAAAGATGGCAAGATAAACAACATCATCTGTATCCAGAAAACAAGGGGGCTGTTTCCAAGGCAACTGTGAATCGAAAAGGAGATTCAAATAAAATAACGACAGTATCTAACGCTTAATGATTGTTTCACACACACCCTACTCATCACTGCAGCGGTCATGGTCATAGTGATGTTAAAAGCCTACCTGAGACTGACACAATACGTTTCACCACAGAAATACGACATAACGTTTTGAAACCAAAACCTTGTTGTGCTGTAGGTGCCGCACACAAAATATTCCGCCACTGACATTGGAACCCACGGTATCCAAATGCTGGCTGCCTTTGGAACCTGGGATATGGAAATGCTGGCTGCCATTGGATCGTACGATTTCCAAATGCGTTATTCAGCAGCAATGACTATTGTGGCAAGAGAAAGCACATTTCTGATGAAAGTATAGCTTTACAGTAGGCCTTGAAAATAAAGGGCAGACTGGCTAACAGAGGTAAGTTACATTCAGTGCCTCCTTAACTTTTCCCTGTTCTTAATCATGAAATGTTTTACACCAAAAGAAGAAAAACCTACTGCTAGTTTCTGCCAAAAGACCCGTTTGGTACTCAGGGAAGTCGTGCCTTCAGAATACTGCTTTTAGACTTTGGAAGGAGTCAGAGATTTTAAAATATATATTTATTCATGGCATAATGAAATGAAGACCTACTTTCTCTTACGGATTATGCAGGTTGTCTAATCTCAGAGTCCTTCATGTTGTGACGCACACTTCCTTTCTTCTATTTAAACTCGTATTTCACATTTGAATATTCTGTAACCAGTGATACCTGTCAGTAAGTCTTGACCTAAAGAGAGCAAAGGTAGAACAAGATGAAAGATTGCACTAGCTTACTACAGGTCCAACAAAGCGGGGGACTTTGTTTTGTTGTGGGTGAATGTTATAGTTGCACTCTGAATGTCTGTCGGAAGAAGAGGCTCTCCATTTGATTCACTAGCAAGGTTTCTCAAAAAGTCTTTACGTGGGGAGTGTGTTGGCTAAAAGTATGTAACAATATTCTTTAATACACCATTGGTAAGGGGCTCGAAATCCTTGATAAAACCATTTACATATATCAGGGTGATAGTATAGCAGTGGATATTCCCACCTTGCTGCGAAGGCTCAATCTAGTAGACAAGTGCACTAGGTGCTCTTTGCGAGCAACAGAAGAAGCAGCTAAGGATGCGTTACCAAGGAAGTGATTGAGTGGTTAGCTTACAAACTCTAACCTTTGCTCTGCATTGGTATGTCAGTCTGCTCCACTCTAGTAAAGGGTTTTAGAAGAAAGACGAAAAAGAAAAAACACGTTCACAACCAAAACACTCCCCCAATAAATCCCACCGGCACATCACTCAACCTGCCGGTCCCGTCTTAGCTGTGAGCAGGATGATAAGAATATATCTGTATTTAAATACACACAAAGCCGATACAGGCAAGGGAACCACCACACAGGAAAACAAGAATATACACAGAGCGGGGAGTGGTGAGAAACAGTCAACAAAAAAAGAAATGAAATAAAAACATCCTACAGAGGCTCTGGAGGTTTTTAAGGTGAAATGGAAACATTGAGCGGTGAATACTTGTCTATCAAGACCAGACCAGATTGAGCATTTGGAGCTGCAGTAACCCATTTTTGCAGACAAAAAGGGTTTATGATTCAAGTCTTGTATCTGGGCCAGGGCCAGAGACTGGTATGCCTTTAAACTAAATAAATATCACGTTTTATTAGAATAACCAGTTTTAAAGGGATATTGTTGAATATTTAAAACCTCAAAGATTGATGATCTGTTTCCCCAAGTCACTGGCTGACTAAATAATCAAAGCAACAAAGCACCTTAAAAAGGAATAGTTTTGAAAATGGTAGGACTTGATGGTGTGCTAAAAACCCTGTGAAAAGAAACAAAGAATAAAACTATAATAAAAACAATCCTTTAAATGTAATTCACGGATTGTTTTAAGACCCAGTTTACATCTCTCCCTGCTTTGGGGACCCTTTCAGAGGTGTGTTTGGTCTGGCCTGGTCTGGTCTGGACACGGTGTAGGCTGTGATGTGTTGGACCTGCCTACATGCCCATGCTGAAGGCGTGCAGCTCGCGGTGGAAGTGCTGGGTGGGTTCGGACAAATCCAGGCTGGAGGGGTGCCACCCGCGGCCGAGGCCCAGAGAGACCTCCTTCACCAGGTTGTGGACCGGATCGCCCTCCATGCACACGGACTGGTCCGGGTCGAAGTCGATGCTCTCCTCGGAGACGGTCAGGACACGAAGGCTGGAGCCCCGCAGTCGAGAGATGGCCACCAGGTTATGGGACCAAACAGTGTAACCTACGGAGAGAGATATTTGTCAGGGAGGTTGGACTAAGTTTGCCAATATTATGGATAAATAATTAAAACAATTCTTTATAGATGTCATCACTGCACAACTCTATACTCAACCTAGCAAGGGGTACAAACTATAACATAATATATGATGATATAATCGTTCCGGATTCACAGTGATTAGGATTTGGTAATCTTTTGTTAATTTTACCTTCTTTATTTCACATTGCTCCAAAAATGAATCAATGAAAAGATTCGAGACAAACACAATGGCTGTAAAACGGCAAATTAGAGTATAAATATAAATCACAATGTCTAGACCAGGGGTTTCAAACTCAAGGGCCGGGGGGAAAAGCCGGCACGCAACTTCATTTCATGTGGCCCCTGCAAGAGCTTGCAAAGAATATAATATGTTTATTATACGGTTACATGCCACTTTACAGAAGCAGGTTGCCCATAAACTACATGTCCCACAATGCATCTCGTTTTGTGACATGGCACCGAAGAGACTTGCAATTATTTCCCCTGGACTTCTGCTTTCAGACGTAGTTAATTACTAAGTTATTATCCTATCCGATAATAATCCAATTCAGAGGCAATAATGTAATATAATACATTATTTTATATATTTATTAGGGCTGTCAGTCGATTAAAATATTTAATCGCATGATTGTCCATAGTTAATCGCACATTTTTTATCTGTTCTAAATGTACCTTAGAGGAATCTTTTTCCGGTTTGTAATACAATACTTATCAACATATGAGTGGACAAATATGCTTTATGCCAATGTTTATTATCATTTGAACAATGACACATATTCTCATGAATATTAAACACAACCACCTGGAACCTCTCTCATACAATACAAATGGGGTGTGTGTGTGTGTGTGTGTGTGTGTGATGGATTGTTGGAGCTATGTGCAACTCAAGGCATATGCTCGAACCGGAGCTGCCTGGACGCTGCAATCATGTTGCTGAGTGTGCTGACTTTTCCTCCAATGTTCCGCTGTCTGCTTCCTGCATCAAGTCAAGTGCTCGGCGCAGTTGTGTGGATAGAGCGCTCCTCTGTTTTCATTTAAACAGCTCCTTATATCCGTTAGCGCAGCTAGCTAGCACCAGATGCTAACAACAACAATGCACGTAAGGTCTCTCTCTTGCTCGCTCGGGCCACACGTACACACACCCTCCCGGTCCTCCAGATGGCCAGTCGCTGCCTGCCGGTGAGCGTGGAAGTGTGGTCTGCCACAAGCGGGCGGCAGGAGCGGGGCTGTCAGCATCAGCTTGTAGATGGTATTTTAAACTCGATGCGCTCTGAAGCTACGGGGCGGCCGAGGAAAAAAAATACACATGCGTTAATCGCATTAAAATAATTAGTGGCGTTAATTTTTTTTAACGCGTTAACTTGACAGCCCTAATATTTATATAGTTACAACCGGCACTTTGAGTGAAACCGTTATGCGAATGTGGCCCGCGATGAAATTGAGTTTGACACCCCTTGTCTAGACCAACTGTTGTGCAGAATTTGAACACTTTTAACAATAACCAAATCTTTTTCATGTTCAAGACTGTTATCCCAAACACGATATGCAATCCATAAAACTCTCAGAAGTCTCATTAATTAGTGAACAATGGATAACATTATGTGTTGTGGTAAAGATGTCTTGCATAGAACAAAACCACAAATTATAAACTCTGCGTTGGTCCTCGGCATGTTTATTTTTCTCATTTTTCCTTTGCTGTCAGCAACTTCACTCTTTGGTTCACTCTCACTCTATTAAGTTTCCAAACACAGCAGGAAGCGGTTTTCAGTGAAAATGAAACCGTAGAAAAAACAAAGCAAGAAAGCCAAAGTTAGAGACCAACAGGAACATAACATTTAGCAGCTTATGGTTTTTCCTAAAGGAGCTAGGGGTGAGCAAATAGAAGGGGGAATAGTGGAAATAAATCCATCTCAACATTTCAGATGAATGCTTATGCATTTCTTTATCTACTGGATAAACTATTTCCCAACCAGAAAAACTGTGTTTTGCATTTACAAATTATTGTATTAACTCCTATTCGCAAAAGAAACCCCCAAAGAAAGTTAATGTAGGTTTAATATTAAGCTTAATACAGGGTTCTTACACCTTTTCCAAAGTCAAATTCAAGCACTTTTTAAGCATTTTCAAGCATCTTACAGCTGTTGTAAATTACATATTTATATACACACACTTATACTCAAATGATTATTTCCCTACCTCACATTAAATCAGAATTGAAACACTATGTGGATACAGGGACTTCCTGTAAAACAAGCCAAACTCACCATGTATCACCAGTACAGCCAGCTGAGTACATCTCCATGCCAACAGGACCAAGGGGTCTTCGTTCCGATTGATGCTGAGGTCGGGGAAGTCGGGGTCATCCCTCAGGAGCAGGAAGTGCGTCAGTGTTTTTTTGTACTGCTGAGTGATGAGCTCCAAGGTGCTGTCGGTCACCAGTGTGCTGTAACTGTCCAGGTGGAGGCGCTCGAGAGGGAGGCTGGGCTTCAGGACTCGGAGGAGCTCAGAGCTGTCGACCTCCAGGGCCATGAGGTACACTCGCAAGTTGGTGCTCGAACAAATCTGGGGAGGAGTAGGCAAACTTCAGTGGTGCACATGGAGACTTGAACTTTTTTTTGTGTGTGTGGAGAAAACAGCTAGATGAGTCTGGTCAATTCAGAAAATGACATCCTATTAAAGTCATGCAGCCTTTGAAACCAGGAAGAAACCCTTATTACCGTATGAGAAATCTGAGTTGATATATATTGTCATATCCCGATATCGGGAAACAAAGAAACATCTTGCATTACCAGGGATTTCCAATCTTCCTCGGTAGCGGTCCCTTCCAGCGGTTTGAACTCCAGGGCGGCGCCGTTGAGCAGCAGGGACAGGCGGTGCAGTGGAATTCGGCGCGGAGATGCTAGCAGAGCGCAGAGTTCGGACGTCAAATCGGAGAAATCCAGAGCCAGAGAACGAAGATTAGACAGACGACTCAACTCTGAGGGTGAGATGAGGGGTCCTGAGGGAGATTCAGGAGAGGGCAAATGTTGAATCAACATAACACATCACTAATGAATATCTAAGGCAGGTTTTGACGGACTTGAACGTAAAAAATCAGTTGTAGTCCGAAAATGTTAAGTCATAATGTCCGGTGAAAATAATTCCACTAAGCACAATTTGAAGTATATTAAAATAGACAAGTCGGCACACAGACCTATATGTATGTCGGTCTGTTTACAAATAGTTTTTATTCTATTTTATTTTATATAAGAATATGAAGGCCTGAGGGAAACTCTTTGTTTTAAGGGTTACAACTTATTCATGTTTTTGAAAAGCCGACTGATGTTTTATTGGAAATACAAAATCGACATGCTTTGCTGGTAATTCTTTATAGAGCCTTTCCTATCAATTGTTTTCAAGCTTAATAACAAACACAGATAACATTGAACTGGAATATCTTGTTGGCAGCAATAGAATATTCCCAAAATGTAGAATGGCACTAAAACCCTGTTCTATGAGAACAACTGCTAATAATTTAAATGAATACAATCGATTCGTTTTTATTTTATAACTACATTTAAACTGTTACAGTCAAAGTCATCCAGAATGACACCAACACATACCTAGCTGGTGGTCCAGTAGGCTGAGGTGTCGCAGGGTCTCAGCTGAGGGGTTTGACAGACAGGCGAAGGAGCAGGGAGTCACCAGACCCAGCATGAAGCTACAGGACAACCACCTCAGCTGCCTGCTGTTAGACAGCAGCTCCATGAACAACTGCTGGATTCTGCAGAGAGCACAGACGAGGAGAATGAGCTCATACTCACTTAGCAGCTGGATTACAGCTTCTTGACATCATAAAAGCAGTATATACCCAAATAAAACAAAATGTGAATCTCCAGGTAAACCTTGTGGATGAAGAATTAAAAAAAAGGGTCCCTATATATTTGTGCCAAGTGAAAGATGTGCAGGTAGCCCTACAAAGCAGAACATAACACATATGAATCAACATGATATGTTCATGTGATGCCACCCACCTCACGACCACAGAGCTGCAAAACAAACCCTCACTGGCTGCTATGAATAGGAAATACTGATGCGATAATAAGAGGAAAGGCAATTGAAATGCTGTGTGTTCTGCTCCAGATCAGTGGTTCCCAACCTGGGGGGCACGCCAGGCCTCAGATGATTTGAGGGCAAATATCATATTTAGACTTTTTTGAAACATACAAAATTGTAACGCAATACATGATTGTCGCTAAAAGCCTCGTCTATACATTACAATCAATTGATTAATTAATTTGAATAAAAATTCAAGTTAGTAGCTACAGATGTAGCACTCTAGAACAGACTCCAGCCAACAGCTTCCTGCCAAAGACCCAACGGATCCCAGCGCTGGGAATGTTAAGCCCTCCCACTATTTTCCAAGAGGGCGTTGCCAGATTTTCAATTTCAGGATTTAACCATTAGATGGCGCTTCATTCACAAATACAGAAAGACAACTTTCATGGACTTTCAGTACTTCAGTTGTGTTTTGAAGAGCATTTGAACACATATTTGTTATGGTTTTCACAGGCCACTAGAGTATAACGAAAAAAACATCAATATTTTAGATCAAATAAAGTATATCTAATCTTGTAATTCAATAATATATAGTCTTTATATATTAAATAATCATAATAATAATGTAAATGTTTACACTTCTTTATTTGTTATGCTCATACGTTTACCTTTACAATAGTTTGCTTTAATATGCAGTATATTTTTTGTAATATTTTGTTTTGGTGTTTGCTTCCTCCTGCTTTCTTTCGAACACATACTGTATGATTTATTATTAATATGAAGATATTATTAAGATAAGATGTTACTTTATTGATTGAACATTTTCGTTTAGAGTTCTCTGGCTCACATTCCGACCATTATTTAAAACAATAGGTGTTTTCACACCGTCTTCAGTTTGATTTGCGTAGAGGGAGCTCTGTGGCTGAATGGCCGGCGATTAGGTGTGGCGCATTTATCATAGGTGATCAGAGCTGCCTGCCTGCCGTCAGATTTCATCTAAAAAACAGGTCTGATTTTAAGATCCTAAAATAAATACAAATAGCCTATATGTGTAGTGTAGGGTTACTTTGTAAATGTAATCAGTTCTGAGGGTTAACTGATTTGCATCGGCAAAATCCGGCTTCCTTTGAGCATGTGTTTTAAACGGTTTAATCCCTTTGTGAATTGTTTCCACTTGCGCCGTCCTTTCATTTCTTCATACAGCGGGAATCCAAATGAATTCATCCTGAGTCCAATAACCATCAAAGTCACTCCATAGTGCTCCTTGATTACGCTTTCATCCTCCTTTCACAACATACTTCACATTCATCCAGTTTGTGACAGTAGTTGTACCATTTTTTAGGCTTGTGTGCAACTTCCAACAGGAGTCATTTGGGGGGGCTCTTGGGAAAAAGGTTGGGAACCCCTGCTCTCGATCAATGGGCTGTGAATGTTGAAAGGCCATTATAAGGAAACCCTGTTATTTTTCTCATATTTGAGAGAACTAGCAGGAACAATACTTCCGATTCGACTTGCTATTCGTATTAGGGTTGCCAGAAACTGACCATGATCAAAATCGATTATTCAGCAGCCCTGGCGAATAATAATCGATTATTCGACCGACTGCCAGCATTTGATCTGCATTGTTGTACTGCGTCTATGAATGCATCATGTTTTGAGTTAGATTGCATGTGGCTATGCTCAGGCTTACTCATTGATCTTTTTATCCCCCTGGTGAATTTGGTGCAGGTTGGAGCTGTCCAGTAGGCCCTCTTGCTGGAGAACGCAGGTGTCTCCATAAAGACTCAGCTTCCGCAGGTTTCTGGAGAAAGATAAAGAGCCAATGTTAGAAATGTAGGAAAAAAAGGTTTTAATAATAGATGCACATATGCTTATATTAGGGATGCTCCGATCGCCAATTTTGGGGGCGATCGCCGGAATCAGTATCGGCCAATACCGATCCGGTCGAGTGGGCGGGGCCTATGGGGATCTTCCATTTAAAGTGATGTTTAAAACTCAGTGAATGGTGCTCATTCACTGGCGCTTCCACACACAACAATCATGCCTTCTACATTAACAGGTAAGCAAGTGATATTCTTACCAAATAACAGCGTGCAATGATAGTCATTACTGAGACCCCTGAACTAAAGAAAAACAATGATACATTTTGTAACCTGAGATAATCACAAAAAGGATAGTCATTGTCATATGTTTGCTGAGTCAACATTTGTGAATGTTATCTTATGTACATTGTTTGTGAATTAGGGTTGCCAGAAACTGACCATGATCAAAATCGATATTCGCCCCGCGAAACTCAGACAAAAGGAATTCCGTTGTTTTCTTTACTGTAACATGTTTAACAGTGCAAACCACAAACAAGCATGTCATCACAACGACGTGGCCTTGAAGTGAAGTTGGTAATGGCCGGCTGTGCTGCGTCTTTCTCTGTAACCTCTTTGGCGTGCTTCGCACTCAAAGGCCAACGCATTGTTGAGGTTGAGCTGTGATAGACCAACGTCTTTTCGCATTTAACTTCCTTTGGACTTGTAAGTTCGAAGTAGTTCCACGAGGAGGAACTCTCTTTACCTGCCGCTTTGTTCATCTTTAGTCGCACGTGAGAGGGAGGGGGGGGGTGGGGGGGGGGTCGGTGTGTAGCGTGCTGCAGCAGCAGTCTGCTCTGCACGCAGGCTTCCTCCAAGTTTACAGTAAAACAAACTGGTGGTGTGACCAATGCATTTCAATTATTAATACTATTACTATTATTAGCATATATATACATTTATATATATACATTTTGGTTGAAACTAAGCCAGATATATATATATATATATATATATATTAGGGCCGGGACTTTAACGCGTTAATTAATTACACAAAAATTAACGCGTTAAAATTAACGCATTTTAATCGCACTTATTTTTGCACAGCGGAACGTTTCTCACTGGATGAGTTTCAGGCGTACCGATTATACTGGAGCACCAATTAACGTTCATGACTTCAGCACGGGACTTCAAACAACAACAAACCCCGGTGAACAATAGTCAAACATGAACGAACAAGCTGATGAGACCGCTTTGGTCGGCCCCGTGGATGGGACATTTTGTTTTAAAAACCGGACGGATGGAAGCGTCGACAAGAGCACGGTTGTGTGCAAATTATGCAAAAAAGAATTTGCATATCACCGCAGCACATCAAGCCTAAAGTATCACCTAAATGCAAAGCATGTAGCAGCTAGCGTGGACGTTAGCCCGACTCCGAGTGCAAGGAACCACACCCTGACCCAACCCACACTCAACCAGAGGACTGGTTTCAGGGCCAGGATAAGTCAGTCCACGTCTGAGAGAATAACCAGCTCCCTGGATTGCGCTCGACATTAAGGACTGCCCGATGGCCCGGGGCATCTAGTATTTAGCTCGGGCAATGAAGCCTCACCTGCTGGTTGCCCGATCGGGCAATCTATTATGCCAGTATCATGCAGCTCGCGGATCCAGTAATGAGTGACCCGACAGTAAAACTAAACATATCTATAACTAGTTTAGGTAGTTAGAGGGTCATTAAAATAGCTACGTGTGATATTCTAACCTGAAGTGTGTGTTTTGTTCCGCTCACCGCTGATCATGCAGAGCTGCGTGTCGACTCGTCAGCAGCAGCTGATCTCTCTCTCCCGTCAGATTAGACTTCACTCGCGTTTATGTCCATATCGATCAGATGCAGCTAGTTCTAGCTAATGATATGACTACCTGCTTATTAAAAGACAACTACACAATAAGTGTCGCTATGCAACTGGATTATGCAACTGGATGAGGCCACACAGTATAGCGCAGCATTATGCATTTGTTTACATGCCCACCGGAACCCCGAGGCATTACCAACAGATCAACGCACAATCCGGTTAAGTTTAGGAGTAAGATTAAGGATTACGTGCTACATTTATTGTTGAACATAAGATGATGCACTATTTGATGGACACCAACTTAGGTTTAGGTATTAGGTCTGAGTGGTTAAGTTTAGGAGTAAGATTAAGGATTAAGTGCTACATTTATTGTTGAACATAAGATGATGCACTATTTGATGGACACCAACTTAGGTTTAGGTATTAGGTCTGAGTGGTTAAGTTTTAGGAGTCAGATTAAAGATAAGATGCTAGATTTATTGCTAAATGATGGAGGAATATGATTATCACCTTATTAGTATCTATATTGATAAAAATATTGATACATCAGATATATTCCAGTTATGTAAAAAGACTTGACCGATTTAATAAAAACCATGTGTAATTTTGGAATGAAAGTGAGCTAAAAATAAGATTGATTAGAGAGATATTGTCCATGACTACTGATTTAATGCACTAAATGCAGTCAGTCCCTCCATCTATAGTACCTCTTAGGACATCTCTTTCTCCACATTAAGTGTTAGACATTAGAGTTGACTATTCTTGTCTGTCACATATTCTGTCTGTCACATACTCTTCTTGTCTGTCACATCTTCTTGTCTGTCACATCTCTTGTCGCACATAGTGGCGCAACTGAAGCGGTATTGCTCTAAAGGGAAATTATTTTGACCGAAGATATTTAGATTTGCCGGCTAATGGGAACTCTGACGTGTGCTTCGCGGATGCGCTCGGCTCCTCTCGACTGCTGCTCGGGTCTGCTCGGTCAGCTTCCGGATGAGGAGGCATTCGTTCGACCAACTTACAGTAGTTAACATTACAAACATTTTTAACAGGGGCCATAATAGTGTAAATAATGTTTGTTTTGGCAGTTATAACTGAATGTAATGTCTTCTACTTTTTTCCATCTGGGAAGGCATTTGCCTTCATCAGATGGAAAGTGTTTTGACCAACAACTTAAGTATTTCTTATAGCTATGCAGGGCATGCAAGCGAGCAAACAAACAAGTGAAATGAAGAATACACAGGGCCATCTAAGCTTAAAAATGCAATTTTTAAAAATGCGATTAATTTCGATTAATTAATTCAAAGCCCTATTATCGATTATTTTTTTAATCGAGTCCCGGCTCTAATATATATATATATATATATAATATAAATATAAATAATAAAAAAATATATAAATAAAATCGATTTTTAAAAATAATATTCGATTATGGAGACTGTAACGAATATTCAAATAATCGCTGGCATCCCCTATTGTGAATATGATTATATCACATGGAGTGCCTAAGGGATCCTGGGATATTGTAAACAGAAGCAACAGTAGTTACACTAGGATTCATGTTTAACCATTCCTTCACCCGCCTTCGCCTGGAACTGTAGTGATTTCCTGAAATGTATTCTAGCTTGGTTATGTATATAGATCAGTGTTTCCCCTATATAGAAATAGCGGCGGCGCTATTATTAAAATAATAATAAGTGGCGACCCTTTTTAATTTTTGATTGTTTGTTATGTGGATTTGTAGTATTTGTGTTTCTGTATGTTCAATAAAAGGTGTATTTTTGCTAAATCGTGAGACATTGCCACTGTATGTACTGGCAGGGCCAATTTTTGGCATAGGCGGCAGATCGCTGCGCGACAGCTCGGGAGGGGAAAAAACTAGGGATGCACGATAATTATCAGCCCGATAATAGGAATTATGACGTCATCCCGATAAACCCGATACCAGTATTAATAGCCCCGATAATATACAATATATTTTTTGGGTAAAAAAAAAGAAAGAAATACTGCGGTGTGGGTGGATTGGGATGAGGGGCGCTTGCTTTTTCCACTCGGCTCCTCCCGTTTTGCCAGTACTGTGGTGTTAGTGGTTTCGGAAGAGGGGAGTTCTTCACAAATCCAGCGCTCCCTAATACTTCGAACCTGATCAGTCACCTGAAACATCGCCATCGCTACGATGGTGTGTTAAAAGCGTACGAAGACAATAATACAATACAGTGTGTGTGTGTGTGTGTGTGTGTGCGCACACGCGTTGGAGCTATGTGCAACTCAAGGCATATGCTCGAACCGGAGCTGCCTGGACGCTGCAATCATGTTGCTGAGTGTGCTGACTTCTCCTACAACGTCCCGCTGTCTGCTTCCTGCATCAAGTCAAGTGCTCGGCGCAGTTGTGTGGATAGAGCGCTCCTCTGTTTTCATTTAAACAGCACCTTATATCCGTTAGCGCAGCTAGCTAGCACCAGATGCTAACAACAACAATGCACGTAAGGTCTCTCTCTCGCTCGCTCGGGCCACACGTACACACACCCTCCCGGTCCTCCAGATGGCCAGTCGGTGCCTGCCGGTGAGCGTGGAAGTGTGGTCTGCCACAAGCTGGGCGGCAGGAGCGGGGCTGTCAGCATCAGCTTGTAGATGGTATTTTAAACTCGATGCGCTCTGAAGCTACGGGGCGGCCGAGGAAAAAAAAATACACATCGGTCTTGAGAAGCAGGAAGTTATCGGTTTCAAAAAACCAATATCGTGCATCCCTAGAAAAAACATTTTTGACTGTTGGTGCTCATCCTAAGTTTTGGCCTTGATGTAACAATATTCATAATCAAGTAAATGTAACACCCTTTTCACCCCGGTTACACTTTTCATTTGCCCTGTAGGATGGGCGCTGTAATTGATGAAAGTGGGGGATGTTGGCTTATCAGGCGCCCACAGCTCACAGCCAAAGTGCGAGTGCGGGAGCGAGAGATAGAGCAATGGTACCGGCGGCGCTGTTGTTGTTATTAGAATCTGGTGCTAGCTGCGCTAACTGAGATAAGAAGTAGATGTTTCTACAACTAGGGTGGAGGAGAGCTCTCTCCTGTCAGACTGAGAGGCTGATAACTATAGCTCAGTGAGGTGAAGGACTCTTAAGTGTTTAGTAGTTATTTGAGTCAAATTATCTCGGTGGGTCTCAAACGTTTTGACCACCATTTATGTAAAACACATATTTCAAGGCACTCCTTTATAAATTATTAGGATAAATAAAAACAGGTTTGAAATCACTCCAATGTATACTATAGGACAGTAACCAAAAATATCGTTTAAAGTTGGAGAGATACGAAAATATGCATAAATAAATGTTAACTCGGTAAAATAAGATATGAATGAACAACAAAAATAAAATAAGTTACATTTATTTGTTATTGGCTATGGTAGGTTATTGGTAGGGATGCTCCGATTGCCAATTTCGGGGCCGATCGCTGGAATCAGTATCGACCGATACCGATCGAGTGGGCGGGGCCTAAATGGAAGATTTAAACATCACTTTAAATCTTCCATTTAAAGTGATGTTTAAACTCAGTTAATGGGGCTCATTCACTGGAGCTTCCACAAACAATCAACTTAATTATTACATTCAAATGATGTACATTATGCAAGTTAACATTCACTTTGGATAATAACACGGGAGAAATGAGCGGAAGCCCTCTCTTTTCCTCCCTCCTGACAGCCTGTCAGTATCTCATGCAGCTCACTGATCCAGTAATGAGTGACCCGACAGTGAAGAATAAATATATTTATAATAACTAGTTTAGCTTGTTCCAGAGTAGATAAAATAGCTAAGTGTGTGAGGTCTAACTCTTGTGTGTTTCGTCCCGCTTACCGGTTCGGCAGGCCGAGCTGCAGGATTTCTGCTTCACACACACACACGTTGCATTCCGCTATTTTGTTTTATTATTATTATACGTTAAAGGGTCCTTTTTGTGGATTAGCTTTGGAAGGATACCTGAAGTGACAGTCAGTGAGTGTAGCCAACTTTTCCCAAAATTCCGGACTTTTGGAGCTAGCAATTGAAGCTACTTGCATTGGAAAAGAGTTGCAACATTTGGCTTGGTTTTTGGTGACTCCCTAGAAAACTAATACCTCATTCACACCAACGGTGTTTCAGGGCTGGTTCGGAGCTGGAGCTTGAAAAGCACTGGGTTTTCCTGTTCACACCGCAGCGGAGCAGCCTCTTAGCTCCGGAATCCAGTTTGTTTCAAGCACCAAAAAATTGTCCGGCTAGAGCAAAAGCACGGCATACGTCACGCTTACGTCAAGGCGGGGCAGGGGGAATTGGAATCGTCGTTCAAGTTGATGATTGCGATTGGAACGACTGTAAAGTTGGTGATAAAGTCGTCCCATTTCTTCCATTTTGTTTCGACAGAGCAAAACCAAAACGAGTAGCGCTTCAACACAATCGGCCATTGTTGTTGTTGTCGGTGTGAGGGGTTTCCGCATGGTTTGGCTTTATGAAGCAGGCACGCAAATGGGTACGTCATAACGCAAATGATGGCGCAGCACCAGTCGGACTCTGGGCGGTGTGAAAAGAGCCGGAGCTAAACCGAAGAACCGGTTCTGAACCTGAAAAGCTCTAGCACGGAGCTTGAACCGGAGTTGCATTGGTGTGAATGAGGTATAAGAGGTTTATTCTATGAAAAAAGTTTTACAAAACCACTTAAAAAATTGACTTTAATTTTTGCTGAGTTGGCAAATGTTTCCTTCTTACGCTTTAAGTTAGAATTAATACAAAAATGTTGAATAACATCATCGAGTCTGGCACATTTTCTCATAACATACTGCTAAAAATGCTCGCTTGCCAAGTCAACATTTTGTATTGCTGGTGCGCCAATAGAAGTCTGGAACTAGGAAACTTCACAGGACCTGCCGCAACATCTATTTTCTAGAGTTCTAGTAGTGTACTACAACATGCTACTTTAATGTACTAAATACTACGTTTCATGTCATGGCTTTCCTTTCTATACAAGAAATAAGCCAACTTATTCTTTAGTACACAAAGTAAATTATACAAATCCTGCATCAACCAATGCAAAGCTGTTCAATGAGGAGAAGTGCGACAACTGAAACGGTTTCAAGCCCCCTCAGCAGAACTAAGACATGGACTGCACAACATGGATGAATGCTGTTTTGACACTACAAAGCACTGTAGAGAATAATAAAGAATGTGGGAGAAGGTATTATATAGAGGAGTTCTGCACTGAAACAGGAAACTTAGCCATTTAAATAAATATTTTACAGGAAACAACTTCCACAGCAGAAAGTGGCTAGAAGTACGCAGCACATAGGTGATTATATCCAACAGTATGTAACGACATTCCAGAGCTAAATACACATATACACACTGTATATGTGTGCTGATATCAGCAAGTTACAGCCAACAAAGCCTTCTCTAGCCACCAGCAGTGTTGCATTGTATCTGCTGGTATGAAGACCCCAATGCCACGCAGAATATAGAACTGGCAACAATAGAAACGCAGGCAAGCGTTTAAACGTCGTCACATATGCATAGCCTACACCACAAATATGTCATTATGTAAAAGTAAAACTGTAAAGGAAAGACAAAGAAATGCCTCCTGTTGTATTGATAATGCCCTCAGAGACATTTAGCGTCGGATACTAACTGCACTGCAAAGACATGACCCTATTACGTAACGGCTAATGTCAGGGTTTGTTTATAGCTAACTATGCTAGCTTGCTGCGACGCAACAAATACTACGGATTTAAAAAAAAAGCAGAGGGTGTCATGGGAATTATAGACATTGAATACAAATAAACACTCAGAAAGTGATTTTAGAGCAAGTTTTTCTGTAACATTACCTGTTGTTACGGGTGCTGGAGAACACACATAACACCTGGTCCAAGTAGGTGGCCATGGCGTCCCTCCATCGCTCGGAGAGCTGCGGGTCGCTGTCTGGCTGGTCCATCCTCGGGGGGGACGGGTCGTTGCTCAGGGGACTAAGGTAACCCTCCACCGGGGCAAGCTCCAGTTGCAGCTCCCGCACGAATGAACCAAACTTACGCATGAGGAACTCCAGCTTCGGGGTCTCCTCTGAGGTGGATCCGCCACCGTTACATCCACCACCTACCCGCAGCTTGAGCTCAGTCCACAGCGCGGGGTAAAAGAGACACTCCCTCCAGCGTGAGCACACAGACGAGGCCCGGAGCTTGTCTCGGTCGGACAGAAAGGAGAATATATGAACGATAAGCTCGCTGGGCAAAGCCATGGCTCCGATACCCTCACACAGAGCCATGGCAAGCAATGAAAGCTGCTTTGCGAGAACCAACCAGCTATAAAATAAATGGTACAACCGTTTTTAAAAAATTGGTGCTGCAGCAGATAACGGCAAAGCTTCTTCCTCTGGGTGAAAACAAACCGTTTTTTCAGCGTTGCCTTCAATACTATTGGACCGTACCACCGCTTTTCAATGAAGGGGAACAAAACAATCCTCACGCAGGTTACACAAATCCCCTTTGCCGCAAAAGTACCACTGTTTATGAATTATATCCTAAAGATATTATTTATTTAACAATATGACGGCTCTTGTGATTTAAAAAAAAATGTTTGGTAACTAGTGACTGCATCGCAACGTTGTCAAGTGAATGGTTTAGTCCTGAGGTGCTGTTATTTTTGCCATACTGCCATACCCCCGCGGGAGGGCGCTGTTTTGCTGGTTTCAACACAGACAAAACTCTTCTCCTTAATAATCAGTGGATTACAACCATAGACTGTATATATAAAGATTACAACCCATCCAGGCTATGCACTCCACTTTAAACACGTATTACACAAGGTGGAAATAACCACAGCACAACAAAGTGAAAGTGATAACAGTTTGGCAGTCCTAACAAACTCCTATGCCTCACAAAAGTTTCAGGCAGTAGGCTGTTGCAACGTGAAAGCATTAACATTCCTGGTATGTTATCTGACAGCTGTGCACCACACTGCAATCATACTGTATCTATAAGCCTTCACCTCAGCCTTTTATTAAAGAAACCAATATATTATTTCAAAAACCAACACACATCTTAAACCATATAACTAACAACAATACTGTAACGTTCCACAATAGGAGTCGGAAACAGGCCTCAAGTTATTAGGTTTAATAGCTTTGATAGCATACAGATGGTTCATAGGTCACAGGTTACAGGTCGCAGGTTCAACATCACTCAGTACTCCACTCCCTAACTCTCAGACACACACACACACACACACACACACACACACACACACACACACACACACACACACACACACACACACACACACACACACACACACACACACACACAGCAGGGTCAACGTCACACGCTCTCCAGCCCTCCCCCTTCTGCCCCCCCAACCACAGGCCCACACACCGACCAGCATTACTGTGCAGCTCTGTGATTGGCAGAGAGACAGGGGATGCTTGAGTGACCCACATATACATACACCACACCAATTACCGGTTGCCTTGTCATAGACAATCTGCTCGACAACATATGTTTGTCTTTTTTGTTTTCCTGCGATGATGGTTCTTCAGGACTGCTTCTTAAGCTCAAATCACACTCTCGCTGACTTTTCCGGTGTTTCTAAAGTAGATGACAATGTATGTGTGTCGATTAAGAGGAAAAGATGCCTGTTTTGTTTGTTGCTATTACTGTCAGGAAATGTACAACCTAACCCTGGTCCGCCCAGTGGTAGTAGTCAGATCGCTACTCCTGCTGATTTTAAAGCTAGATCTGGGTTGGGTTTCATCCATTTGAATGTGTTAGGTAAACTAGATTTTGTCCGCATTTGGGCAAGCTTGACTGACGCTGACGTCATTGTTTTATCAGAAACATGGCTAAATAAATCTATTTTGGCCTCTGACATTGCCTTAAATGGTTATAATGTGTATCGTTCCGACCGGCCTAATAAAGGTGTTGCCATTTATGTTAAGAATAAGGTCAGTGTATCCACATTAGTTTCCAAATCAGTAAAGAGCGTTTTTCCCACCTGCTACCGCAGAAAAAGATAAGGAATAAATTCGAAGTTTCACAACCAATGACAACACCAAAAAATTTGGGGGGTGTTGAAGTATTATAATAAAAGTGTTTATTAACACCCCCAAAGCTACCCCCACCCCGCCCCAACGCCGATCAAACCCACCATAGAACACAAATTGGGTGATTTATATAATATGTTTACATGATTTTGTTGTGCAAGAAAACAACCCGATGGACACACAATAAAGGAAATGTTCAAATTCGGCTGTGATCGTAGCAACATCGGGCCATTTGTGAGGGCATCTTAAAGGGATAGTGGAAATCCGCGAATTTTGGGTTTAACTTATGTATTTTTATTAAAGATAAGCATAATAAACCATTTTTTTATATTTCATGCGCCTAGTTTCATTTTATTTTCATAGCGTGAGCTATGCTTAGGGACCTACCAGTCAAGATTATTTGTGCGTAGGGGTGCATGATCTGGCGCCTGGTCCTGGTCATCCTCGCCATTGCCCATGCCGTGAACTAATAACTCCATCGCCTCGGGCTCGAACAAATAAGGACGTAATGGTCCATCGTCTGGCTCAATATACTCGCTATCATCACTGGATACCTCGTACAATCCTTCTTCTTTGTCTGGTATATTTGCCCTTCCACGTTCATTCTGCATAGACGCCATGGTTTGTTATCGTTTCGTCTTCCTGAGGTTTCCTCACTTCGGGTTTGGCTGAATCGATCATTTCGTTTCTAAAAAAGTTCGGGGAAGCTGCAATAAAGTGCTTCTAACATGCGTAAGGCAATTATTATATTTTTAATCAGGTGTGATTGTTTTGGTACGTAATTATGCTTGTATATAAGTTAAAACGAAACTATTTGGGGTTCAATTTCCACTATCGCTTTAAGCCATCGTATGACCGCTGGTGGAGTTTCTCAGGCTCCGGCCGCAACTTCGTGAGCGGTGGCAAAATCTTTGGCATGCCAAAAAATTGCCGAAGGACCTTGCGAAGGTTCATTTGGTGTTGAATTCGTGTGTCAATGTTGCCCTTCGTAAGGCCATCGTGAGGGCATCTTGTTATCATTGGTGCCATCGGGCATTCACCCCGATCAGAGTGAGGGCGAATGCACCGATGATAACACGAAGATGACACGATTTGACAAGATGCCCTTACAAAGTTGCTACTCACAAAGTTTCTGCCGGAGCCTGAGAAACTCCACCGGCGGTCATACGATGGCTTAGATGCCCTCACGAATGGCCCGATGTTGCTACGTTCACAGCCGAATTTGAACATTTCCTTTATCGTGTGTCCATCGGGTGTCCATTTCGGCACAGTGTGACAGGGGCTTTACAGACCCCCCTCAGCTGTCAAGGACTCCTTGCCTTTGCTAGCAAATCTTTTATCGCAGCTAGACCCCAAGGAAATAGTGCTTCTTGGAGATTTTAACTGGAACTGCTTAACTGCCATATCAGAGGATTTTAAAAACCTTTGTATCTCTTTAAATGTTACTCAGATTGTTGACAGTCCTACTTGCCCTAACATGAAGTCTCCCTAATTGATCTCATTTTAACTAATGTTCCCTATAAATACTCATCTGTGGGAGTATTTGCGAATGATGTGAGTGACCACTGTGCTGTAGCCACAATTAGGGACACTAAGGTCCAAAAGGTTAAACCTCGTATTATTATTCAGAGAGACATAAAACATTTTGTGGAGCAGGGTTTTGTTCATGATCTGTTTGGGTTTGATTGGGGGGAAATTGATCTGTGTGCTGATGTAAAAACTGCATGGTCTTATTTTTATCTTGGTTTTATGGAGATCATTGATAGACATGCACCCCTGCGTACATTTAGAGTAAAGGGACGAGACAATCCTTGGTTTTCTATCTCCTTCATGAGAGAAACAAGGCCTGGGCAAAGCAAATCAGGCTCAGAGGTAGAATGGCTGTCACAATTCACATGTTATGTCACATTTGTAGTTTTGTCTGTGTTGGTGTTTTTCTTGTCTTTGGGTTTCCTGTCTTATTGTGTTAAGTGTTCACCCCCGTTTCCTGCCTGTCTGCTTTCTGTCTGTTTCCCTCCCTGATTACCCGATTGTGTTCACCTGTTGTCCTTGTGTTTCTCCTCCCCTGCCCGGCTGTTTCTCGTTGTCATGATTACCCCTTCTTGTATTTAGTCTTGTCTCTTTCGGTGTTCAGTGTTGGGTCATTGTTTGTTGGTGACGGAGTTCACCGGAGAGTGTTCTGTTCTGTTCTGTTCTGTTCTGTTCTGTTCTGTTCTGTTCTGTTCTGTTCTGTTCTGTCTGTCATTTATCCTTTATCCTTTATCCTTGAAATAAAGGGTTTTCTCAAGAGTTATCTGCATTTGGGTCCTGCTTCCTTCACTCGTCCGTGACAATGGCTGCGTTTTAGGCAGCTATGAAATAGCTTCACTTCACATGTCAAAAGTGCTAAGTCGAAGTACTATTTGTCAGTTACCACAGAAAACCTAAATAATGCTAGGAAATTTTGGAAAGCCATAAAATCGATATCCACCGGTGAGATCCCTCCTTGCCTTACCACAGCTTCTGGCACTATATCGGACAGGGCCACCATGTTAAATTGCTTTTATAAGCATTTTGTGTCTTGTGGTTCTCTATTTGATTCTGTTTCTAACTCTGCTTCTGTGAACACCCCAATCCGTGACTCTGAACAATGTGGTCTGGAAAACCCTTTCAGTTTTACTCCTTTTACTGCTAATATTGTTCATGAAGCATTATCTAAGCTAGATCCTAAGAAACCGGCTGGCCCGGACAACGTAGAACCTTTCTTTTTAAAGATAGCTGCAGATTTTATTGCTCTTCCTCTCACTACTCTTTTTAACCTCTCCCTCAACACAAATGCAATTCCAAAAGTATGGAAGGCAGCTTATGTCCTTTACTAAAAGGAGGGGAGGCAACTATTTTAAATAACTATAGGCCAATCTCTAAATTGTCAGTTCTGGCGAAGGTGCTCGAACACCTATAGTGAGTGAACAAGTAAAGGAGTTTTTATGTAAAAATATCCTGTCTAAACTTCAGTCAGGCTTCAGAAAGCAACCAACCCGGTATCACAACCCAGTCTCATAAAAAAACGTGTAATAAACATTGGTCCACAATGTAGGACGTAGTATTTCTACAAAAACGCCTCTGAAATTGTAGGATCCCTACGTTTTTTTTCACCATTCATTCCAATGGCTGGCGTCTATGTCACGTGATCTTCACATTTCTCCCTGCAGAAGAAAAAAAAACATTTATTCTCGGTGGAAAATGCCTTTTGATGTCATTTGTTTCGAGAAATATGAGTTGTTATTTCAGATTCTGTGTGCAGTGGATGTATATGGTCTTTAGTTTGCTAGTTATTACGAAGATTACTTCAAGAAATTGTGTCTATACAACGTTTTCATTGTTACCAAGGTGGTTGCTAGGGACGCTGCTATCAATATTATTTCTGTTATGTTGTGTCACTGTTTAATGGTGTTATCTTTATTGCTACCCCCCTTCCCCGTCAATGGATAGTGTTGGTCCACAAAGCAAACGTATTAGTTTAACAAAATCCGCATCTAAAATTGTGGCATAGTGTGGTGCCGAGAGATGTCCGTGCAGAACAATACCCTAACCCATAGGTCCGTGGGTGAATAATGTCAATCACCACAATAGATTCGTTATTTTCCCCTGTGCAATTCTTAATTTACTCAACAATAACACAAAATTATCCTTGTGTTTATTTATTTGTTTGATTAATAAACACAAGTTGGAGTCCGTCAGGACCGAGCAGCTAATTTGCTTTACAGAATATTACACCCGGAAGTAAGTATTCTCTCCGCTTCGCTTGACAAACCCCGTGATAGTCCTCAAGCGATGTGTGTGATTGGAGAGTGTGCAGAGCGTCGAACAGCACTTGAAATGGGATGGAACCACGGCAGACTGTCCAAAACTGGATTTGAACGGGTCCACCACGTCCCCCCCCTCCCCCACCCTGTCCCCAGAACTACACATGCTGGCTATTGTGTTTCGCAACATGTTCTCTATCTATGGCACGTCTCTACTGGGAGTTGTAGTTTTAAAAGACGTTTTCATATTTCCCATCATAAGAAGTTGCCAGTATTAAACTGTGTACATTCCTGGAGGTTTAGGGGATAGGAAACACTCAAATTTAAAACATATAATTAATAAATGGGTGAAAATTGCTTGTGCCCATAATGGGCAGCATTAATATATACCCACACGACAGCTAAGGTCAAGAGCTACAGAACTACGGCAGATATGTAACATTTAATGCAGCCGAACCGTGTATTACAATGCCGTTATGTGATGACTTTCAAAGAGAAAAGCAAGCGCACTCGGAAAAAAGTGTTTTCGGTCTGTTTCCGGTATTTGTTCATGACGATGTGCTGTGAGATGTGAGACTGGAATTGCACACGGGAAAATAACGTTTCTGCACCATTTTAGATGCGGATTTTGTTAAACTAATACGTTTGCGCTGTGGAACAACACTATACTTTGACGGGGAATGGGGTAGCAATAAAGATAACACCATTAAACATGTACACAACATAACAGATATAATATCGATAGCAGCGTCCCTAGCAACCACCTTGGTAACAATGCGTTGTATAGACACCATTTCCTGAAGTAATCTTCGTAATAACTAGCAAACTAAAGATCATGTACATCCACTGCACACATAATCTCAAATAACAACTCATATTTCTCGCATCAAATGACATCAAAACACATTTTAATGGCCAAAGTAACTTTAAATAGGCATTTTACACCGAGAATTAAACGAAGTTCGGCCATGTTTTTTTTTCTGCAGGGAGAAATGTGAAGATCACGTGACATAGACGCCAGCCATTGGAATGAATGGTGAAAAAAAACGTAGGGATCCTACAATTTCAGAGGCGTTTTTTTTAGAAATACTACGTCCTACGTTGTGGACCAACGTAGTTATTACACGTTTTTTTGTGAGACTGGATTGGGTATCACGGCAAGATGTGAACATGTGACGATTTACCATGCTGGGAGACGTGAAGATGTCACAATGTCAAACGTGACAGTTACACGTATTGTTAACCCATGTTAACCAGTGGAGAAATAACCGGAAATACCAACCAAATGCTACTCCGACGTAATGATTTATTTTGTAATAGTCACACTCGATTATGCCGATTTTCTTGTTGCCCCAGCTGGTCGACACCTCTTTTAGCAGAAACAAAGGCTACATTAATGTATTAAATCGATGTTAATCCGTGTGTGTGAATGTTGAATTAACGGACGTGACGTTGTGCGATTGAGTTGCCAGGCAACAGCTTCGGTTCATGTTAATTTACAAACTCTTCAACTACAACCGTAGTTATATTTAAAAACATGTTAGAAGGCCTCACGAAATACTTTAATGCAAATTAAAATGTAAATGTGAAGGAATGTGTGTATAACAAAATACATCGGTCATAAACCAAACCGGAAACAGACGTAGGCAAGATCCTCAGCTCGATGATTGGATGGTTAAGCCGCAATGCCTGCTGGGATTTGGTGTTTATGTGATGTGAAATCTGAAAACGTTTTTTAAAAATACAATAATACTTTTTTCCGAGTGTGCTTGCTTTTCTCTTTGAAAGTCATCACATAACGGCATTGTAATACACGGTTCGGCTGCATTAAATATTAAATATATGCCGTAATTCTCTATTTATAGAGCCCTGCTGAGAAGACTTCTAGACAAACAGGAGAACTGCCGCCAAAACTGAAGATGTGACGTGGATCATAAATATATAAGCAATTAAACAACATCTTACATTTCTTTTCACACAATACGTCTCCTTGCAGTATCAACACTAATTCGGCTGACTTTTATATTTGATCCAATTGGTAGATCGGCTGTATTTACACCATAAAGGTGCACAGCTGATATAAAGGGACACCTAGTGGTTAAAGCATGTTATTATTTTATTATTAGATATTAATAGGATCCCTATAAAGTATATTCATTATTCGTTATTCTCTACTAATAGTTAATTAAAGACTGTATATAATGACTAGTTTGCACATCCCTTTCAAGATTTTCTAAGCTAAGGTTTATTGACATATCATATACACAACTACTGTATGTAATGAATGAAGAACTTGGGTCGCAGGTTCCTCAACAGTGCATTACAAGACATCTATCAATATGTGTGTGTACTCCACCATTAAACTGTCATTCTGCACATTTCTTATACTTCTACATACATCTTATAAGAGTATAATACATATGTATAATATCAGTTTAATAATAAACAAATAATAAACAAATAAGTGCTGAAACATAGTTAACATTGCAGGAAAGCAATATATTAGACGTTAAGTACTTTGTCAGGCTTAATATGTATCTGTAGATACAAATGTCACTGTGTGTGCTGTGTGCTCTGCATGTGTGAGCATTAAAGAATCAGAATTCCTTTATTAGTTCCACAGAGGGGAAATGTGCAGCGTTACAGCAGGGAAGAGCCACAGACAGCTTAGTGTTGCATATCTTACATGTGTTAAAAAAGTACTAAGTTATAATATAAGAAACAATATGCTAAAAAAAAGGTAAAAAGTTACATAATTTTCAAAAATACAGATAAAAAACAAAACGGCATATGTATATTGATTTAGTGGCCAGGTATAAATGACACAGTTATTAATGGCATATATATATATATTGCACATATAGCACATATTGCACAAAGTTGGTTTGTATTTAGCAGCAAGGGGTGTTATAGTCTGTGTTGTGGTGTGTGTAGGAGGGTCTACTAGGGGCAGTGCTGGTTGTAAAGTCTGACCGCTACAGGAAGGAAGGACCTGCGGTTTCAAGAGGGTTTCATCCCTCCATATTCTTCTTACAGTTTTTTCTTATTCAAAAGAAGACCTTAACCTAAAGTACTCTTTAATGTTTAAATTAAGCCTTATTAGTTTGTCTGTTTTGCACATCCTCCTATTAATATCTAATTATAAAATAAGACAATTCAATAGCGTGCTTTAACCACCAGGTGTCCCTTTATATCAGCTGTGCACCTTTATGGTGTAAATACAGCCTATCTACCAATTGGATCAAATATAAAAGTGAGCCGAATTAGTGTTGATACTGCAAGGAGACGTATTGTGTGAAAAGAAATGTAAGATGTTGTTTAATGGCTGATATATTTATGATCCATGTCACTTTTTCAGTTCCTCATGTTTGTCTTCTCATCAGGGCTCTATAAATACAGAATGTGCAGATATGTAATATGTAATGCAGCCGAACCGTGTATTACAATGCCGTTATGTGATGACTTTCAAAGAGAAAAGCAAGCACACTCGGAATAAAGTATTATTTTATTTTAAAAAAAATGTTTTCGGTCTGTTTCCGGTATTTGTTAATGACGATGTGCTCTGAGATGTAGACTGGAATTGCACAGGGGAAAATAACGTAGGCTATCTTTAGATGGGGATTTTGTTAAACTAATATGTTTGCGCTGTGGACCAACACTATACATTGACGGGGAAGGGGGTAGCAATAAAGATAACACCATGAAACAGTTACACAACATAACAGAAATAATATCGATAGCAGCGTCCCTAGCAACCACCTTGGTAACAATGAAAACGTTATGGACGCAATTTCCTGAAGTAATCTTCGTAATAACTAGCAAACTAAAGATCATGTATATCCACTGCACACAAAATCTGAAATAACAACTCATATTTCTCGCATCAAATGACATCAAAACGCATTTTAATGGCCAAACTAACTTTAAAATAGGCATTTTACACCGAGAATAAAACGAAGTTCGGCCATGTTTTTTTTCTGCAGGGAGAAATTTGAAGATCACATGACGTCAAACAGAGCACATGGTGTAGTCCAAACGATAGCTGGGGATTCTGGGTAGTGTAGTGTCTTCTGCCATCCTTTACTCCGAAAAAAGATTTGTTTCTCCGAATCGAAGGGGAAAAATACAAAAGCATTGCACACAATTTAAACCGATCAATGTTGTGTAATTAACAAGGATAATCTGGTGTTTTTTAGTCGATGAGTAGTGCAGATATCACTGTAAAATCAATCGTCAGTAAGGGGAATACTTACTTCCGGGTGTACAATTCTCCGTTATCCAATGAGAATGGACGCTCACATTGCCTTTAAGGGCAGTCGACACAAACGAATGCCGTGCTTCCATGAGCGTCCATAGAAGCACATGGACATCCCGGAAAGCTGAAAACGGACGCTAAGGGCCCCCCCCTTGCGTTGAAAATGACGCTAAGGCCCCCCGCTTGCGTTGAAAATGGACTCTAAGCCCCCCCCTTGCGTTGGAAAAAGCCGACACAGGGGACTTGACATAACGTCAACATAGGCCGACCTGGGAGTGAGGATGTGTTGTATTGGCATATCCAGCCATGCAGTGGGGTGGTTTGTGAACTACCTCTCTGAAAGGTGTGTTCACTTTGATGGGCTGTCTTCTGAGTGGTTAAACATTGCTAATGCAGTGTGCGAAAAAGTACACGTCGCACCGTCCGGGACGTGTTATTTACAATATCGGACAAGTAGATAATTCAATTGACTTGTCCGGCGGACAAGTGATGTTTTTCGCCCCGATCTATTGACAAATTATTGATAAATTCAGTTTACAAAAGGCAGAACTCATTCGCAAATTGTCCGTGTCCGCCATTGTTAGTTTAGAAATGTTAGTTTCGGTTCTGCTAGTCGATTCATAAGGAAATGCATCTCGCCGCTTTCTGTACAGTTAGACGGGGGCGGGGTGGGAAGTGTAGCACAGTGGCAGGGTTGGGAAGCAAAACTCGGTTCCGAGTAGGAACAAATAACAATTGTCCGGTCCCGGGATTAATAAGAGTTGTGAGGACGGGAGGTGAGGCCGAGCCCCGCGGACTGCAGCTCTCTCTCTCTCTGCTCCGTATCAGCTGATCGCTGCACGGTGCAGCTCAGCGTCTCTCTCTCTCTCTTTCTACACACAGCGGATCCGCTGCCCGTTTAACAGCCTAACTTTATTATGTTCCTTCTCTAACACGTAATGAAGGTTATTAAGCGTTTTACCTCCTGTGTTGTTAATATTGACCGCCATTTTCTTTATCAAGTAAAGCAGCCTCCCTGTCTGTGTCCTCGCGCTGTCCTCACATCCCCGGACCCCCAGACACGGAGGAGCACAGGGATGTCAGTATTGTTTTTGAAGCAGGGTATAGAACAGGGGTTCTCAAAGTGCGGCCCGCGGGCCAATGGCGGCCCTCGGAAATGTTTCTGGCGGCCCGCGATAGTTAATGTGACATGCTGAAATGCATGCGTTATATTTTAATCCTCCGTGGTTGTATCTAGTAAGAATTAGAATGAGTAGCTTTCCAGCGGTATCTCCTGTGAGACTGTAACCAGGGCACAGCAGCCAATATGGCCGCTCAAAGCAGCTTGACTTTACACTGTGTAGGATTGGTGGATTTGTGTGTCCATCAAGGAAATCTCGGCCGGCAGCCATCATGGTCTGAAATGACCAATGGACATCGAGAAATCACTAAGGGCCTACCCACCAAGTAAAAAAACATAAACCACGTGTCTCCCATCAGTTTACGTCTGTGAGGGAGAGAGAGAGAGACAGAGAAAATGGCTAAAAAAAACTTTACAGTTGCCGACTTCACTAGAGATTGTTTTCGCTAGTAGCAGTGAAGATAGAGCCTCAGAACCTGAAGTCTTCGACTCTTCTGAAGAAGAAGAACACAAAGACAACAACAAGGATCCATTTGGACATGGGTAAGTGTAAATATTACAATAATAGTGTACTGGCAATGTGTGGGGAATACCGCGAAAATGAACAATAGGTTTATTGATATATATTTTGTATCGATAGTCATGAACTTTTTCTTGGGACAAAATAGACTCTCCATTAGCAAACGTTTACTCTGTGTTAATGTTATTTTGGTGTGTAAAAGTGAGATTACATGTGTACATGATTAAATTAATCATTTATTCGTCCCACAACGGAGACATTTACAGTGACATGTTTTTGCCATCGATTATTTTATCATACTGTTCTGTACAGATGAGACTTTGTCATAGATTTATTTATGTGTGCCTGTTATTATTTTACCGTCCTGTACAGATGAGACTTTGTAATCAGATGTAGCCTGTGTATATGTGTGTCTGTGATTTTATACTGAAGTAAAGTAACTGGAAATACCTGTGTGTGTGTGTGTGTGTGTGTGTGTGTGTGAGATCGAGAGAGACTCCTTCTGCAACCTCCCACATTTTATTTTTATGTGTGCATTGTTATTTGTGCTTGAGCAACATTTTACTTGAACTTTATTTCAATGAAATTAGTTGTAATTATTGTCCTACACAGGCGGCGTTTATCCAGCAGCCAGAACATCCATCTGTGCCGGCCCCCAGGTCAAGTTCTACTGTGGCCCAGAGCCATCACCACCAAGGACCAGCAGACCAGCATCACTACAGCTGCCTCCACCTCCATCTGCGGCTGCCACCAGGTCAAGATACACCTCAGCACAAAGGCTCCACCACAGCCATCACCTTCAACCCAGCCAGCAAGGAGGTCTCGTGGAGGTCTCGTATAGCACTTGTACACCCCACCTACACAGCAGCCCATGCACCATCACCCCCACTTACACAGCAGCCAGACCCACTGTCTTGGAAGACAGACAAAGACCTTGACACTGTCTTGACATTTATAATGAATAGTTGGTTGAAAGTTCTGATGTTCAATATTGTAAATAGTGAGATTTTCCAGTTTCTTATATTTATATAAATAGTTGGTTGAATCTAATATCTAAAACACCAAAACAATTCGATCACATGAGTAAATGTGTGTTTTCACAAGAGTTTTGAAGATTTTCCAAAAATCGGATTTCACATTTTAAGCTTTTGAGCTACTTATCTCATCAAACAGTGCTCTAAGGTGAGCAATATGCATATATAGCAAGACCAGAGATTGTCCTGAACATTTTGATATGTAACACATGGGGTGCCATGTTAGAAGAAATACATTTAAAAGGTGATTTAAGAAAACATCTAAAAATCGAGAAAATACCCTTAGACTCCAGAGCGTTAAGAATGGTAAAACTGCGCCCCCTGGGTTGTCATTCCTAAATTATGAATGACAGCTTGTGGAAAGTTTGCTAGACTCCTGGTTGCATGGCAACTAGGCATCTCACGAGTTGCGGTAATTGGTTAGTACAATAAAGAAAGGATTTGTTTTGGAATTATTTTGTGTTCCGTTTTTTTTTGGGCAGCCCTCAATCCAATATTGGGTACCTAAATTGGCCCTCACTCATCAAAACTTTGAGAACCCCTGGTATAGAAAGTACATTATTGAAATGCTATTTATACTATTTATTTACTTTTACAAACAGTGAGTAGCTGGGCAGCTGTAGCATGTGTATTGCTGCAATACACATGCTGCACATGTCCTGCAAGACACGTGTAAACCATAGACTGTATATATAAAGGTGTAAGCGTGCAAGCGTCTTTGAGTTGTAGAAAAGCGCTAGGCCTATAGACTATAAATATAATAATAATAATAACTTTATTTGTATAGCACCTTTCATACTGGGGATTGCAGTTCAAAGTGCTTTACATCAGTACAAAATAAGACATAAAATCAGTGTAAAACAAGAAGCAAGAGCAAAGCATAAAGTGGGATAAAATAATTAAAAATAAAAACATGGGGAATAAAACAGAGAAATAGTGCAATGTCAATCACAGAGAATAGTGCAGTATAATAGTGTAAAATCAGTAAAATGCTTTGGTGAAGAGGCGCCATCTTACCTTAAAGAACTCATTATACCCTACTGGCCTACTAGGGCATTGCGTTCCAAGAATGCAGGGTTGTTGGTTGTTCCTAGAGTCTCTAAAAGTACAATGGGAGCCAGAGCCTTTTCTTATCAAGCTCCACATTTGTGGAATCAGCTTCCAGTTTGTGTTCGGGCGGCAGACACCCTATCCGTTTTTAAGAGTGCGCTTAAGACCTTCCTTTTTGATAAAGCTTATAGTTAGGGCTGATTAGATTCAGCCCCTAGTTTTGCTGATATAGGCTTAGTTTGTCGGGGGACATCTTACTTCTTCCTTCTCTCTGTCTGTACCCTGTGTACTCTCATGTTCCGATTAACCCAGCTTCCCCACATGTCTTTCTTTTTGGTGTCTATATACGCCGGGATCCGGAGTCATGGATGATCCTGCGGTCTTGAGTCCTGGATCGCGAGCCCTGGATCGCGAGTCGTGGCTGTGGTCCTGGATCATCGGTCCTGGATGGATATCCTCGTGGATTCATCTTCCTATTACACACATGCATTTCCAAACATTTGGACTACCTATGTTGCAAATGTATTATCTTTTCAATTTACACACGGCATCTATTGCAGTCTGTCCGTCCTGGGAGAGGGATCCCTCCTCTGCTGCTCTCCCTGAGGTTTCTCCCATTTTTCCCTTTAAACTGTGGGTTTTCTCCGGAAATGTTTCCTTGTACGATGTGAGGGTCTAAGGACAGAGGGTCTAAGGACAGAGGGTGTCGTACTGTCATACTGATATTCTGTTCAAACTGTGAAGATCACTGAGACAAAAGTAACATTTGTGATATTGGGCTATATAAATAAACATTGATTGATTGATTGATTGATTGTGTCATTTATTAATATTCTACTTATTACATTCCTATCCATAACATTTGTGAATATGTTGTCAATGAGTGTTGCACTGTGTGATGTTATTCTGGTTGGTCGTGTGATTGTAGGATATAAACTGTTGCTATACATAGAATTAATGCTTCACACATTACTCTGTAGTAAAGATAAGTGCTTCCCCAATGATGCATTTCTGTCTGAAGAAACAAGAACAAAGGAGCTAAGTGGTTAAACATTTGGTGAATGCAGAAACACAGAGAAAAAAGTAAAGTATTTTTTTATGCTTGCCAGTGTAGGCATCTCAGTAGTGGTTTCCAATAACTGGAGCCTTCGCCTGTGTTGCAGCCTGCTAATCAATGACATCCTTACAAACTCCATATCCTCACTCTGATTGCTTGCAGACATGTTCTTGTCACACTCTGAAAACTCATCAGCTTCCATCATTTTCAGAATCAGAATACGATGGGGGAAATTGGGTAACACATATTCAAAGAGGGTATGAAGAAATCCTGTTGAGCTGTAATGTGGCAGATAATAGTTTTGTTAAACCTGTGTCTTTGAGCCAAACATATCAATTTTGTGCTGAATCACCTGGCGTCAGCCTGCTGCAGGCCCACTCTTTAGCACTGGGTGGTAGTAGAGCTCTATTAGAGACTGCTACTAATGCCTCTGATACTATAGCTGCCACATTAAGGGAAGAAAATACACAAGATATAGAAATAAAATAGCATGACTGTAAACAGCATTCACACTAATACAGATTTGAAGTACTATAGTGGAATGCTGTAAACAGCATTCGCACTAATGAGGGTGATACTAAATATATCATTATTGTGCCTGGAAGTATTATATACATAGCTAATGATAGCATATAAGGCACATTAGTTCTTACAGTGATTTCTTGGGGGAATTTCACATATTTATACTATGCAGTAAGCTAAATATTTATATACCAGTTCAGGTATATTCATTTATATGGTGTAAAATGTTTGAACGACAACAGGAATGTAACAAACAGCTAAACATACAAACAATAATCATAATAATTATATTGAATTATAATATTTACTTATATATTATATTATTTTAAACAACATTATAATTAAAACTTTAATAAAATGAATGCCATAAAAAGGATTCCAGAGTTTGTCCTTGAAAAAAACCCTCAACGTTTAGGTAATTTGGCAATATCTATAGACAAACAAAAAGTAAAATCAGCCGTTACTTAATATCTTAGCAATTTACACTAGTCTGGGATAGTTAAACAACAGCAAAACTATGTGGCTCTTGAATACAAATATGGTACAACAGAAAGCAATTGGTTGAGAAGAGCCATAAAGCTAGCAATGTAAGTTAGCGAAGTATGCTTGCTAACATTAGTCAAAAACAGCCTATATTTCATATCTGTGCAAATGTCACTATCATCTGTTTGTTTTGTAACTTTAAGTGACGATTTAATTAAAAACACATAAACAGTATTTGCTTTTATATAAGGTAATGAACAGTTTTATCTCCACTGTACATCTGGGTCTCTGATTTGATTTAGTTCCAATAAATCGTAATATTGTAACTTTTTTTGGAGGGGGGCCACAGGGGGGTTCCTGGTCAGTGTTAGGGGGGCACTGGCCCCTGTTGCCCCCCCTAGAACCGCCCCTGCTTAGGAACTATTCATCTGGAAGGAAAATAAAGTCTTGCTTAAGGCACAATTAAGAAAGAATGTTGTTCTCTTAAGGTTTACACTGTATAAGTTAAGAGAAGGCCAGAACAAGTAGGATGGTGGAGAGATAACAAAAAGGACTTTTAAGGACTTGAGGGAGTGCAGTTTGAGGACTGTTGAGTGGAAGATGGTCATTTTCAAGAGTAGACAAGTTCACAGACAGCTCCTTGAATGGCCTGTCTGTCTAAAGAACTGTAGAATTGAGAGCTAAGTGAAGATGCTGTTACCAGGCCATCAAGCTAAGCATGAAGTAGAAGCTTTTCCACATCACCAAACATAAAGTATATCATTGTAGAGAGTGCTTCTGCTGACTTAGTCTAGATTTATGAGCAAAAGAGTGATCATTTAGGGTAATTCCAAAATGAAAATGTTGTTTATCACAAAGGTATAGGACATAGGCACAGTGGAGGAAATTAGTTGTTATTAGCCCCAATGTGTACATTTTATAGAACCGACTGATCCTCAGTAAAGCATCTTTCCAGGGAAGACTGAATTATTACTATAGTCAATAACTGGGGAAGAAATCAACCTCAATACCACTAGATTTGTGTTGAGGATCAGAGTGCTATTAGGTGAAGATGCCAGAAGAAATACTGGAGGATATTCATTTCATATGAGGACATATGAGCCACGTATAAAGAGGACAGCTTGGAGATAGAACTGCATCAACTATGTGGAAGCAGAAACAAAATAGTTGATCAAATTATGAAATCAGACTCAAGTCACACATTTTACGAGTTTAGAGTCTACAGTAAAATGACTCGACAAGGATTTTTACAGCAGAGACTCATGACTTCACTTGGACTTTAGCCATGTGACTTGAAAATACTTTATACCTTTCCCCAAGCCCAAAGACAAATACAAGTATGTTATGTAAAAAGTGTGCCACACATGTATAGTTTTTCATTAATTAATGTTAACATTTCTAATTTTTGACCAATTGACCAATCTGACAGCATCCAGTCAAATTGCAGGGGAGACCCATACGGACAGCACCGAGAGAATGAATGAGAGAATCTTCAAATGTTGAAATATTTCATTGGTTATAGCACTAGCATTCCTGTTCAACTAAAAATAAGAGTGCACATTTAAAACATGTGAGGTTACATTTAGATGTAAATAACCAAAATAGTTAACAACCAAACATACAGTTGCAAGAAAAAGTATGTGAACCCTTTGGAATTACCTGGATTTCTGCATAAGTTGGTCATAAAATGTATTCTGATCTTCATCTAAGTCACAGCAATAGACAAACACAGTCTGCTGAAACTAATACCACACAAACAATGATATGTGTTCATGTTGTTATTGAACACACCATGTAAACATTCACAGAGCAGGGTGGAACAAGTATGTGAACCCCTCGGCTAAAGACTTCTTCAAGAGCTACTTGGAGTCAGGAGTCAGCCAACCTGGAGTCCAACCAATGAGACGAGATTGGAGGTGTTGGTTAAAGCTGCCCTGCCCTATAAAAAATACACACCAGTTTTGAATGAGCTATTCTTAAGAAGCATTGCCAGATGTGATCCATGCCTCGCACAAAAGAGCTCTCAGAAGACCTACCATTAAGAACTGTTGACTTGCATAAAGCTGGAAAGGGTTACAAAAGTATCTCTAAAGCCTTGATGTTCATCAGTCCAAGTGTCTATACATGGAGAAAGGTCAGCACTGTTGCTACTCTCCCTAGGAGTGGCCGTCCTGTAAAGACGACTGCAAGAGCACAGCGCAGAATGCTCAATGAGGTGAAGAAGAATCCTAGAGAGTCAGCTAGAGACTTAAAGAACTCTCTGGCACATGCTAACATCTCTGTTGACGAATCTACGAAACGTAAAACACTGAACAAGAATGGAGTTCATGGGAGGACACCACGGAGGAAAAAAACATTGCTGCACGTTTGCAAAAGAGCACCTGGATGTTCCACAGCACGACTGGCAACATGTTCTGTGGACAGATGAAACCAAAGCTGAGTTGTTTGGAAGGAACACACGACGCTATGTGGAGAATCCAAAGGGTTCACATACTTTTTCTTGCAACTGTATATGATGGTGAATTATTCGGATTCAAGCCGTTTTGAACTTTTCAACTGCAGGATGTCTGGTGTTTTCATCTTCTTCAAGTGGATGATTGGGTTTAAAATAAGACTGTGGCTTGACAAGACAGCGTCCTTTAACATAGGACCAGAGTGAAAAATGCTTTAAGTGCAAATAGAGTCCATCAGTGTTCAATATAAATCCCATGAGGAGTTATTTGCTAAATTGCTTCAACCACTCCTAGTGTTATAGTTTTGCTGTAGTAATGCAATTTGTAATGCATGTGGGATTTACTTCCAAGCATCTGGGTAATGTGTTAAATGTGTGTGTGTGTGTGTGTGTGTGTGTGTGTGTGTGTGTGGGTGTGGGTGGTGTAATACAGTATGTTGTAACTGAGATGCTCTTCACAACAAAAAGGACACATTATTTATTGAGGAGGAAGTCTGAATAGTGTGACAGCCCAAGACCTAGCACTGCTTCCTGCCACCTGCCCAATGTAAAGAATGACTTACTGACGGCCATCAGCGATTTGGGTATATTAGTTTTTTCGGAAAAGCATTGACAGCATTTTTTTCTAATTGTGTAGGTTCAAGGGCCGGGGTTGTGGCTTCATATTTTATATATTAAAAAGGACATCTCCCCTTTTTATGAACCTAAAAAATCTATTGTCAATCCAAAAGATAAAAAAGTTTGCTTGTCTTGTCTTCAGCCTAGATTACTGATTACAAGTGTTGTGTTCAGTGAGGCATTAAACAGCCTTTGTTTGGGAAGAGGGACAGATGGACACATTGGCTGAATCAGGGAATGTTTGTGCTGCTATGCAACAAAGCACACCCGGGTGTAAAGTCTCAAACCAATTCATTTCATGAGAACATACAGTTTCCCTGCTCACTGTCAACAAAACAATAGCTTTATAAGATTCTGAAAGACCATCACCTCCAGCCAGCCTTCAGGGAAGAGTTGTTCACAAATATTTCAAACTTTGGAAGAAAGTATAAATGATTAACTTAAATGTTCTCGTGAAAAAAAAGAAGTAATAAGGACTATGTGCTGCTTTTGTTAAAGAGTATACAAAAGCTTATAGAAATCTAGTAGCTTATTAAAATGCTTTCTGTGCAAGTGTGTTGGTATTGTTCGACACCAATATAAATGTTCTGATTGAATGAATACGAGACAGAGTGGAAGGGAGTCAATGAAGATAGATGTGCAAGAGAAGGAAGGTTGAAAGTTGAGGAACTTAAGGAAACCACAATGGTGGGATTGACAAAGAAGGAAGATATTGCTTTTCTACTAAAGGTCCAGTTTGATCGAAGCCAATAGAAAACCCCACGAACACCAGCAACAATACAGACACATGGCTTAGACCGATTTATATATCGTCAAAAACCA
Organism: Champsocephalus esox; assembly: GCA_036324585.1. Classification (NCBI taxonomy): domain Eukaryota; kingdom Metazoa; phylum Chordata; class Actinopteri; order Perciformes; family Channichthyidae; genus Champsocephalus; species Champsocephalus esox. The sequence goes on along the minus strand of CM070494.1, from coordinate 3,842,173 downwards.
ACAACATGAAAGCATCATCAATTAGTCAGTTAACAACTAAAATAATGAGTTCAGTTGCACAAATTATTTGACAATAAACGGAACTTTTTTTGCCTCTTTCCAGAACATTTCACCTCTGTTTAGGTAAGTTCCCTTTCACTTGGCAATGTCTGGTAAACTGGGTTAGGAAAAAAAAGACTCAATTTCGGACATTCTGACGAATCAGAAATGTCTCATCTCAAAAAAGTAGCACCTAATTTTCCATCTCACCGAGGTATCTTTTGATAAAATCGCAAAAGATTGGGATGATGAACTTCACACAGTACGGACCAGAATGTCTGAGAAAATGCATTAGTTTCAGGGAACGACAGTACATTTTGTTCCAGGCTTAATCTGATATAATTTAGCATTGTCCAATCACATCAAGTAAACTGCAAAATGTCAACCAGTCACTGGCACCAAATAAGGCCGAAGTAAAGAGGCTGCTGTGATGCCTCACCTTTGATCCAGTAATCTCTTGCATGAGAAGCCCTAGAGCAGATAGGAAGGCAGACAGATGGGAACATTAGATTGATTATTTATTAGTGATGTAAGGTTTTATCCCAGCATATCTCACTGTGGTGGATAAGTAATGTAATGGACAGAGCAAGCATGAAAAAGAGAGGAATAGAAGGGTATACAAAAGTGAAAGGCTAGTGTTTAATATATTCACTACCACATGAATAAAATACCACACATTTATGTGACATGTATACTCAATAGCCTCTCATTATAAAATATGATATTGACCTTTGTGGTTCATAGGGGACATAGATTTTCACGCTTGCCTGCGAGTGAGTGTGCATCAGGAAGCGGCGGGAATCATATTTCATTTAGACGCACCGTGATTGATTTCAGAGACTCATCAGAGGGGATTAGCTGTAAATGTGCCATTACTGGTGATGGGCTCTGCCGCCAGTGTCTTAGTCACAAATTCACAATTGTCAGGATGCAAGATCAAACAGAATACATATGCATGATTTAACCATCCCAATCTCTATTCAGAAAAAGTATTCCGATCGTATTCATACATAAATAAATAATCTAAAAGAAAATATAAAAAGAAAATATACACCCAGCTTCAGGGATACTTCAACTAAAACCCTGTAACATTTTCCCCTGTCTATACCTGTCGAAACACTTCATATATCTGAGACCTATAATATATGCCTAAAAATAGTATAATAGGAGACCTTTAACTAGACGAGCTGTATATGAGAATTTTAATATCCAAACCATTTTGGCCACACGTTAATCACACTTGAGGCTTAAAGGTCTCCTATTATGCAATTTTTAAGGCATATATAAGTTTCTTCTAAAAAATGCTTGCCTATAGCTTATTCATCCACAAGCAACTGGGTCCCACATACTGTAACCGTGTGAATAATGTGTGTGTTGTTGTACTACCTAGTTAACAAGCATCTCTCCATGTGTTCTCGAAACTAGTGGGTTGAGTGTTTATTGTACCTGGAATCTGTGAATCTCTCCTTCTCACTGTTTTTTTGACCAGTCATTATCCTTTCATCTTACAAAATATTGTTTTTGTCTTAATGTCATAAAGCAATAACTCTATATGAAAAACAGTTTGTTGTGTTTCTTACTTGATGATAGGTCTGGTTTTTTAGATGAATTCACTAATAAAATCTAGATAGCTGTTTCTAATGGAGTCAAGTTTAGTAAACGTGTGACTTAAGAATAAGATGGAGTTCATAAGAGTTTAAAGTAATTCAAGAAATAAACCCTATCTTGCGGGCCAGATTCCTTATCAGCCAGCAAGTACTATCCTTTAGTTGTATTTTGTTTCTTTTAACAACTCCTAAAAATTATTTTTTCTATTGATTAAACGCGAATTAAACCCAACATACTGTTCTTGGACTGAGTGATTTAATTTGAGCCCACACATACCATGATTCCTGGCCATGCTAATAGGAACGTTTGTAACCACATTAATCACTGGAACATATTCCATTAGTACTAAGTTGTAGCTCAAGGATTTGTCATTGAGCGCCGTTTTATGTACTTAAATCCATCCATCTTCTCCCGCTTATCCGTGGTCGGGTCGCGGGGGAGCAGTTCCAGCAGAGAGCCCCAAACTTTCCATTCCCTGGCGACATCAACCAGCTCTGACTGGGGGATCCCAAGGCGCTCCCAGGCCAGCGAAGAGATATAAACACATCTTTTTCTCTGGAAGACCAACCCAGTCTCACGGCATTTCGTGTTTCCCTTGGGGTGCGCCAGAGAGCTTCATGGGAGGCGCAGTGTGAGAATAATAAAAACGAGAAACAGTGAAATCTAGCTGGTTAATTTCAGCGAACTTTATGCGAGCGGCAACATGCAATGTGCGAAAAAGCACATGTCCGATCGTCTGGGACGTGTTACTTATAATATCGGACAAATACATCTTTCCATTGACGTGTCCGACGGACAAGTGACGTTTTTCGCACATAAATGTTAGTTTCGGTTCTGCTTGTCGATTCCTAAGGAAATGCATCTCGCCGCTTTCTGTACAGTTAGACGGGGCGGGCAGGACATGGAGCACAGTGGCAGGGTTGGGAAGCAAAACTCGGTTTTTTGTCCGGTCCCGGGAATAATAAGAATTGTGAGGACAGGAGGCGGAGGCCGAGCCCCGCGGACTGCAGCTCTCTCTCTCTATGCTCCGTATCAGCTGATCGCTGCACGGTGCAGCTCAGCGTCTCTCTCTCTGTCTTTCTACACACAGCGGATCCGCTGCCCGTTTAACAGCCTCATCTTTGTCAACCTTTCTTATTTCTTTCTCTAACACGTAATGAAGGTTATTAAGCATTTTAGCTCCTGTGTTGTTAATATTGACCGCCATTTCCTTTATGATGTAAAGTATCCAGTCTGTGTCCTCGCGCTGTCCTCACATCCCCGGACCCCCAGACTCGGAGGAGCACAGGGCTGTCAGTATTGTTTATGAAGCAGGGTAAAGAAAGTCCATCCATCTTCTCCCGCTTATCCGTGGTCGGGTCGCGGGGGTAGTAGTTCCAGCAGAGAGCCCCAAATGTTCCTTTCCCTGGCCACATCAACCACCTCTGACTGGGGGGTCCCAAGGCGCTCCCAGGCCAGCGAAGAGATATAATCCCTCCACCTGGTCCTAGGTCTACCCCTTGGTCTCTTCCCAGCTGGACGTGCCTGGAACACCTCCCTAGGGAGGCGCCCAGGTGGCATCCTAACTAGGTGCCCGAACCACCTCAACTGGCTCCTTTCGACGCGAAGGAGGAGTGGTTCAACTCTGAGTCCCTCCCGGATGTCTGAACTTCTCACCTTATCCCTAAGGGAGACACCAGCCACCCTGCGGAGGAAACCCATCTCGACCACTTGTATCCGCGATCTCGTTCTTTCGGTCATGACCCATCCTTCATGACCATAGGTGAGGGTCGGAACGAAAATGGCCCGGTAGACAGAGAGCTTTGCCTTCTGGCTCGGCTCCCTTTTCGTCACAACGGTGCGGTAAAGCGACTGCAGTACCGCTCCCGCTGCTCCGATTCTCCGGCCCATCTCACGCTCCATTGTTCCCTCACTCGAGAACAAGACCCCGAGATACTTGAACTCCTTCACTTGGGGTAAGGACTCATTCCCTACTTGGAGTGGACAGTCCATCGGTTTCCTGCTGAGAACCATGGCCTCAGATTTGGAGGTGCTGATCCTCATCCCAGCCGCTTCACCCTCGGTTGCAAACCGATTCAGTGAGTGCTGAAGGTCGCAGACCGATGAAGCCATTAGAACCAAATCATCTGCAAAAAGCAGTGGTGCAATCCTTAGTCCACCGAACTGCAGACCCCCTCCCCCACGACTACGCCTCGAAATCCGATCCATGTATATTACAAACAGGATTGGTGACAAAGCGCAGCCCTGGCGGAGGCCAACCCTCACCGGAAATGGGTCCGACTTACTGCCGAGGACCCGGACACAGCTCTCGCTTTGGGAGTACAGAGATTGGATGGCCCTGAGTAGAGACCCCCTCACCCCATACTCCCATAGCACCTCCCACAGTAACTCCCTGGGAACTCGGTCATACGCCTTCTCCAAGTCTACAAAACACATGTAGACCGGATAAGCGTACTCCCAGGCCCCCTCCAGGATCCTTGCGAGAGTAAAAAGCTGATCCATCGTTCTACGACCAGGACGGAATCCGCATTGTTCCTCCTCAATCTGAGGTTCGACAATCGGCCTGATCCTCCTTTCGAGTACCTTGGAGTAAACTTTCCCGGGGAGGCTGAGTAGTGTGATGCCTCTGTAATTGGCACATACCCTCTGATCCCCCTTTTTGAAAAGGGGAACCACCACCCCGGTCTGCCACTCCTTCGGTACTGTTTCCGACTTCCACGCAACGTTGATGAGACGTGTCAACCATGACAGTCCCTCAACACCCAGAGCCTTCAGCATTTCTGGGCGGATCTCATCCACCCCCGGGGCTTTGCCACTGTGGAGTTGTTTGACGACCTCAGTGACCTCCCCCCGGGAGATTGGTGTTGATCCCCCGTCATACTCCAGCTCTGCCTCTAACATACAGGGCGGAGTTGTCGGGTTCAGGAGTTCCTCAAAGTGTTCCTTCCAACACCCTAACACTCCATCAGTTGAGGTCAACAACGTCTCCTTACTGTACACAGCTTGGATGGTTCCCTGCTTCCCCCTCCTGAGGTGTCGGACAGTTTTCCAGAACAACTTTGGTGCCGCCCGAAAGTCCTTTTCCATGTCTTCTCCGAACTTCTCCCACACCCTCTGCTTTGCCTCGGCCACGGCTGCTGACCTTGCAACTGCCTCGGGAGTCCCCCGGGATAACAAATCCCTGAAGGCCTCCTTCTTCAGTCGGACGGCTTCCCTGACCACCGGTGTCCACCAGGAGGTTCGAGGGTTACCGCCCCTTGAGGCACCTAAGACCTTGAGACCACAGCTCCCCGCCGCGGCTTCGGCAATAGAGGCTTTGAACACCGATCACTCTGGTTCAATGTCCCCAACCTCCACAGGAATGCCCGAAAAGCTCCGCCGGAGGTGTGAGTTGAAGGCCTCCTGAACTTGGGCCTCCTCCAGACGTTCCCAGTTCACCCGAACTACACGTTTGGGCTTACCAGGTATATTCAGAGGGTTCCCCCGCCACTCGACCCAACTCACCACCAGATGGTGATCAGTTGACAACTCCGCCCCTCTCTTTACCCGAGTGTCCAAAACATACGGCCTCAGGCCCATTGATACGATAACAAAATCGATCAAGGACCTTCTGCCTAGGGTGCTCTGGTACCACGTAGACTTATGAGCATCCTTATGTTCGAACATGGTGTTTGTTATGGCCAATCCATGACTAGCACAGAAGTCCAGTAACAAACCACCACTCCGGTTCAGATCAGGGGGGCCGTTCCTCCCAATCACGCCCCTCCAAGTGTCTCCATCATTGCCCACATGTGCGTTGAAGTCTCCCAGCAAGATTAAAGAGTCCCCTTCAGGAGCCCCATACAGGACTCTTTCCAGGGTCTCCAAGAAGGCCGTATACTCTGAACTGCTGTTGGGTGCATAAGCACATACAACAGTCAGAGTTTGAGTGGTTATTGTCTTAATGTAGTGTTGTTTTGTGTTATATTGTGTAAAATATAATGTACCCACACGCATGTGGTTTATTTGTCACAGTTCATTTTAAAGTCAGCCACCTCATGGCTAGATCTCATCTCTGAGAGTCCATTGGGTTAATGAGTAAGAGTTCCTTTTGTTCTTCAGGCCACATGTTCAAGTTATTTGACCCCATGAGGTCAGGAGTCATTCTGTTAGACCACAATCTTGTGTAAGACAAATCATTGTTCTTTTGTCACATTTTGAATTACATAACATTTCATTTTGCTAAATCAATTTATCTATACATGTTGTAGTTGGAGTTTGGAGTTTGCTAACATTTTTAGGAACGACATGGTCCTACACTTGGGTCAAATTACATTACTGTGATTTGATTAGTGTGCTCTGCAGGTTTACTCTTGTTCTGACCAAGCAGTGGGATTTTTAAGTACAGGGAGGTTCTTTCATAGTGTGTGAAATATGCGATGCTGGAAACATGTATGTGTTGAAAAACTTAGTTTGGGTAAATATGTCACAATGGATGAAACGATTACAAGAGGGAGTTTTTGTAATGTCATTAGTAGACATTAATTGTGTTTTTAAGTTTATGAAGAAAGAGTAGAAAGTAAACAGGAGGTTTTTATAAGTGTGTCAGTCAGAAGGAAGCTGTTAATGTTTAAACATTACAGAGGTGCTGCATGAGGCTAAAAGCCATCTCACACGGTTTGATAACACATGGAGGTGATTGATGAGAGAAGCTTGTGCAGGAGCAGGCAGCTGCAAGGCACAGTGAGGAAAGAGAGAGAGAGAGAGAGAGAGAGAGAGAGAGAGAGAGAGAGAGAGAGACAAGAGAAGTAGCTGTTTTGAAGAGTTCAGAGAGAATAAAACTTGTATAAAGTTAACTGCTATTCTGAAAAATGTCATATTGTTTTGTGAGTAAACATGAAATAAAAATATATTTCCTAGATATAAGAACAACATGCTTATCTAGGTTAACAGAAAACTGCTATTAACCAGTTTCAGCAGCTACAGTCCTATCTGTGTTCCAAAGAGAACATACCTTGCATTTACAATTCATATTAAGAAAGTTCACAATTGATACCATTAAAGACGGTTTTGAATTAATAGGGCGTGTCTGTCAAACACTAGTGCTCAGATGGAATAAAGTGTTGAGATGTTCTCAAGAGTGGGAGTTTTTTAGTTTGTATTGAAACAATTAAGTGATCAGGACCGAAAACTGTTCCGTGATGATTTCTTTTGGTTGTAGCTTTAGTAATGGAGATTACATTTTGTGAGGAAACTTTTCCACCAATAATAAGTGTTCAACAATATATATTCATTAACTGTAATCAGATTACTTGTTTTTCAAATATAGCGCTAAATACAGTTAGTTTTGTATTCTGTTACAAATCTAACCTGCTTGTAACACAACTTAGATAAACAATTTGAAAAATAATAGAATAAGCAAGTGGTAAAGGAGGGTTTCCCTGTTTGGCTCATTTGATTTAGAACTGAAGTAAGGAAGAATAGTGTTTTATGAGAACTGTCATTCCTCATGGTTTCTAAAGATAAATCATCAGTTTGTGTGGACTTTGATGTAGAGATAGGATCATGGTGGAGAAGGAAGACCTTTTTTGGTTTCAAATTAAAGAAGATTTTAAAGATGAAATTTATTTTATTTTTTCCTGACTAGAATTTTAGAAGCAGGACTTTAACTAGACAACAGAGATTTGACAATGTGGTTTTACTACTTTTAATGAAGTAAATAATCTGGGTAGACTACTGCCATTGGTTTGTTTTAACATTCACATGTTTCAGCATTCCTGACCATATAAACACTCAGCCGTTTTATTTTGTAACCCTTTGGGGGAGAGATTTAAATTGAGTTTATCTCCAGTTGCTGATTTGCTGTGATTACAGAGGCACTGGATAGTGATGCGCCACCTTTGGGTTGTACTCTGAATCAGTGTTGTTGAAGAGTTGCTCACTACAGAAACAGAAGAACTGTGCAAAGAACGCATCTCTGAGGAGGGTTTGACATTTAGCTTGTACCTCGTTGCCAAGGCAACATTGGTGTGAAGAGGAACTGCAGTTTTTGGGGATTCCTGCTGTGCAGAGGACAACGTGTGTCTGCTGATTGTACCACATTGATCCAGAGGTTCCTTCCCCCTCAGGACATCCCAGTGCAAAACAAGAGTTTCATTGATCCAATTGACTACAGCTGCAGAAGACAACGCATCACTGACTGTTCACATTATGACAAGATCTTGAGACAGGCTTGTCTCAGACGGTTCAGAAATTATGCGATGATTTGACAGCATAACTGTGCAAGAGTTTTCCAGAGGGTGGTGTACAACAATAGGTTTAGTGTTTGAGAAGGGAGGCTGATTGTTTAAACGATGGTCTGGAATACTGAAGAGATTAAAGTTTAATATCCTTCTTTAGCAAACAAGACATCTGATTATTATGTCACACATAATAATCTTGACATATAAACTAACTATGAGTAACAAGATGAATGGATTTCATATCCTAGAAAGGGTTAGTTATGTTGCGAATACTTCGCAGGGTATTTGCTAATGTATTTTGAAGAACAAATAACAAGGACACAAGTCCAATTTTGTTTTGTTTTTAGATTAAATTGTCCATTACCAAAACTGTTCACTTTATGTCTAGATTTGGACTTTGATGGTAAGGGAGTATTTAGGCTTACATCTGACATTTTAAAATATGTTGGCTATTCACTAGATAGACATTGGTTAAGAACTTTTCTGAAGATTGAATATTTGTTCCATTTCTAAATATTCCTATTTAAAAAGTAATTTTAGAGTAAAGAGGGCTGATGCTGAAATGGGAAATAATGTGGGGCCTTCAATCACCCATTGTAATGGTGCATATTATTGACGACCAATAGGGAGGAGGGGTCACTCAACCCACCCTGCAGTGGTTTTTAAAATCTTACTTGCAGCTTCACAGGAAGCGCACGGCACCAGATTATGAGTTTAGATGACTAGCGTCACCACCTCCTAATGGACATTCATTTAGTTAGTAATTAACTGACATTAAGAGATGTTAAAAAGTAAAAACATACCTACCATGAGGGATAATTCCTAAGTTCAGCTACAAACCATTGATGAAATTACTTCTGTTTTTGAATCCTTGATAAAGGAAGGAGTGATTGTTACATGTTCGGACACCCAAGGTTCCACGCACGGTTAAAGAGGTTAACATTGTTTTTTAGGTATACCAGAATTGAAGATAATTCGGGAATAATGACCGATGAAAAGCACAAGTTTCTGAATTAGATCTATTGGACGTGTTAATATAGATTAGGTGTTAATGAACTGCAGTAGTAGTACAATAAGGAAGTGACATTTTTTGGCTAAACACTTTTCAGGGATGTGGGAAAACAGCTGTCCCAATGAAAAGTTAGAGATATCTTGAACATTACAGTTGTAATTGTGAATTAATAAATGATGGCACTCCATATATACATATTTTTGTCGACAAAGGATACTGGCCTATGCTGAAATATCAAAGTCTCTGCAGAGCACGACACATGGCCAAAAAGACTGAGACCAACTGACCTTTGACCCTGACCGACAGTGTAACTTGACAAGGCACTGTCAATGACTGACTCTGGGGTGAACCTGACCAAACTTGACTTTACAACCTGACTGTGTGAGTGTGAGTGTATGTCTGCATGTGATCAGTGCAACTGCATGATTTAAAACAATGACTAACCAAGCATGTTTTTGGACTAACACATTATTCTAGGGCTCTGTGGGCAACGAGAGGTTCTGAAAGGAACCTGCTGCCCCAACTCGATTATTCAATCTGACCATTGATTGACAGTTTTAGAATTGACCTGCTCCATATCTGGGGATAAGATACTGTTTGATGGATGTTGACATGTTTCTAAGATTGATTGAGTTATAGCAGGTAACACAGATGCAGAATCAGTGGCCAAGGGGCTGCTGGGAGAGATGTAAGTCCAGAATGGAATACTGAAGAAGATGATCTGTGAGTAATGTTTCAACAGATATAAGAGTAACTGAGGTTTGAAATGTAGAAAGAACAAATAACAGTTAGAGCTAAAACATAGTAATGTAATGAGACATAATTTAATTTAGACAACATCATGTAACTAGCCTGGTAAAGAGGTAAAAGCCATAGACTTTATTGTTTAGGTCATTATGGGGATATACATTTCATCTACATTTGTAATAGAAAGACATTTGATGACAGTTTGTTGGAATTCTGTATTAATTAATCTTTTCAGCGGGATAATATCTAGGCACTGTCAGGTAAAAGCAGAATCCCCAGGAAGCCATTCAATTTGTTAGTATTGTGATTTTGGTTGTTTTTGAATCCATAACATTAGTATGTTTCTTTACCAGAAACATGATCAGTTCATATTATATTTAGATTTTTAATGGGATCTCAAGGATTTCATTTAAAAATAAACACGGATGCTTGTCAGAAATTCAGAGCTATTGAAATATGTTATTTAGTTTACCTAAAGATGTTGGGGTTCTTATTTAATTGGCACAATCCAAGTATTAAGATTCTGAAGCTGCACAATTAATTTAGAAAACCTGTTCACAGACGTCTGTTGTTTTAAGACACCCCACCAACAGGCTCCAAGCGGCCTACGCAGTGGTGGGTCAAACAGCCGAGGGCCCCAGAGCCCGGAGCGTAGGCTTGAGGGATTTGTATCAGACTTCTCCACACAGGTTGGTGATGCAAAAAGGGGAAACTGAGACGCAGGAGGCCGACACAGCAGAGTTCGTCTGGCTGAAGGTCATCAGGACAAAGTGGCTCAACCCCAGGCTCTCCGGCCCCGACCGAGTGACCCAGCGGATCTCTCATGCCGTCCGCATAGGAGGAAAGGGGGACAGCTCGTACTACGGGAGCCAGTGTGCGGCAGGGGAAACCACCTGCTAGGACCAGGGGACGACATCAGGACGGATCTGGCTCTCGTCAAGGAGGTCGACTCGGATGCTGTCATCAGCGGACTGGAGGTGAAGGACCTCGAGGACATCCATGCAGCAGACGACTTGGAAGCGGCTGTCAGCGGGCTGGGGGACTTGTCGAGGCAGCAGAGGAGTCTACTTCTCTCTGATCAGTTCCACCCGTGAAGGGAAAGCCGCATCTCCCCCTCCCTATCAGCTGTCGTTGTGGGCTATTCCTCCGAGGGGGGGGCGGGCGGGCGGGCTGATGATTCACCACCAGGAGACTGCTTCTTAGCACTCAGCAGCCCCCTCATGGTTCCTTCACTGCCATGGAAAGAGGTGTTCTGTTCCCAAAGATTTCAAGTACTTTGGGTCTCAGCTTCGGATGGATTTATACAATGTTTGGGGGACGGACACAGTGGAGTAGAATGACAGTGGTGTGTTTCGGGTGCCTTGTGTAGGTTGGTCTCTTTAGAAGGAGACCAAAAGGGGGAATTGTGGAAATTGATGTAAAGTATTATGGCAAAAGGTTTAATACAGCGTAATTCTAGTATATTCATTTTTATGTCACCTGATATATGGGATGTTAAGTGTTGGTTAATGAGAGAAATGTATGTGCGTTCATTTCAAGACTCCTAAAGAGCAGGAGACGATTGGGTTACACACAATTAGAGAGACAATGGTTCTTCTGATTCTGGGTGAGCTGACTTCGGGTGAATGGAAGTTCAGAGAGGGCCTGGGGGTATGAGGACAGTTAAGCTCTGTTGGTTAGCTGGTCCTGAGGAGGTCATGAGATGATGACTGGTAAATTCCCAACAAGTATGGCTTTCATAAAGAAAAACATATGACTATTGTATTGTGTGATAAGCTACATGATAGGATATGTTTTGCTTCAAACTGAAACGGTTTGGTTCTCTGCTGGTATGCGCTGATTCACTGTGACACAGCATATTTTGCATCTCCCAATGAGATGACCTGAAAAGATGACCAGCTGACCCAACGCCTCCTGTTTGTTTTGGTATGAAAGCCTGTTCGGCCTTGGGTTCGCTCTCTCTTCTCGGGCTGCCAACACCGAAGGGTCTAAGCAGCACGTGAATCAGGGCAGGGGTACTCCATATATTACTTTATATTGTATGTTCATGTATTATATTGAATTGCATTATTACCTTTTATAATTAAAACAGATTATTGTTTAACCCTTGTCCTGGTTGTTTTGAGTGTTCCTTCTTTTAAAGCAAACTCATAGGATCGGCGCGGAGAAGAGATATCTACTCCAACAACACACACACACACACACACACACACACACACACACACACACACACACACACACACACACACACACACACACACACACACACACACACACACACACACAGGGGAGCAATACTGTATTTACCTAGCTATCTTAATTAATGTCATCCATCTGAACTAAATCACAGACTTCATTCATCCATGGCATGCATTCTCTCTCTTTATATACAGAGTCATATTAAATAAGTAGAAATACACAAAACGTACCGTAGGCAGATGGCGAGTCGCTCGGCGGGTCCGATTGACAAACGCATGTTGGTGTCTGCCTTTGAAATCAGTGGACCCACTTTTCCGAGCAACTCGTCGAACACGTCTTTGCTCATCCTGAAGTACTGCTGATCCAGGCGGAGCTCTTGGACCAAAACGTGGTATTCCCCCCGTTGCAGACGTTTTCTGAGTATCGGAGGTACCCAACAGCGACGCACACTACATGGCCTCCTGCGAGACATTGCATACACTAAAGCCACCCTTGCTACTACACTTGCCCGTGCTACCCTTGCTACAAACACCGGCATCCATTTTGGCAATAGTGGAGAAGAACCGGGCTTTTCCATTTTTGCTATGTCGGGGGCGGGAGATTCATGTGATTGGTTGTTGGTCACGTTGACTCCCCAAGCTTCAGACACGCCCACCGCCAAGCGCCAACGCACGCCGCTGTGTGGACGGTCCGTAATACTCCGTCGTACTTATCAGCCAGGTGCAACTATTTAGTATACGTTAATTTATTCGTCATCTATCCATCATTAGACAGTGTGTTTACACTGCTCCGTTGTCCATTGACTTCCAGTAAAAGTTCCTTCAAAATAAGAGTCCCGATCTTATTACTATCAAAATAAAAGTGCAAAACGAAAACTTTACCATAAGAAAATATTGGCATACAAATATATTCACTTCTCTAAAAGATAAGTCATTTTAAATATAGTTAGACATATTAAAGGTAATTTACAATCATAATAATAATAATAATAATATTCGTAATAAGCTATATATTTGTATAGCACCTATTACAAGAATTGTAGCCAAACTCGCTTCACAGCAGTTCAATAGACACATTAGTACAACATGATAAAACATAAACATAAACATGGATACAAGAAATGTAGAGGAGCAGCTACATTTCAACACATATATCCACGAAGATTAATACATGAAGACTCAGACTCGACTACGACTCTCCCTAGGTGACTCGGACTTCGAAGAGTGGGGACTCGAGAGTGACTTGGACTCGTGAATTGGTGACTTGACTACAACACTGCTCTGCGTATGAGAGGAGTATCCTACTTATAGATCATTGCTCGAGTATTCTCTAAACCTGCATTGACACACTATGTTGCTTCTGCAATGGCTGCAGCATTCTTGGGAGAATCTGTGTAGATGGTGGATAAGGCTGCAGCAAATAAGACATTTAGGGGCCGTGTCCACATCGTGACTTTTCCTGAGCGAAATCGTCTTTATTCAATAGATTCCAATGACAACGGGCCCAGATTTCTTTAGTGCTTCAAGTTAATAAAGATCTTAACTTTTCAGAAAAGCATCTGTGACGTTACATTGGTAATTGGTCGAGAAGCTTGTTTTTGCACGTGTCTGTCTGATGGAAACTATAATAATAAATGACGAAAAGCCAGTTTGTTCGAGTAGATTGGCTGACTGGACCTTGGATGTTGCCGGTGAGTGTTGTACTTTTATCTCCATACTTAGAACGTCCTCTCTCTACGGTATCGGACTGAGCATTGAAGCATTGAGCAAGCATCTTCCAGTGGGTGTACATGGTGAAAAAACATTGTCAAATAATAATATGGTGCCACAAACTGATGATAAAATCAAAAGTGTCAGTTTTAAAACAGCGGTGATACATTGTCGAGATATTGTTGTCCTAGAAGCAATAAAAAAGTGCTGGGACTGTTTTTCCATTAAACGAATCTGCCAGCGCCTTTTTTTTGGCAGAAAGGCACTGGACACAGGCCCATAGGGGAGTCTTTACAGAGCAGAGGTATTTCAAAGTTAATTGTAGCTGGTAGACAGTGAATGGCTCATCACACCCTCTAGATTACAACACAACATGTTAGGGGTTGGAGTCCAGTAAAACCATTTGTAATTTGCATTAGCGTGCTCTCTCAATTGCACACATGATCCCATGAGCACTGCTTGGTGATCTCATCCCAATGAATGTAATAGTTATAGCCGAAAATCACTCTTTGTACAATGCCAGAAACCCATTTGATGTCACACATGATTACAAAATGTGAATCAGAATATTTACAGTAGTTTGAAAGCGCATTTTAATGAACCAATAAGGCGTCCTTTTCCTACATTTTACACAAAATTAAATGTATGACATAATATGCCCTCTCACCTAATTTGTTGTAAATGTTGCATTTGAAATAGACTTTCAAAAGTTTTTTTAGGAACAGATAACTATGCTTGAGATACATTTGCCGAATACATGTCTCAAGTCTCATCCCGACTCTAACTTTTAAAGGGAAATATATGATTTACAAATACACACAGAGATCTGGGATGAGCAGTTTCAAAATGTAATGTTAGAATGAATTACAGTATGCTCTTTCACTTTCCTTTTGACACTATTAAAGAGTGCCAATTATGCTTTTTGTGGTTTTCCTTTCCTGTATTGTGTTATATAGTTTTGTGTACATGTTAGACAATAATTATTTGATAGGAGAAGGCTTGCTTCACAACCATCTTAAAACACCAATATCAAATGAATACATTTCCTCTTTTTGACTGAGATGATCATTAAAGGATTATTTTTTTCATATACTTGATGTAATAGTTTTGATGCAGACTTCTCTGCCAAATTGTATTTGGTTCTACAAACGCTTCCACTTTTTCCTCGATTTAAAATTGATAGAGCTTTCTTTTCAGTTTCTCTTTTTAAAGTTTCAAATCAAAAACATAATTTTCCAGTTTTATACTTATTTTATCAGCTGAAGGCTCTGATCAGGCTACAGAGGGAGGTTCTCCTTTACCTTTTTAGCACTTAAAAGAATGACAAGTTAAAACAGATCAGTGCATAATAACTGCTGCAATTTATTTACTGATTATTGAAGACTTTTTTCAAGAGTATATGGACGAACTTACAAATAAAACATGTCTTGTTGCTCAGTGTGAACAACATGCTGTAGCTTGGTAAAAATTGATTTAGTGGCAGATTAATAAATTATGCATGCAAATCTATTTTAAATTCACTATAAAGCAGTAATCTGGATAATTATTATTTCCCTTAAGCACGTTGCAATGAACCAGGAAATTGACTTTTTCATACACCGAAGAAAAACACGGAGCTGATTAATTTGTATTTATATTTTAATTACCTAATTTTCTATGTTCTTAATAAATGAATAATTCATTAGCAGGCTATGATTTGTGTTATTGCCTCTTAATATGTACCCCCTCCATGGCTGTCACAGTGGTTAGAAAGCTATTGCATTTTGAAAAATTAAAAACAAACCATGATTTTTAAATGTCTTGTTATCTCCAGGCATGTTGTTGAGAGATATCAGGGACACTCTTGTTTGCTGGGATGAGTTGTGATACTATAATTATTATTTTCCATTTGCAGTTGGTTTTGCTTTGAATATTCTAACATGGATTCCCATGCACCCAGACAGCATCCTTCCTCGCTCTGCCAACACAATGTCAGTGAGACTAATGAGATGTAGCAGAGCAAAGCTACCTGCCTTTCCTTGTTTCACACCACTTAGGTCAGAGTATAACTCTATATTCAAGCTCACATGTTTAAACACAGCTTCTTAGGTATTTATTTTAACAGAGCTTTTGCTTCTCGGCTGCAAAAGACAATATGATTTAGGAAAAATGGCTTTCTTTGCTGCAGCTTTACTTGTCCTTTCTCCCGTGTCATGCCCAACATCATTTGGTTTATCAGGTATTTAAATGTTGTGCGCTGAAAAAGAAAAGGGAAAAGAAAATCATATAGTTTCAAGATTCCAGACACAGGTGAGCTTTTGTGCTAACACAAGACATCTGACATATCTAGCGTCTGGTATATTTGGATGGTAAAAAAAAACATAAAGTCCATACATGCTGTAGTTATCCATAAAAAAATTAAAGTGTTCTTTGCTCAAGAAAAACAGTAATGCATACATGAATTACTGAATTACCAGGAAGTGCATTGGTCTAATGTAATGTGAACAGCACACCATTACTTTCACTATTATTGGTCTCTCGTAGATCTAAAATTGTAATCTTTTGATCCAGGGATGTGGTGCTAGTGAACGTTAGATAATAACTGACCCTATTGTGGAAATGTTTTAGGGGTTAATGTGTTATTATCGCTGCCTTTGTGGCTGGATAACACTGGAGTAGAGGGCCTTGGACTTTCAACAGGTGACAGGCTTAAATATGGGGTTTGAGGCTCTGCTAACAGTCAAGCTAGCGTTCCAGTCGAAGGAGCAATGAGGAATCGGTTCTCCCTCCTAAAATTGTGGCTCAACTGCTTTATTTTTTCGACTATAATTTTCAACTCACGAAAATTGTAAAAATGGCTCGACTAACAGCTGCCAACCCCCAGTGGAGTGTTCCGGATGAAAGCCTACACAATGGAGCCTCCCTCTCTTGAGATGTGTTTCTGCCCTCTCTCCCCCTCAGTCCGTCTTCTTCTACTGCACAGCCATTTTCTTTGTTGTGAGGTGGAGCAAAGGCAAACAAATACCTGGAGAAAGGTATGAGAGCAATAATGACTGTGTGTGACCCTGTTCCCCAGAGAGAAACTGAACACCTACAGCAGTGACCACCAACTGGCGGCCCGCGGGCCACATCCGGCCCGCCAGACATTCTCATCCGGCCCGCACGACGGGGGTGACTGTGGCGTTGGCGGAGTGGTTACTGCGTTCGCCCCCACCCATTTCTTTGTTTACAACGTCTCGTGAGTAAGGTGCAGTACCGGAGTCCAACAGAGAGGCAGCAGCTGCGGGACAGTAGACTGCGTACTGCGAAACCTTCCCTCCCCTGAAGAAGAAGTGATCCTTCATTGTGAACAGAGCCATTTAATAGAAGAGTTACGACATCTCCGTTCACTCCAATGGAACACTTTTTTACAGCAATGGCGGATCGTGGAGCCTCTCAATCGTTCCCCGGAAGTTAGCGCCAAGGCTAGCAGAGCTGTGGAGTTGCAGCATAATACACCGTTCGTGACGGACTTTTAAAGGTAAGAAGAAGTTTAAAGATGTATATCGCGGATATTATCAGTACATCTGATTCAAATGAATATGTGTATTAAAGGATGTCAGTGGATTATCCCTAAATTAGTAGATTTAGGGAACGTTTACAGATAACAGATTAAGCTAGCATACCGAAGCAAGTTAGCAACACACGTTGAACAGCCTTTTAATTGTAAATTCCGTTCTCTCTATGTCATTTCGTCCAACGTGTTGAATTAGAGAAGAGGAGCTTCTAAACGGGATTGTATGCGGGGGTGGAGGGAGTTAAATATTAGATAAATATAACTTTGGTGCGTGTAAGAGTGAGTGTTTTTAGCAGAGCCATATTGTGTCCTTGTGATTATGTTGATTATTACCCTGTCTGTATAATGTTGCAGCTCAGCTGATTCTGGATTGATGGCAAAGGGAGAGGGACTTAAGTGAGAGTGAAAACACAAGGTACGTTTAATACTACTGTGTTATATAAGTAAACACCTTATCTCCCCAAGGCAATATGTGTGCTATATAGGTGTGTGTATAACCCTTTCTCCTGTCTGTTACTCCCTCTTTCAGCACAAGAACCAGAGGGGATTCAATGGAGCCTGAATACCTGCACTGAGACCCTCACCCTGCACCCTGAGTCTCAACTATCAGTGTTTTTCAAGCCTTTCCCTGTTTTTTTGTATTAAACAAAACATTAAGCTTTCCCAATGGTGTGGTTTTCGTTTTGTGAAAAAGTGCAAATGCAGTGTTTGTATATAATTACATCACATATTTTGTTGCTGTTGGTCGTGAAATTGCTCCTGCTGACTTGAGCCAGCCATTTTTTCCTCCGCTCTGTGTCAGTGGGGAAGCTGTACATTCTTACTCCTTTCTCTGAGCGATTTGAGCATCCCCAGGCAGCACAGCAAACCATGGTGGCGACTAGGAGGCAGCACAGCAAACCATGGTGGCTACTAGGAGGCAGCACAGCAAACCAGGACAACACGGAGGAAAAGGCACCAACAAACTGCATGATATGCTATTCAATGTTTATTGAATTCCATGTATTTGCAATGGATGTTCCTAAAGCAACACATTTAACATCATCATCATCATCATCATCATCATGCTGCTGCTGCTGCTAGTCACCTGTCGGTCTCCTGTCCTTTCTGAAAGCCATAAAGATGACATTAGTCATTTAGATAACTTGTGTCCTCAATTACCAGGGGATTACTGAAACTACCATGAATTTAAGAAAATGGTAGAAATGAATCCAATCTGAATTTTAAAGCATTACTTTAGATCCCCTCCCTCTAAATTTATCAATAAACATTAGAAAGTGATGCTCCTGACTACCATACAAGTTTAAGAAGATACTATTGGTTTGAAAGAATTCAAAGCTATAAATAAACAACAGGCTCTTTAACCAAGGCACTGTTAGCCTAACATGTAAACTAGTTGTTCACAATAATCCTAATATTATCACTTAATATGAGCTAATTCGATTTTATTTTTGAAAACATTTATGTAAATACATACACATATCGATTTGTTGTATAAATATTGCCAATCAAAACCTTTATTCACTAATAATTACCAAAAATTGTAGTTCTATCTCCTGTTATCAATGCATTCACATTGCCCGCCATGAACTTCCGGGGAACGATCCCTCGTCTACATGAACCACGTGACGATAACCGTTTTTGGACTTCCGGTGTCGTAACGCTTCTATTAAATGGCTCTGGTTGTGAAGAGTCTGGTTAATGCGCTCTGCACCACAGCATTAGCCCCGCTGCGACAGAGTGCAACAGAGAGGCTGGAGCTGCGGGATAGTAGCCTAGAAGCAGGGTTGGGTTGTAACGGAATACATAACGGCGTTACGTAATCAGAATACAAAAATCAAGTAGGCTAACTGTATTCAGCTGGCGTTACATTTGAAAAACGAGTAATCTGATTACAGTTACTTTCGTAAACCTGAAGTGAATACATTTTGGAATACTTATTGGAATTATTGGTGGAAAAGTTTCCTCACAAAATGTAATATTCATTACCAGCAGGACTGTGTGCATGCACACTGCATATGGGGGTTATTCCCTATCTCTATTCAAGAGCGTGGTATTTAAATTTGAGAGCATACTTTATGTATTTATTTCCCTCAAACTCTGTCCTCGCACTCAAATAGTGCTCTCGCACTCAAATAGTGCTGCTTGCACTTAGATTTGCTCTGCTTGTGCTCAAACTGTACGCTTGCACTCAGATATATTGCTGCTCAGAATTATTCTGTGCGCGCTGGAAACTTTTTCTGCTCTCAGAATTATTCTGTGCACGATCGAAACTTTTGTGCAACAATCCTGTCAAAATCCCTCAACCAATAGGAGGCCAGGTGTCCTTGTGGGTGTGTTCGCTTTACTTGTTACAGCGTCCCGTCAGGGCGGTTACTCTTTAGTTTATAAACTCCAGCCCTCCACGGCTTTATAACATGTACTTCACTTGTTTGATTTACAACTTTTTGGGGGGGGGGAGGAAGCACAGTTATATAGCACAGTTATATATATATACCAGCACGCACCTTACATAATAGCTACGTTCAGTGGCGTACTGGGACTAAAAATCTCGACTGGCCCTCGTTATCGCTAGTAAATTGTCAACGGGAGGAGGGGGCAGCGCCATATATAGAGCTCTGGGAGGGGGGATTGCTAGTGAATTTTCCGACCGGCCCACTTCTTCCTCCAGACTGTTGTTCTGCTCCAGCACTGTTGATACGGCTTGGTTCGGCCCGACACGAAGCGGAGTGTCGATAGATATTCGTATATCACGGCCTGAAGTGAGCTATTGCATTTATAAAACGGTTACCACGTGTGGCTGGCAATGTGAAAGAAAAATACACACTCCAATTTAAATAGTTTTTATTATTAAATAATGATGTTCAAAATAAAATAGTCCCTCCGTTGCCTTCTGCACAAAACATTGCGAGGTGGTTGCTATGCAACAACAATAACAGCTAGAGATGACATAATAGACAGACAGCATTCATTGTCGTCATTTAGGTGCTTTTTTTTCTGGAGATAGGCACTTCTCAATCCACTCCTCCATAGTAAGGCCACCCCGGAGGTCGAAGTTAACCTTAAATGTTTCCATTTTAAGCTTTGTTAGTTAGTTAGTTTCGTGACGGACGTAATGTAACAGTTGTAACCATATGGTTGTAACAGTTCTCAGACGCGGAGGGATACTGACTTGTGAAAAGTAACTACAATTATACCCGGGATATACGCTCATTATATCACGACTAAGAAACATCAGATTGCTTGATTTGAAGTGTCCGTTTTATAAACATGTACTAACTGTGCTTACACCCCCCTCCCAAAAAAAAAGTTGTACAGCGAAGTGATGTACATGTTATGTTATAAAGCCGTGGAGGGCGGGAGTTAATAAACCAAAGAGTAACCGCCCTTACGGGACGCTGTAATAAATAAAGCGAACGCACCGGCAAGGACATCTGGCCTCCTATTGGTTGAGGGATTTTGACAGGTTGTTGCACAAAAGTTTCGAGCACGCACAGAATAATTCTGAGCAGCAATATATCTGAGTGCAAGCGTACAGTTTGAGCACAAGCAGAGCAAATCTAAGTGCAAGCAGACACTATTTGAGTGTGAGGGCACTATTTGAGTGCGAGGACAGAGTTTGAGGGAAATAAATACATAAAGTATGCTCTCAAATTTAAATACCACGCTCTTGAATAAAGATAGGGAATAACCCCCATAACTGCACAGCGCTGCAGCATGTCTGTGAGCGAGAGAGATGCAGCTTGCTTTGAGGCCCCGCCCCCGCACGCAGATGAGAGAGAGAGAGATCTCTTTTTAAATGTATTGAAAGTTAGAAACGGAGATGGTTAGATAAAATGTGCAAGATAACATTTATGTAGCATTTCTTTATTGTCGAAATGATGACATTTATAACGGGATCAAATCAAACTGAACGGACTGCTGCTGCTGAATGCATGGGGCAAGTGACTGGAACAAGTTTGAAAAGTTATTACATCGTTTCAGATAATAAATAATAATAAATAATAATGATAATTCATTCTATTTAGGGGCGCCTTTCAAAGCACCCAAGGACACCTTACAATGCATAACATATTCCAAGGAAAGGTTTTAAGACGGTACAAAGAATGCAGTCCGGGTGATGTTTTTTATGTGGGGTGCAGATGAGAGAGCTGTCCAGAATGACACCAAGATGTTGTGTTTGAGTTCTTGATGAGCCATGAAAACAGTAAAATAAGTGTTTCCTGTTCACCAAAACATACCCATCTGTTATGAAAAAAGCAAGTATTCCAAAAGTATCTGAATACTATTTATACAATTCTGGGCTATATAAAAATCGCTGGCCCGCGATAGTGTCTATTGGTTACATTTCGGCCCTTGGACAAATGTAGTTGGTGATCCCTGACCTACAGTATTAGAAACAGCTGCAACTGCCCTCTGCTCCCCTATTCCCAACAGACAACACACAAACCACACACATGTTTTTCTCGTTGTAAGGATACTAGATATGCCTTACTTTTAATCATCCTAACCTTGATAATGAAACATTTTTGCTTGATTTCAACTTTAATCTTACATGCAAAAGAGGTTATCAAGTTATATGGCGCAATACATTAGTTTGATCAGCGGCTGATTCCTGTGATATCTCTTAGTCCTAGAGGATCAAATGACTTGCATCACTTGTTGGGTGAAGCAGAGTCAAAAGTGTAGTGTTCACAAATTCAAAGGGTGTGATGTATGCTCTGTGAAGGATTTTTAGCTGTATTGCTCTAAACCGAACACACTGGGACATTGATGTAGACTAGAGTCAGACTAGATGTGGTCCCTCTCAACTGGGGTAACGGTAAGGGTGATACTGCTCCCATCTTCTTTGTGTCTGCATATTAGTATTGGAAGTTTATATACACCTGAAATCATTCCCTTCTTGGTGGTCTTTTTAGGTCCCACATAATTCATGCCATCTGAAAAGTATTCATCATTGGAGGAATCACATATTTGTCTTTGTTCATGATGGTGGGGATATTATTACTTTATAGAATTGAATTGGGAGTGTGTTGTCCCCGGTATATGTAGTTGTAGTAACTCACAGAAGGCTTCTGGTGAGCATAGTGGAGTTTATTTAATTCTGGTAACGCCGAGCTGCAACTCCGGCTCCTCACATACTAGCATAACAACATAGCTCCCAGTTCCTCTTTTATGCTTATGGAACGGCAACAACTTCATGGTCACAGTCTCTTCCCTGGACTTGTATTTTCCACAGTTCCATGGACCTTCTCTGCTGCTGCAGCTTCTGTAGCTGCTGGCTCTCTGTTTGACTGTCCCTTCCATGGACTTGTATTTTCCACAGTTCCATGGACCTTCTCTGCTGCTGCAGCTTCTGTAGCTGCTGGCTCTCTGTTTGACTGTCTCTTCCATGGACTTGTATTTTCCACAGTTCCATGGACCTTCTCTGCTGCTGCAGCTTCTGTAGCTGCTGGCTCTCTGTTTGACTGTCTCTTCCATGGACTTGTATTTTCCACAGTTCCATGGACCTTCTCTGCTGCTGCAGCTTCTGTAGCTGCTGGCTCTTCCAACTCGTCCCCACTGAGCACCGCATTCTCAACGTCCTGCCATGTCTCTCCTTTTTCGACTGTCTGACTTAGCTGAGTCGAGTCAGTCTGTTGTCTTTCATGGTCTTTTTCTGGTCTTTGGTGGTGAGCATGAATCTGGTCCACATGTCTCCTGACTACTCTCCCATCACCCAGCATCACTGTATATGACACTGGCCCTGTCACTGACTATGATTCCTGGAATCCACTTGGGTCCAAAACTGAAGTTTCTCGTCAACACTGAGTCTCCTGTTTTGAACCAGCGCCCCTTTGCCTTTTTGTCATGATCTCTTATTTGTCTTTCCTGTTTTTCTTTCACCTTCATGCACAGATCTGGATGAATTGAATCCAAACAGCAACGTAGCTTCCTCCCGAGAAGCAGCTCTGCTGGTGACAGACCTGTTGTAGTCTGAGGAGTCACACGATAACTAAATAACACTCTGGCTACCTTGGCTGTCAGTGTGCCTTCTGGACATTTTTTCATCATCCTTATAAATGTCTGTACCCCTCTCTCTGCTAACCCGTTACTGGAGGCGTGATAGGGTGCCGAGGTCACATGACGGATACCATTTCTTTTCAGGAAATCTTCGAACTCTGTGCTGATGAAACAGGTGCCATTATCAGACACCAACAATTCGGGCAGTCCATGGTTACTGAAACTGGTACGCAGGCACTCAATTGTAGTGGCTGAAGTGGCAGAATTGACTGGAACCACATCCATCCACTTTGAGTGTGCATCGATGAGCACAAAAAACATCTTCCCCATGAATGGCCCAGCATAATCCACATGAATACGACTCCAGGGCTTATCAGGCCAATCCCAGGGGTGTAACTGAGCTGGTGCCGGAACATTTCGGTGCTCTTGACATGTTATACAGGACTTGACAGTATCCTCTACATCCTTGTCGAGCTTTGGCCACCATACATAGCTCCTAGCCAGTGCTTTCATCCTGGACACTCCCGGATGGCATTGATGAAGCTGTCTCAAAACACTTTCTTGGCCTGGCTTTGGCACAATAACTCTTGCGCCCCACAACACACACCCATTTTGGATACTGAGTTCATGTTTCCTCACTGCATAAGAGCCAAACTCAATCTCTTTTAATTCTGATGACCAGCCTCTGTTGACCAATTCCCGCACCCGTGAGAGTACTGGATCCTTGTCTGTCCATACTTTCACTTGGTCAGCAGTCACAAGTGTGATGTCAGAACTCTCCAGCATGAGAACCCTCTCTTCTGGCCTCTCCAGGTCAGGTTTCTCTGGTAGGGGCAGGCGGCTCAGTGCGTCTGCATTGTTGTGGTACTTCCCTTCTTTGTACACTATGGTGTATTCATAGGCTCTCAAGCTCACGGCCCAACGTTGGATCCTCGGTGATGCCATTTGGGGTACTGCTCGCATCTCACTGAAAAGTGACAACAGGGGCTTGTGATCCGTCACTATAGTAAACTTCCGTCCATAGATGTACTTGTGGAAGCGTTTTATTCCAAATATCACGGCCAGTCCTTCCTTGTCAAGTTGTGAGTAGTTTTTCTCTGCAGCATTTAATGTCCGTGATGAAAATCCAATGGGTCTTTCAGTTCCATCTGACATGCGATGTGAGAGCACAACACCTAATCCATATGGTGATGCGTCACATGATAGCACAATGTCCTTCTCTGGGTCATAATGCACAAACACTTCAGCTGACTGCATCATGTCTTTTGACTTTTCAAACACTGTCTGTTGTGCATCTTCCCACTGCCACTTTGTGTCTTTTTTGAGCAGTTTGTGCACTGGAGCAAGGATGGTTGACAGACTGGGCAGGAACTTGTTATAATAGTTTAACAGTCCTAGATATGCTTTGAGCTCTGTCACATTTGAAGGTGTGGGTGCATCCTTGATTGCTTCCACCTTCTCCTGCACAGGTTGCAGTCCTGTAGCATCCACCTTATGACCCAGAAACATCACTTCCTCACTCATGAACGAACACTTGGTTCTTTTGAGCCTGAGACCGGCCTCCTGTAGCCGTTTCAACACAAGGACAAGAGTCTGCAGATGCTCTTTGTCGTCTTTCCCTGTCAGCAGGATGTCATCCAAGAATATTGCCACTCTAGGGATGCCCTGTAGCAGTCCCTCCATAGTCCGTTGAAAAATAGCTGGGCTAGATGATACTCCGAAAGGTAACACTTTGTACGTGAACAAGCCCTTGTGTGTATTTATGGTCACATATGTTTTTGCTTCTTCATCCAAAGGGATTTGGTGATATGCATGACTGAGATCTAGCTTTGTGAACTTCTGTACACCTGACAGGTTGGCAAACAAATCTTCAATTCTGGGAATGGGATACTTTTGCTTGGGAAACACTAACTGAGCCTTTTGACCTACACACTTTCTGAATATGGCCTATCTTCCCACACTTGAGACAGGTTTCTTTAATAAACCTACAGTCCCCAGCTATGTGCTGCTCACTGCCACACCTGTAATACGCTTTATGCTGGTGCTGCTGCTCACTGGGGCTCTGCCTTGCCGTCATCTTGTGCACTGCCTCAGGTGCTCTCATGTGCGAGGGTGCTGACTCCAATGACTGTAAGTCTCTCACATCCTTGCTGGCTGTCTCAATAGCCTGGGCCGGCTTCAGTGCCCTGTCGAAGGTCAAATCCGGTTCTGACAACAATCGCCGTTGTATGCGATCCTCCCCAATCCCACAGACCAGCCTGTCACGCAGCATTTCTGTTAACTTGTCTCCATAGTTACAATCTTGTGCTAATTTCCTTAGCACAGCAACGCACTCCATGACTGTTTCTCCCAGCTTCTTACTTCTTGAGTTACATTTGTAGCGCTGTACAATTTCACTGGGTTTGGGGTTGAAATGTTCTTTCAGCAGCTGAACAAGCTCATCAAACGTCTTCTCTCCTGGCCTCGCCGGGCTGATAAGATCCCTCATAAGGCTGTAAGTCTGACTGCCAACTGAACTGAGCAAAATAGCTTTCTGCCGACCTGCATCTTCGATCTCATTAGCTTCAAAGAAATATTGGAGAACCTCACAATATTCCTCCCACGTCTGGGATTGACTATCAAAAGGAGCGGTGTTTCCTACCATTGCCGCTGCCATCTTCTAGCTCACCCCACTGTCCGGTGTTTGGTGCCGTTAACGTAGCCACTCCACACAGTCTCGCTCATTTGTGTGCATTTCCACCAGCCATCTGCTGTACTTTTATCCTCGTCGCCATTATGTAGTAACTCACAGGAGGCTTCTGGTGAGCATAGTGGAGTTTATTTAATTCTGGTAACGCCGAGCTGCAACTCCGGCTCCTCACATACTAGCATAACAACATTGCTCCCAGTTCCTCTTTTATGCTTATGGAACGGCAACAACTTCATGGTCACAGTGCCACCTAGTGGACTGGTGAACTAACATGCAATTATATGACCTTACAACAGTAGTGTATATATCTTAACAGCCAGATAAACTCCCTCCATACAAAGAATACAATATTTCATAAAAATAATCATCTGTAATTGTTAACAACACAAACATAAACAATACTTACATACGATGCGATCAAAGGCATTAAGACGTATGCAGATGTAGCTGGATTTCTAACAAACAATAACACATTGCTCACAGAGCCATGCTTTGCCTATTTCCTCTCTTATGATCACCTGACACACCCATCTGATGATGTCATCCTGATTCTTAAAGGGACCACGACTAGGCACAATGGGCACACAAAGAATAGCCCAAAAAATGCAAACAAGAGTAAACTTAGCTGTAACAGAACACTCCCCGTCTGGCGTGATACACGTCACTCAAATCCAGAACACTTCCATGACCTAGCCATCTGGGGGAAGAAGAGGCACCATCTCTGCAACAGGCCTAAGAAAGAGCGAAGTCCCTCCTGGTTCGATGACCTTCACCTCGACCTGATGCAACTTCCCGTTTTTGTTAGGAAAAGTCTGTGTTGTCAGTCGAAAAGGCCATTCATATCTTGGTCCTTGATTTGACTGCCACTTCTTGCATGCTTGAATGATGATATCTGCGGCCTGATTGGATTCCTCAACAGTGATTGCCTCGCAGCAATGCCAGCCCTTACGATAAATGTTCTTTTTTGGGGTTGCCTTGAACACACATGCGATGTGCAAGAGGCGAGTAACAGAAGGAGTGAGTGACTCCCATAAAGAGGACTTGGTAGATCGCTGGGAGCCAAGCTGCTTGTGAGCTGTTGCACTGCTCAAAGTAGACACTTGAAGCCGGATATCTGGGTCTGGACTCGAATCCACAAGATCATAGGTACTCTCAGAGATACTTGGCTTTGGCTTGGACAGCAACTTGGGTCCAGTCAGCCAGTTAGTGTCTTTTAAATGACCTGGAGCCACCAAACGTGTTGCATGATCTGTGGGGTTCTGATCTGTCAGCACAAAAGGCAAATGGTCCAGATTGGGCACCGTATTTCCAAGGTGGTCAGCATCACAGGAGGTTTTCCCATTTGAATCCTGAGTGACTTGGAGAATAAGACACTCTAGTTCTATGGTTTTCGTGTAGAAGCTGTTGATCGTCAATGGTTTGTTGACGCTTTCTAGACAAACATTGCCTACAATGACCCACCCCAGATCTAACTTTTGAGCATAAGGCTGGTTGCGTAAGCCATTCATCTGTTTGCGAACCTTATGAACTCTGATAACGTCCCGACCCAGGAGAAGCATGATAGGGGCTTGTGGGTCAATGTCTGGGATGAGGTGCGCCACTGAGAGCACACATGATTGAGAGCCACATCAGGGGTTGGGATCTCATTTCTATTGTTAGGAATGTCATTGCATTCAATGAAGCTGGGTAATGGGATGTGGACAGTTCCATCCAGAGACTCAACTTCATAGCCACTGGCTCTTCTTCCTGCTGATTCCTTCACTCCAGCACATGTTCTGAATGTGTAAGGAGCACTCAGACTTTGGTCACTGAACATTTCAAAGAACTGTGAACGAACTAATGATCTGTTGCTCTGTTCGTCCAACATTGCATATAGTTTAATTGCTTTGTCTTTGTGGCCTGATGGATATACATTTACAAGACATATTTTGGAGCAGGATCTACCTGCCAGATCTCCGCCACAGACGTTTTATGCATTTGGTGGTGACATGAGGAGGGGTGAAGTTTTTTCCTTCTCCCCGCCATGCTCTGGAGCAGGGACCACCTCCTCCATCCAGGGTGCGGGTCCAGGGTGAAGTGCTGTATGGTGTCTTTCACTTTTACAGTTCTTCGCGAAATGTGATGACGAAGAACAGCATCTGAAGCACACATTATTCTCTTTTAGGAATGCCTTACGCTCATCAATGGGCTTTGCTCGGAATGTACGACATTTGCGGAGTGGATGTGGCTTTTCATGTATCGAACACATTTTATCAAAGTCCTCAGATCTCGTTGGGGGCTCACCGGTTTCAGTAACGACTCCGGGGAAGATCTCTGTTTTGTGGACAGAGACCTCCCGATATTTTTTTGGTTTCCAACCTGTCTTATCATTCTGTTTAGCTGTGTCTGTGTGGGAGGCAAAGTTGAAGCTCGGATCATTCCTCATGATAGCCTCCTGGCTGACAAAGTTCACAAAGAAGTCAAAGGGTGGGTAGTGGACAAGATGTTGCCGCTTGTAAGATGCACCGACTGATGTCCACTTTTACTGCAGACCGAATGGAAGCTTCTGAACTATTGGGTTGATGCCTCTGGCTGTGTCGAGGAAGGAGAGACCAGGAAAGTCTCCTTCTGCTTTGGCAGATTGAAGTTCCATTAATAGATCACTTAACTTTGTCAGTTTGGAATAATCTTGATTTGTTATTTTAGGAAAGGTGTCAATGCGTTTGAACAGAACGTCTTCAATGACTTCTGGTGAGCCATATGTTCGCTTGAGTCTGTCCCATGTCATTGCTAATCCTGCTTCAGGGTGATTTATGTGTATTGCTCTTATCTGTTCGACATGTTGTCTTGCCTCGTTACCAAGCCACCTGTGCAGAAGATCCATCTCCTCACTTGGTGTCAGGTTTAAACCCCGGGTTGCGGTCTGGAAAGACCGTTTCCATGCTCTGTAATTCTGAGGTTTTTCTTTGAATTGAAGCAAACCTGTAGCAACAAGCTCGTGCCGTGCAAAATATCTCACAAAGTCATTCACGTTTGAGTCGTCGTGATTGTAATTTGGAGACATGGGATGGGGCGATGAGGAAGGATTACCACTGTGGTTTTGAGGCCTGTAATACTGTCCAGGAGTACAACGGTTGTTCCAAAACTTTACATTGCGTGAACCACGAGCACACTCGTCTCCGTTGATGCCAGGCTGCTGTGAGGTAATATGAGGTGATTGGGATCCAGGATTGGTTTGATGGAGAATGAAAGGTTTGGCTTCTGGTTTGAGCTGTGAATGTGAAATGCTGTCACCAGGACTTGGCTTTGTATTTGCTGGTACATAATGATTTCTTAGTTGAGGTTTAGCCTCCGTTATTTTTGGCTTGGTCAGCAACATATTGCTGTGTGCGTAATGCTGCTTCCAATGATACAGAGCGTAAACATTTTTTACTCCTTTCTTTCTCAATGTCTAAATCCTCAGCGGCTTCAAATACTTCTGCTTCAGCTATAGCCGCAGCTGTCTCTTTCTGTATGTTGAGCATTTCCATAGATGCTTCCAACTTAGCTTTATCCAGCCTTAGATTAATTTCCTCTTCGGCGTAGGAAAGACCTGCCTTAGCTGCTTCTGCTCTCGCTCGTGCCCTGACTGCAGCGGACCCAGTTGATGATGCTCTTGATCGTAGTTGGGAGTCTGAAACACGGGAGCGCATGTTTAGCGAAGAAGCCTTTTCTGTCATGGCACCGTCTGATAGTGTACCTCTCTTTAGACACTGTTTTGACGGTCATCCAGTGGCTGTAAGTGAAGATGCTGTCATTGTCTGCCAGCTTACACTGCGTTGTCCTGCCTGCTAGAATGCCGTATTTTCACTGTGCTGTCCCCGGTATATATAGTGTGTATATATCTTAACAGCCAGATAAACTCCCTCCGTACACCAAGACTCTGAAGACGTGAATCCTTCGCCCACAGGTTTAATGATATAAGGAAGGTGTGAAACTAAAAATAAACAAGACAACATATAATCAATTCCATGATCATTTCTACATACACAAATATGCACAATGTATATAAATCAACACAGCTTTAACATTAATTGAATTGCCTTGTTATATTTACTGTAAGCTTTTTAATGTATTTATTGTAATTCTAGAACTTAAACAGTTATAAATGGCATCATATTTTAAACATATAATCAGCCATTTGTATATTTAACTCTCCTTGCATTTATGGGGTCAGTTCAGTCTAAAAAATAAATAAAGGCACACAAAAGGATACACAAATGTAATTCCGGATTTATATATGAATGAGTCCGTCCACACACATATTTTTCAATGCACACACACAAACTTATCATTTTATAAATGAAAAAAGTTTCACAAATATATTTCTGATCCACATCCATAGTTACATCAAAAACACATTTGAGTGTTGTTACATTTATATAACAAAACGCTTTCTGTGTGTGGATCTCTCTGCATTTGTGTGTGGATTTTTGAGACTCCCCTGACGCAGCTAGATTCACACACACACTTTTTTTAAGAGGCGAGTGTCTTCGGCCAATCGGATGTCTGCTTAATTTTAAGCCAATCACATGTGTGTGCCCCCACGAGGGTGTGCCCAATGCGTTTCCAACGTCGTGAAACATCTACGCGGTTTGCGGAGTCTGGGGGTGTGAAAGTTCAGAGTTCATCTCCAACAACATGGCTTCTGGAAGTGGCGCTCCCGCTAATAGTGTAAGTGAAGTATAATACTTTCACATCTTGTCGTTAGTCATGCAATAATCTCGAACTATACAATATTACGTTTGTTTAATTATGAAGCAATATTTGGAACTTGTTTAGTCGGTTTAATTGTGATGTAGCTAATAAGCTAACATTAGCTAGCGCTGCTAAGTGTCTGCATGCTAAGTTGGTTGTACTGCTATCAAGTATTATCTTTAAATGAAGTTGACGTTATTGAAAATAACTGTTTGACAGGGTCTATCGCCTCAAGTCGAGGGAGCAGCACGGGCTCTTTTGCAATTATTAGCCAGGGAGCTTACTTTGCCATCAACCCCATTGCAAGTCACAACCCCATTGCAAGTCACAACCCCATTGCAAGTTAGGACAACAGAGAGTGTGCAAGTCAGCGTACCAGCCAGGGCGGGAGGCAGTGCCCAACCTGTGCCTAACACCGATGTTAGGGTGAGGCAGGGCGATGAGAAGGTGATTTAATTGACTAGTTCTATATCTGTCAGTGCAAGGTCAAAGAGTATATTTCTTATTCAAATGATGGGAAATAATGTCAACAAAACCATCAACTAAAGCCACATACACGTGTATGATTTATAAATCTTCTATACAGTTATTAGAGTATCTTCTTTCTCTAACAATTTATATTGTCATTCCTACATCAGGCAGTTCCCAAGTATGTTTAATACTGATCAGCCAAGAGGGAAAAGAAGGATCCCAACCCCTGCCTGTATTGTGATCAAAAGCACATACTTGTATGTTTATGTACTTGCGGGACCCACTCAATTGACACCGAAGGCCTCAGAAGAGCTTGAACTTGCACACGCTGGCCTTGGGAAGAGGATGCTCAGCCTACAAGAAAACTTGATACACAGTGAGGTAATATACATATACAAAACAATATTCTAGAATGCTCAATAATTGAACAATTGTAATCATTTACTGTATAGTGAATCTTATTTCATTTTTGTTTTAAAGATTGTGGCTGTAGTTCAAGAGGAATTTCCTAAACTCAAAACGTTAAAAGGAGGCTGGATGTTTTACAAGTCCACAGGTACAGTAGCCATTTTGTATCTCCAATTATAAAAGATATTGCTGTTAATAACTGTCATGTGATATCCTACTTTTAAATTAATATTACTATCATCTTTTAAAGTCGTAGAAGACTACTGTAGTTTGCCTGTAAAAGTATAATGTATACGCATTAATGTACAAATGGTAAGACTGTTTTAAAGGACACTTTCTGTCGTTCCTCTTTCCATTTTAAAGGTGGTAGTGGACGTCGCAAGCTTTCCATAATCCCAACAGACTCGGAGGGGTACTCAACAAGGCTCCTGAAATCAGCCACCAACAATGGCAAAAGCGTAGTGTTTGTGGTTCCACTACAGGAGCAGCTCTCCATAGAACCACTGCCATATGATTCAGCCGGGTTCACGCAGATGCCACAGTCAAGCTGCATATCATGTGGCAATCCAATGCCTTAGATGCTGATGCCTTTACATGTGGCGGAATGCAACATCACAATGCCTGTAAGCAGTTATTCCAACATTTGTTTTTGTGCAAATGACTATTTCAAACATTTATCAATACTACTAGCTCTCTATCTCTTTATTCTAGGAGACTGAATCTCTGGATTCCATGGATGAAGAATGCCAAGTGATTGAGCCCCCTACCACAGGGATTGGACAATCCTCTGAGGTAAATGTGTATGGTATAACACATTTCACCAAACCTTTTAGTTTTTTGTACTGTAACACACACTCACTTGTATGTGCTATGGATGTCCTTGCAACACATGCAAGCACATGTGGTGACAGGTGATATATCTCCAGATATGTAAAAAACATAAAGCGAAATATTTTACATTGCTTTGTATGATGGACGATATGCAGGAAGAAATATGTGAAAAATAATCACAGCTAATGATTTGTCCCTATTTGCCATTCCTTATTTTTTTGTGTCTTTTCTTAGAACTGACATCGCTAACCAAAGCGAAGCAGCCAGTCTCATAATGACAGAGGAACTGCCAGGACCTTCAGTTCCACGATTATCAACAACATATTCAGCAGGTTATTTATTCAGAACACTAACTGCTATGTTGTAGTTTTAAAATAGACCACTTTTTTTGGGCAGTAAATGGTTAAATTACTACTCACAAAGACTGTTACAAAACAATGAAGAAAACACGAACCTCTTTTTTACTATTTCAAATGATGTTTTCAGCTTGGACCAGTGAAGTGGACCCAGAAAAAGCATGTCAGTTGTTCAGAGAAGAACTTCTGGGCCGGAACGCTGAATGTCCAAGCCTTTCTCTTTTGATTGACATGTTTGATACAGAAGAACAGGACAGTTATTTTCTTTCTTTCTTCAAAAGGAATAATATCAACTGGGCAGCTCCATTTAAGTGCAGGCTGATAGGTATTATAAAACATCACCTGGGTTAAATGTTTACTTTGTTTTATCTTGCATAACGAGGGGTTTAGTGCATGTTCTTTCATAGAAGACAGAATGTGTTACATTTATTGTAGTGGAAGCTCAAAAGATGGTTGCACAAAAGCCAAACGGGGTCTTAGTAACTTTTATTTGAATATAATTTAGTTGCTTGCACTTTCCATACTGATATCCTTTATTTTCAAGGAGATGCAGCGGTCGGCGAAGGTGTTAATCGACATGGATTGTCAATGGTAATGCCGAAACTAAAGACTGGCTTCAGTATCAATTCAGGTGAGGTGTCACCTATTATCTTTTCATGATAAAACATGTTTATTGTTGCTTGTTCCTTTTTTAATTGAATGAAATCAGGGAATACATATTTGCATGTAATTGATGTCAGTTACAGACAAATTGATTGTTTTTAATCAATTGTGATCATGAATATCATGTTGCTTGACCTTCAACATTGTAATGGGATTACATGGTGTCTTGTACATTTTCTCCTTTTTTATTTAGGCTCTGCTGCTCTTACAAGCCTTTTTGAAGGGGAAATGGACACCGGGTTCCCTCTGCAGCTGCTATGCTTCGAGAAAGCCACCTCTTTGAGATGGCAGGTCGAATGATTGGCCATTCCTTCCTGCATGGTGGTTTGGGTCTCACAGGACTCAGTTTGCCTCTAGTGACTCTCTTGACTGGGGGGAGCATGGACACTGCGGCATCAGCTTTGACCCTGCTGGACTGTCCTGATCTGGATTATCGGGAAACGATTGGTTTTGTGAGTGTCTTGGTTACAAGTTGACATGCTTCATACATTTCTCATCTTGTCCATTCATAGGTCATTGCTGGGCTGTTATGCTAGAAATGATTTACAAAGCTTTTGTGTCTGTCTTTTACACCAGACATTGGCTTTATTGATTTGTTTTGGAATTTGTGTTGATTGCTCGTACACAACTATGCCTGTAATTCTTAAATTATTTCCTCTTTTTCCTGTTTTAGCTCAAAAAAGCAGTACTTACTGCAGAAGAAACCAGCAGTGTGACCGATCTCTGTTTGTCCTGGGATCTCCCTGTTCCAACCTCCACCAACCACGACTGGCTGTTCCAGGAACTGCTTTCCCATGCTGTAATATATTTTTCTAATTATTTGGTAAACAGTTAGGAGGTTAGCTTTGTAAGCCATGCTGCTTTTTGCTACTATATTGTCTTTCCAATAGAGTAGTGCCTCAGTGTAAATGTTGCCTTCTGTCCTTTCAATTATGTGTGTACTCTAGGTCCTTCACCGTGTTCGGCAGCCTGTCAAACAAATGTGCAAAGGCATAAAAGAAACTGGAATCTGGCCTCTTCTTACGGAAAGGCCGGATGTTCACCCGATCCTTTTTCCTAGAGAGTCAAGTCAGGATCTCAACTCGCAGGTAAAGCTGCTTTTGTCTGTATTGGATTTGTTCATTATTGCATTTGTTTAAAACATTTCCATGTAATTTTTTTTTGGAGACTCACTGCAGTTTTACAGTAATTTTCTACAATTGAACAAGATTTTCAATCTTAAGCATTAAACTAATGTGTGTATGATCCCATGTAGACTTTGATCCAGCACATCAACTGGCCACAACCCAATAGTAGTAGTAGCAGCGACGAGGACGAACCTTACCCTGTTCCATTGGAAAAAGTCAGTGTCATCACTGGATTTTTGCAGCAGTTTATAGAGGAAGGTAACACTCTTCTTATTTTCTCTTTTATTGCATCTCTATTTGTATTTAGTTGTTTTGATGTTAAAATTACTAAGCATTTACCAAAAAAGCAAGCATCGCGTAGCTGAAGAGATGGAAGTTCTAAAAACACAAAATGCACATATATCAAGGTACACATATGAATCTATGTATGGGGTACATGATATTTATTAAGGTTTTATGGACTCAAATTTCTAGTTTTGATGAAATGTTAAATACATAAAATGTGTTCTTTCATAGTGTCGCCGGACATACTGCGCAACCTCATGAGGTTCTGGGTTGGGTGGGAGCTGCCGTCAAGATACCTAAACGTGGAGGTTGTTACAGCAAAACATCCCGTGGCTCTGACCTGCTTCACCAAATTGAAGCTCCCCAGCCATTACAAAACGTATGAGGAGTTCTATCAGGACATGGCTCTAGGCTGCATCGATTCAGGCTTTGGGCTTGTGAAGTTGCATATCAAGCTAATAATGCTCTTGCACTCCTAGTTCCTTTTCCTAGTGTTACAGTTGTTTTACATCAGGGTGTCCGCGAGGTCTTAAAAAGTATTAAAAGTTGATAAATCAATTTAGCAAAAATTAAGGCTATTAAAAAGTATTAAACGGCAGTTTCCAAGGTATAAAGAAGGTCCACAGCGACGACAACATGAAACACCCTTTACTTTACTGAAACAACATGTCGGGAAACCCCCTCAAGGTGGCCCCATGCATAGCGTGCCATAAAATGCTGCTTCTTATTTTAAGTTTAGTTGCCTTGCTCCGCTCTGTGTGGGGGGGGGGTTCTGCTGGTGGACTACCTGAGAGATATACAGCAGGAGAACACGCGGTACACCGCGGAGAATAAACAGAAGAGCAACCATTCTCCGGGGTCTTCTTCGCTGCCTTTGGTGTATTTTGTGGCGGCAGCAGCGCCACTTAAAGGCCTGGCATATGTACTACAGTGTTTCCAGCGCTTCCAGCGGTCTAGTGTGAACGGACACGTTAATGAATCGAATGCGTGTGAACGGAAGACTTTTTTGCGTATACGTTTTACTGTATGCGTCCTCGTGGGGCCGGGGTCTAAGCCCAGGGCCGCCCCTTGCCAACTTGGGGCCCCAAGCAACATTGTGAGATGAGTCCCACCCCCCCCAACCGACAGGAGTGAACATTTTTTTGCAAATATAATTCCTGTTTATTATTATTATTATCAACAGTTACTTTTTTATACAGTGAGGTAAATGGTAAATGTGCATGTATGTCGTTCAGTATGTGTTTACAGGTGAATAAGTCCTAACCTAACCCTAACCCAGTTCCTGCCAAATACTAGCCTCATAAAGATTAAAATATAATTAATGCAATTAAACTTCTACTAATAATAATAATCATAATCAACTCAATAATATAAATACTATATTGTTTTATTATAATATAGTCAAGACAAAACATGCTTATGACATGCTCAAAAACTAATATTTCTTAAATCTGTATTCTAGTTCCCTCTGTCAGCAATGTATCAACAACTAGACACACATTTATATCAGTATTTCTCTGTGTTGTGGTTGACATGATGATGACTGTTAGGAGTTAAGGGGAGAGGCTGAGCGTCACCATGAAATGTGCAAATTGACATAAAAATGCTCCATGTTTTTTAGGCTGCAAACTGTAACTGTTCTGTAAGCCAACTCGACAGACAGTTTATCCTCCTGTACATTAGCAGATAAAAGGCATAACATACTTGAATGAATGGTAAATAAAGAATGCTGGAAATAACTGCATCTCCATTAGCCTATATGCTATGCAGAGACTGCCTTCTTCATGTCCTGAATTGCAGCTGATGTTTTAATATGGCAATTGGCAATTTGACTTATAAACATTCGCAAGTTGTACATTTGATTCAAACAATAACCCACCTTCGAGTGACGCTCTAGTTTCTTCATGTTTTGTTTTTTGCGCCGGACTGAAACTGTCTTTTCACCGACCTGCACTAGTGGCCGTATCAAAGCCGTGATTGGTCAGATGTCGATACATTACAACGGTGTCGGGTTACAGACATGCTCCCCTTGTCATCTCTCACTCTCGCGGGGGGGGGGCGCGGAGAACTGAGCGGAGAACTGCGCACAGCAGCTGAGGCCCTCTGGGTGGGCCCCCTGCGCAAGGCGGGGCCCCATGCAGCCTGCGTGATTGGCCTGTAGGGAGGGGCGGCCCTGTCTAAGCCAAACTATATCCGGTCACAGAGATCTGCTATTTTAAAGTAAGGTATGTGTATATATATATATATATATATATATATATATATACATACATACAGTCTATGGTCAACACATATCGACCCTAAATATAGTCTATATTAAGAACGAGAAAAGTCTTAACATATATATCGTTTTTTGTAAACATATGACAAATGTGTGAGGGTGATGACGTCAGAGCATCGTCCTATGTGCCGGGCTTAGCCCCGGACAGCCCCAGCCCAATTTAACCCCTGGGTATTTGTGAGGGAGCTCCTATATGGCATTACCGCTGAAGCTCACCAAAGTTTCATATATTTCATAGTTCAAAGTTTTGTCAATTGTTTTGTTTATTGGTCAAATACTGGTTTCTACTGGTTTCTGAGGAGTTCTACTGCATGAAAGAGCACAGAGTACAGAAGCAACAAAGCAGCACACTGCCTTAAACCTGACCTTCACAGCTTAAAGTTCATGTGGAGAGGAGGCTTCAGTAGTCTGTCTGCACTCTGTTTAGTTGTGCTATCTTACAATCAATATAGTAAATGTGAGGTAAAGTGTGTTGCCAATGTAACCGGTTAGAATTCGAAGTTGCGATGAGGTCTTAAAATGTATGGAAAGGGTCTTAAAAAAGGTCTTACATTTACTAACCCTAACCCTAACCCTATAGACATATATATCTATATAGATATATATATCTATATATAGACATATATATCTATATAGATATATATATCTAGATATATATATATATTATACCCCTATTAGGGGTGTAACGGTATCCGTATTCGTCCCGTACCGTCACGGTTCGGCACATGCAGTCACACGGCGAATACGCCTTTTTTTTACGAGTGGGAAAAAAGTCTGTCCTTCAGGGCAGCATCCACTACACTATATATAATCCAGGGGGCGGTATTGCGCCTAAAAGCTGTTTGCCAGCCGCCCTTAAACAACAAATGAAGAACAAGAAGAAACAACAACAAAACGAACTAAATACAAGAAGAAGAAAAGTTAGTATGGCGATTTCAGATAACACACAGGAGCTAGAACCCACCTGCTTCTTTTAAATCAGCTGTGTGGGAACATTTTGGGTTCCCTGTGGACTACAATAACGATGGAGTGGGAGTGGTGGATCGGACGAGGACGGTGTGTCGGCATTGTTCGATAGCGGTGCGGTATGCTAATGGCAACACACGCCAAACATGCTAAATCATATCAGAAGGCATCACCCAGATTTGCCAATCACCGGAGCCCAGCAAAAGACGGCTGATCCAGACAGCTGATCCCCGCTGTTTTTGATCAACCGATAGACATGAAAGCCGTGAGACCAACATAAATAACGGAAGCTTTTGGCATATGTTTTTCAACGACTTTGCGCTCTGGAAACACTTTCTTATTATTCATGATGTAAGACATTCTTTTTAGTTTTACAGCTTGATGAAACCTTTTAGTTTGACATCAGCCATTATAGATAATATGGCCATCTGAGTGTGTGTGGTACTGTTTGTGGTTTGTTTTTAACTGTTTAATGCAGTTAATTATTCAAAATGTCAGAGTTCCTTATTTTGAAACTGAAACTTTTTATTGATTGAGGACCAACAAGAGATTGTGATAAGATTTTTTTAACACATTTGGAATTAACCTCAGGATCAGGATCTGCCACAGGATGCAGGGCTTGGCCCACCTGCCACAACTGGTTTGGAGTCATGTTTTGCTCTGTCCTGATTGGATGGTTGGCCCATGCCTCAGTGAAGACATCAAGGTTGGCCTGGATGCGTGGCAGGAAAACATAGTGGCAGCAGAATATGTGCAGGATGCTGCTGATGTCAAGCAGTGTTGTTCCTCAAGAGAGTGCAAGGTGTTGTAAAACACACCCGTAACACTCATGAACACATCACGCCAGAGACGTTCAATTCTGTATTTGAAAAAAAAATTGTCATAAATTGTAATTACAGATGATTTGAACAAACTGTTCATTTTTCAAAGTTGAAACGTAATATTGTTATAATTTGGCAATAATCCATTGAAGAGTCAGTGCACCATCATAAAGTACATTTTTGCTTAAAAATGTTCATGATCTTGGCCTTTAAATTCCTTTTAAAATTTGAATTTTCTTCTGAAAGTTTGTTAAAGGGGATGTTAAGAATGAATAGTCTCAAAAGCTTCCAAAACTAGGTTTGACTCACCGTTGGTTGTGTACACTTTTCCCTGCAATAAAGCTGTTCATGTCAGTTCCACGAACTGAGAACATTAATTCTGCTACTCCAACATTTCCCCCTCCATGATCTCCTCTCACTCTGAAAAACAAATCAATTATATGCTTCAGGAAAATTACACAATTAAAATATATGTAGTATATAAAATATATGACACTACAGTATACTCCTAATAATGTAGTGCCCTAAAAATTGAGGAGAGGCCCACAGTTTTAAACCCCTACTGTACACAATTGTGTTGTCATCTTTAACAATTATAGTTGTGTCAGCAAAGCTACATGTTTCCGAGCGCACTTTAGAGGCCTGGAAAGGTACGTGATGGCTATTGTTTTATCTTGTCGGTTCAAACATATGTTCAAAATATGCCTCTTTTAACTAAGAAACAATGTGCAGCTATTTGAGGGGAGCATCTACATACTACGGATAGGTCCACAATCACAGTAAACATTACATTTGGAATGATATGAATACCTCAGTGGATCGTGGAACCCATGCTCGTTCACAGCTTCATTGAAGAAGACCAAGTGGGTGTCAGACCGGTTGTTGTCTGCTACCTTCAAGTACATAATCTACATACAAGTAAATAATATAATATAACACATTATCAACTTGATCAATTAGTATTCATTGCAACAT
The DNA here is from genome assembly GCA_036324585.1 of Champsocephalus esox. Classification (NCBI taxonomy): domain Eukaryota; kingdom Metazoa; phylum Chordata; class Actinopteri; order Perciformes; family Channichthyidae; genus Champsocephalus; species Champsocephalus esox. The sequence goes on along the minus strand of CM070494.1, from coordinate 3,802,511 downwards.
AAATCAACTGACGAATGACATGAAACGGTAAGAAAACTAGACACCTCAGAATGATTTGATGTTACTGTATATCATGAAGCCTCTTGACATGAGAAATCAAGAAAGGACTGAATCATTTACATGAATACAAAGTTAACATATGATGGGTGGAATAGGCACTATTCAGTCAGCAAAACAATTGAAATTACGACTTTGATAAATTAATTTCCAATATACAAAGCCTGCTTCCCCACACGAATGGAAAAGAGTAGGTTACTACCCCTATTTGTACAGCAAATACTCTGAAGCCTAATACAACAAATACAAAAACAGAACTCTTGTCTCATTTTGCAGTTGTTACTTTTTGACAGTATAAAGTCTTACCTTTCTTGAATAGCCATCTATTCCTCCAAAGATAACAAAGTTGTATCTAAGTTTAAACAAATAAGAAAGAAAAAAGTAACTCCCAAACACAATACATCCATAGAAGCATAGATCTCACATAGAATATTAAAGTGGATGAAAGGAAAACCAAATTTGTTCATGCTACGTTATGCTATGTTTTGTCAATGGTCATTTTTATATATTATTAAAAAAAACACAAGATATATAAAACTAGAAATGAAAAATAATATAATGAACACTTCACATACAGATAGCATGCAAACACACCTGATTAGCTTGTGACTGGTGTCGATGTGCACCATGTACTTAGGGTAAGGAACTGTGTATGTTCTCACCACACATCGACTCCACTTCGAGCGATAGAATGACTAACAAAGAACTGCTAACAGAGCACTTATATACTTATAAAGGTCTGGCTTATCTACAGCCAGTTGAGGAGCACTTGAAACGATTGGCTCTTTGAAACCTGATGTACTTATATGATTCTGTTTTCTTCAAGGTTGTGTCCTCCTGGTCGAATGTACTTATTGTAAGTCGCTTTGGATAAAAGCGTCAGCTAAATGCAATGTAATGCAATGTAACATCCCACCCGGGTCATCCTGGAGAGCACACCAACACTGTCCACACGATGCATGGATGCATGCACTCTGTGTCCCTTTGCAAGTAGAGCACCTCGGACTACACTGGAGCCAGCATCTGGCATGGTGCTTTTAATGTTTGTGATCAATACATCTAATTCATCGTCACTGCAGCCACTATATGAAGCTGATATAGATACATTATTTTCGGCCATCCGCCTAAATAGTGTTGCTCTAGACACACCTAGAAGTCTGGCAATGCAATGTGATGACAGTCCTAGTTCTATAAGAGTTGTCAGAGTCTCTAATGACAATGTAAATCGTGGATGCCCACGTCCAGAACCTCTTTGCAACTCCAGGGTTACAAATGTCTGTGCATTCTCTCTCTCTCCTGCTGGATGAGAGTATTAAGGTCTGTAAGTGCAGACAGAATGTTCTCTCCTACATCAACTATGTCGCCCAGAGCACTTAATAGAACACAATCCTGACGGCACGCACACTCTAACCCTTCGATGTCTACAGGTGTCCTCTCCAGGATGTGTGTTAGTCGATCATGCAGTCGTTGAAAGATGTCACGCTTCAGTGATTCCTAGGGGATAAATGAAGAGATTAGAGATGACAAACATTGATCTGAAAATTATTGTTTGTAAGCTGCTTCATAAATGACAAGTTCTGCATTTTTTTTAAAGGCCATTTTATTCACCCACGAGCTAAGGCTTAGATTGTAGATGGCTAAAACCATTAGCCATCTCATATAGTCATTAAAGCAGTCAACAGCTGGGTTATATAGGAGTAACCAGCTGACTTCACTTGTGGTGGAACACTGGTGGGCAACAGAAGGGCAGCGCCAACAGCAATACTGTTTGAAAATAATCAGTAAACAAGCTACTACAAGATTATCTCTATAATTATCTCCAATCTGGTGCCCACCGCTACTTTGCTACCACAGTATTTACTGTGATTAGAACGTTGATTTTGCCCACTAGTGTTCTGCGGACCAACTAACGTTAGCTCAGTGACTTTATGATCCTACTCATCATAGGTTGTCCATTAGCATTATTTAGCTTACTTGTTCGCACATGCTAGTATTAAATGCCACACATAATACATACATAGTAACAAAGCAACCATTCATAGCTTAAACATACTTAATCATGAACGGCAATATACTTCAACTTGAGGCGGTAGACCCTGTCAAACAGTTATTTTCAATAACGTCAACTTCATTTAAAGATAATACTTGATAGCGGTACAACCAATTTAGCATGCAGAAACTTTAGACAGACTTAACAGCGCTAGCTAATGTTAGCTTATTAGCTACATCACAAGTAAACCTACTAAACAAGTTCCAAATATTGCTTCATAATTAAGCAAACGTAATATTGTATAGTTCGAGATTATTGCATGACTAACGACAAGATGTGAAAGTATTATACTTCACTTACACTATTAGCGGGAGCGCCACTTCCAGAAGCCATGTTGTTGGAGATGAACTCTGAACTTTCACACCCCCAGACTCCGCAAACTGCGTAGATGTTACACTACGTTGGAAACGCATTAGGCACACGCATGTGATTGGCTTAAAATTAAGCAGACATCTGATTGGCCGAAGACACTCGCCTCTTCTTCACAATCTAGCTGCGTCAGGGGAGTCTCAAAAATCCACACACAAATGCAGAGAGATCCACACACAGAAAGCGTTTTTTATAGAAATGTAACAACACTCAAATGTGTTTTTGATGTAACTATTTGTGTGTGGATCAGAAATATATTTGTGAAACTTTTTTACATTTATAAATTGATAAGTTTGTGTGTGTGCATTGAAAAATATGTGTGTGGACGGAGACATTTATATATAAATCCGGAATTACATTTGTGTATCCTTTTGTCCATCCATCCATCCATCTTCTCCCGCTTATCCGTGGTCGGGTCGCGGGGGTAGCAGTTCCAGCAGAGAGCCCCAAACTGTATTTTCCCTGGCGACATCAACCAGCTCTGACTGGGGGGTCCCAAGGCGCTCCCAGGCCAGCGAAGAGATATAATCCCTCCACCTGGTCCTAGGTCTACCCCTCGGTCTCTTCCCAGCTGGACGTGCCTGGAACACCTCCTTAGGGAGGCGCCCAGGTGGCATCCTAACTAGGTGCCCGAACCACCTCAACTGGCTTCTTTCGACGTGAAGGAGGAGCGGCTCAACTCCGAGTCCCTCCCTGATGACCGAACTTCTCACCTTATCTCTAAGGGAGACACCAGCCACCCTGCAGAGAAAACCCATCTCGACCGCTTGTATCCGCGATCTCGTTCTTTTGTGTGCCTTTATTTATTTTTGAGACTGAACTGACCCCATATGCATTAGTCTAGTACAATATTGAGACAACTCGGAAGATCTCCAGCATTAAACACCACAGAATACAATATTTCCTAAAAATAATCATCTGTAATTGTTAATAACACAAACATAAACAATACTTACATACGATGCGATCAAAGGCATTAAGACGTATGCAGATGTAGCTGGATTTCTAACAAACAATAACACATTGCTCACAGAGCCATGCTTTGCCTATTTCCTCTCTTATGATCACCTGACACACCCATCTGATGATGTCATCCTGATTCTTAAAGGGACCATGACTAGGCACAATGGGCACACAAAGAAGAGCCCAGAAAATGCAAACAAGAGTAAACTTAGTTGAAACAGAGCAGAGAGTAATCCAAACACTTTCGATATGTCTTTCTCAGGTTGATCTCCAGCGACTATAGTAATAATGACAGGAGTAAAGAAGGAAAGAAAAGCCAGATGTTTGAGTTGTAGACATGGACATCAAACATCAACATTGTCTCTGTGACCTCACCCTTAGGTTTCTGACGAGCTGTGTGTGTGTTTGAAGAGGTGTGTGTGGTTAAAACACATCAGCCACACCGCTCTTTAGCCTTTCTAATGATTCTCAAGGTAAACACAGTAACGGCCCGTCCACACAGCGGCTTTGGAAAAAGCTTGCCGGCGGGCGTGTCTGGAGCTCCACCAACAACCAATCACATGAATCTCCCGCCCCTGACACACAAGCTGCGGTTTGATTGGCTAGAGCTTGTACTGGCATATGATTTGATTGGAAGAAGCTTCCAACGCCGCTGTGTGGACGGGCTGTAAAGGCGGTGAGTGAAAGGCACTGCGGGCTCCCCTTCTCAGAGGCTGAGTTAACCCTCCCGCTGCCTCCTGATTTCATGAAGTAAAGGAGGTGTTCCTTTTATAAATCAGCTGCGGGCAGCAGATACTGTGAGAGTCACGGACATGAATTCATAGATCAAGGGCAGACTGGTGCACACACTCTCCTGTTTTGCCAATCCGGTGCTTGAACAAATATCGCTCTACACCCCTGGCCGAAATGTAAAATGAATTTCGACATTTTAATTAATGTCCTGCCAACACTGGCAGGACAGAAGGCGACACGCTCGTTCCAAGCCGTGTCTCTCACTCTCCTCACATCACAAGCTGCATCCCCAACACGTTTATTATGTTGTTAAATCGTTTCCGATGTGATGTTTCAGTTGTGATACGCCATTAAAACAGTAAAAACACGTTCAGTTTCCTTTTGCTTTTTGTGTCTCCTGTTCACCAAAACATACCATCTGTTATGGAAAAAGAAAGTAATCCAAAAGTAATCTAAAAGTAATCTGATGAAGTACGTTTTTTAAGACACGTAACTGTAACTGTATTCGGATTACTTTCAGAGCCATGTATTCAGTAATCAGTAACTGATTACATTCACAAAGTAACCCTCCCAACCCTGCCTATAACCAACCTCAGCCTTCTTCCTTTGTTTGGTTTGATGCAATATCCAACATGCTTACATCATACTTCCACACATCCAAGCACTGCTGACATGACTGATCACTCCTTCATATACACTCAACCATTTTAGAGTTATGTTCTTTAATTGTATTAAATAAATGACTTTAATGCATATAACTCTGTGTGGCCTCCCTCTTTGTTGGCAGCCTTGAGTAAGGTTGTAACAGTCTGAATACAGATATGCACCAACATATGCATTCTTATAGGCCAGAGCGAAAGGGTTGTCAGGTTGTCAGGAAGCAGTTGTGGATTTGGTGCCTTGCTTAAGGACACCTCGGCATTGCCCAGGAGTTGAACTGGCAACTATCCACCTACCAGTCCGCACTCCATATTTTTGTCCGATTGGAACTTGAACCGGTGACCCTTCAGTTCCAGAGCCCAGTCCCTACAGACAGAGCGGCTGCATTAGGGAAAATCTCCTGCAATTTTGCTGCAACCTTTATCTACAGAGAACTGGACTGGAATAGTATCAATATTGACCCAGTTGAGGGCCTCCTGCAGTGCCAAGTCCAATCATTAACGTCCCTACAGTCACAGTGAGTGCGTAGATCAATTGAATTGTCTAGTCAAAAAATGTTGAGGCTTGTACCAATTAAAGCCAAAGCAATTAATTCCTAATGAAGTAATTTTGAGGTTAACTTACAACTTTTAGACATTGCTAAACATCATAGCATGGATAGCAGGATCCTTTGATGTGATTATTATAGTGACTTTTTTTTCATAGTGAGTCAACATAAGGGCAATAGAAGAATAATGGTAAATGTATACCTTATACAAGCACACATTGTGATTGCCTATGTGCTTCTATCAGGTTGTAGCGATGTAATATGCATGGTCAAGAAGAAGAAGCTGAGTAAACAACTTATATCAAGTACTATATCTTACTATAAGGAAATAAGTTAGACTATTGACCTGAGAACAGTCTGGGAGAAAATACAAGTAGGAGGATTTAAGCTGCCTCAGTGCAAGATTGATTTATTGCTTGGTATGTGCAAATCAATAGGGCGTATATAAAAGGAGCACAGCGATATACTGGTGTTCAACATGCAAGAAAAACAAATCCATTTCAAGCTCATGATGCTGCCTCAGGAAAACCTTGGATTACTCAATTATCCTGCATGCGTATACAAGCCTGTCAGTGTGTTCTATATTTGCTCTATATGTGGGGAAATGATTTGTTCCAACTAAGTACTTTCATTTTCACCACCTTGTTAACCACTTTGAAAAAAAGGTTGATGATATTCGCTCTTCTTTTTCTGACTCACCTTTACTCACCGCTGGGTCACCAAACCCTCCTTTCACCCACACACTGACCGCCTTTTCCCCTCTCTCTCCAAGTGAGGTTCTCACCCTCATTACCTCTGCCCGCCCTACCACCTGTCCTCTGGACCCTATCCCTTCAAACCTCCTTCAGACTATCGCTCCTGATATTCTACCGTTTCTCTCCCATTTCATCAACACTTCTCAAACTTCTGGTCACTTTCCAAACAGTCTCAAGGAGGCAAGAGTAAACCCTCTCCTAAAGAAACCCACTCTCAACCCGTCAGATGTTATAAACTACAGGCCTGTCTCTCTCCTCCCGTTCCTGTCTAAAACACTTGAACGTGCTGTCTTTAAACAACTCTCCTGCTATCTCCATCAGAACAACCTTCTGGATCCGCACCAGTCTGGTTTCAAGGCAGGTCACTCCACAGAAACTGCCCTCCTTGCTGTCACTGAGGAACTGCACACTGCCAAAGCAGCCTCCCTCTCCTCTGTCATCCTCTTCTCCTTGTACACAAACTCGCTCGGATCTGTCATTAGTCCGCATGGTTTTTCATACCACTGCTACGCTGACGACACCCAATTCATCCTGTCCTTTCCCCGCTCATAGACCCAGGTCGTCGCACGCATCTCTGCTTGTCTAGCTGACATCTCTCAGTGGATGTCTGCTCATCACCTCAAGCTCAACCTTGACAAGACTGAACTGCTTTTCCTTTTGGTGTTTCGTCAACTTAAGATTGTCCCACTCTTGACCAAACAATCAACATCGGCACCTCTGTTGTCTCCCCGACTCAGACTGCAAGGAATCTGGGTGTGATCCTAGATATCAACCTGTCCTTCACTGCAAACATCGCTGCTACAACCCGCTGCTGCAGATACATGCTCTACAACATCAGGAGGATGCGTCCCCAGCTGACCCAGAAAGCCACGCAGGTTCTGGTCCAGGCTCTCGTCACCTCACGCCTAGACTACTGCAACTCCCTCCTGGCTGGTCTACCTGCATGTGCCATCCGACCTCTGCAGCTCATCCAGAATGCAGCGGCTTGTCTGGTCTTCAACCTTCCTAAATTCTCCCACACCACGCCACTCCGCTCCCTTCACTGGCTTCCGGTAACTGCTAGAATCCACTTCAAGACTTGCGTACCATGCTGCGAATGGATCTGGCCCTTCCTACATCCAGGACATGGTTAAACCGTACACCCCAGCGCATGCACTCCGTTCTGCATCAACCAAACTGCTCGCTGCGAGGGGGACCCAAGTTCCCATCAGCAAAAACACGTGGGTTTGCTATCCTGGCTCCAAGATGGTGGAATGAGCTCCCCATTGACATCAGGACAGCAGATAGCTTACACACCTTCCGGCGCAGACTGAAAACTCATCTCTTTCGACTCCACTTCGAGCGATAGAACTATTAACAAAGCACTTATATACTAATAAAGGGCTGGCTTATGTAAAGCCAGTTGAGTAGCACTTGAGATGTTTTTGCTCTATGAAACCTGATGTACGTATACACGTTATTACATGGCTAAGTTGAATACTCAAATCTGATTTGTTATAGACCGCTGCTAGGAAACATCTAGAGACTTTGTGTAGCCATATTAATCCACAGAAAGAATGTTGGCGAATGTATCGTCAGCTGTGGATCAATGAAATCATTTTTAGATACATTTTGTGAATCGGGTCGCTGGGTGATTCAGTAAGTAGCCGTGTAATAAGCAGGATAACGTGCCGCTTCACGTCGGGATCCTGATCATCATGATGGTGTTCTTTTGGCATGTATGACCGTGTTGCTACACATTGGCCCTTACACAAAAGTCACTTGTGGTTAATAGCATGACAAACAAGTCCAGTAATCATCCATTTGCTGCAAACAATTCAGTCCAGTCAAAGTATGACACTTTCTCAACTCAAGTAGCAAGATTCAAAACTGAAACCAATGCTGTTCCCGTTCTCTCACCGTGCTTTGTTACACCTGTAACCACACCCAATAGTGATGTCACCGTGTACTGCCACCAGAGTTGGGTGTAACGCGTTACAAAGTAACGCGTTACTGTAATTATATTACTTTGTCTGTAACGGAGTAGTGTAACGCGCTACTTTTATAATTCAGTAATCACACTACAGTTACTAACATTGCACCGACACGCGTTACTTCGTTACTTTCTAAAATCAGTCATAATCAAACCTCAACAAACACCTGCAAAGAACACATGCTAAGGTTAAGCTAACGCACATAGCTGTTGTTTATTTATTATACACGTAGTCTGTTCTTCTTCTCTGTTTTCCGGTTGTGTCCTGTTTTGAATGACGAATACACACTACCGCCGCCTGCTGGTAAGGAGAGTTATTGCCACTCACGCATGTACGTGCTCGGCTGCGGTGTGCTCTAGTCTGGCTCCAGTGCAACACATGGCCAACACGCAGGAGAACACGCTGACGCAACAGCGTGAGCAGAGATAGACTGCGCAACATATACAGATAGCAGGAGACAGAGGACAGCCATGGTCAGATAGGAAAACATTCAGGAGCTATCTGGATCAGTCTTATGCGACAATGGAAACTGAACTAAACAGAACATTTTAAACTTTAGCAGTCTGCGTGATCTGCCTGCAGGGAGGGGCGGGCCGGCCCTGGGAGTAAAGTAACGAGTAAAGTAACGAGTAAAGTAACAAATTACTTTATGTAGAGAGTAACGAAGTAGTGTAATATATGAATTTTTTTTAAAGTAATATGTAATGTGTAATATATTCCTTTTTTTTAGTAACGACCCCATCTCTGACTGCCACGCCCTAGAGTACACTTCCCCATCACTCCAGCACCAGTTCAGCTGTGGTTACATATACTGTTGAATTATGTTCATGGTTGAAGCCCAAGGCGCATCAGTCAGAAGTTCTGAAAATTCTTTTTTTTGCGCTCTAATCCAAAGGGATTCATTTCCCTGCATGAACAGTTGTGCATGAATTGGTCTCTCCTTTATCTCCCACGCACACTTCCTCACTTGCAAAGGTCACAACAGTGTCTGCCTCTGCTCAACAATCTCATTACGAAATCACTGGGTCTCGTTGAAAGACGGCCTGGTTCAAACCGTCTCTTTCTCATACACATGCAGTTATCCATAGACATGGAATCATTACATATTCACGCGATTAGTCTCACTCCACTGATGGATTTAACCATGGAGTGGCCTCCGCATTGAACAAAGCCATAGGTCAGGGGATGAGGATACGTTTAGAGCACGGAGGGAGGTTTGGATTAAGGCTTTGGTAATTCATTTAGTCCAAGAACGCCATGAATACACGGTGTGTGTGTGAGAGATAGTTTTACAGAATGGAATGTTACAGTATGTGCTGTCAGCCGTGCATTAACAGCTAAGTAGGCTAAATATACTCCCAGAAAATGCACTCACTCACACAGTGCAGGTCAATGCACGATGCATTTAAATTCAAGAGAGGTGTGAAGCCAATGATGTGAATATTTAATGGTGTCATATCTGAGTCTATCAGTGACTCATACATGTATCTGTGTGTGTGTGTGTGTGTGTGTGTGTGTGTGTGTGTACTACAGACCAACCTTGCATTATGATTTTCCGCTCTGTTCACACCAATTCAAATGAACAATCAACACGTTTTGTGTAATTGCAAAGTAGCTAAATATGGTTTTTCGTCTGATGATGAATATGTCAAATTGTCATTCATCAAAACAGAGATGCATGTCATTCCTTGTGGCAATGTCTCCCGATAAGCCGCTTAAAGACTCGAGCACCCAATGTTTGTCCTTGCATAGCGGCATTTCAAGTTATAGCCTAGACTGTCTCAGTTGTCCAAAATGGCTTCCAGTGAGGCGTTCAGGAGACATTCTGCTCAGATTGTTCAACTATCTGAAGTCGCGCCCTTCTTAGGATAACGACCTGATGTTCTGTAGGTCATTTGACTCGGAGCTGTGTTGTCTGGAGCATAAGCTGCTGGCATGGCAAATGTATCCTCGGCAGGCGAGACAAAGTGACAACATTTTCCAACTTGGGTCCCTAATCGACACCCATTCCAACTCCAACTCCTCCCCGGTCAGCTTTTCTGTCACAAATGGTGCTTCTTCACATTTGTCTTCGGTCAGAAATATGGCGCCTGTGCTCCGTTCATTTTCTTGCTTTTGTTCTTTCAGCCCCTTATTCCGTTGGTGCCTTAGCTATTTAGACTGCAGTTGACTTTAGCTCTTTAGTGCTGTTTTCTTCAGCTAAGAAAAGGCAGATTTATCTTGTCTTTACCGATCTTGAATCATTAAGTCAAACCATCATTTCCCCCACATATTATAATTCCCTCAACACGTGCCTCAGTCAAGCTGCTCTTAATACCTTACAGTTGGTTTAAAATGCAGTTTATCAGGTTATTAACTAGAACTATCTGTCCGTATTACATTAGCTTACTTGCATCCTGCCATTGGCTTACGATCAATTCCAGACTAAACTATAGGATCCTGTTTATATGGCATGCATAACCCTACTTCTCTGCCTCCTGAATCATCTGTATTGTTTCAGCAGATTCTAAAAAGCCATCTTGTTGGATTTGAAACATGAACGTGTCATCGCTGTCTTCTTAGTTCTCGTTTTGTCTGTTTCTAAATGTGCTGTGTTTTGTATTGTATACTATTTTTAGTTTATTCATTTTATATTTTTAGTGTGGATATGTGAAGCACTTTGTAACTGTTTGTTTTAAAAAAGGCTATACTGTGGAAGAGGATTAGAGCCACATGTGACATTTATTTTGAGATCCGACCAAAAGTGAATATTTATTTTGAGTTGAGAAAAAAATTCAGATTTCTGAGAAAAAATAGTCACGTTTTTTCTGAAAAATCTCGGAATTCTGACTTTTTATTTGCACTTATTCTACTCTTACTTGCTTACTTACTTATACAAATACAACATTACATTTGACTTTACTTGCTTGTGTGTACTGCCTATCTTTGGTATAAGTCAGAGAGTAAATTGTTGAACTTGATAAAGTTAAAGGTAAATCCATAGACCTTTGTTTGAGTCCACTTGGTCATCTGTAACCTTGGATTGGAATGTTTTGAAGACCCATCATGGAACAGGCAATATATGTCTGTGATCTCATGTAAAAGACGATGAGTTAACCTTGGTTGAGGAGCGTAGCTCTGCTATCCGCATCTGACTGCACTGATATGAACCCTAATACAACCAGGCAAATGCTTCAAAAGGAATATGGCTAAGACTTATCCAGGTACGTTGGCTGATTAAATCTTTAACAACGTAAAGAATTGAAAAGTGCTCCCTGCTCCCCTTATAGACTGAGTATGCTCTGCCCGTCTCTTTTGACTGCTGCTGCTGGGGTTCAAATGTAATATCAAAGTCCCCTCAGAGGACAGACTGATGTCTTCATCAGTGTGGTGATGAAACTCGTCTCCCTGTGTCTCTGTTTTTATTCTTTCCATCACTTCCTTGGCGCGTCCTTTGGGGCCTTGCTGAGTTCTGATAAAAAACAGATAATGATGGCTTCATTAACAAGTAGACTATCTAGGTAGAATATAAACTAGAAAAGCACCGTATATAATAGATGGATGGGTAGAGAAAAAGGAAGAGAAGATACAATATCATGTTTATGACACAGGGGGCACTGTTGATCTGCACAAAAACATTCTGGTTTCACAATTTCTCTCCTCACACTGGCACCGCTCCCCGTCCTCAATGCCAGGGATTAATGATTTCATCCTCTCACACACAAAAACACACTGTTCCCTTCTTTTCTTTCTTTCACACACACACGCACGCACGCACGCACGCACACACACACACACACACACACACACACACACACACACACACACACACACACACACACACACACACAAACAGCCTTTCTCTCTTTCATTCTCCTTCGAACTCGTACAGTGAAATGAGAACGCCTTCAATGACGATGCAGTCTTTTACCCCTTGTCCCCTTCGATGCCTGGAAACTACTGAAAGAAGATAGAGTGTGTGTGGTTTCAGTCACAGTCAGATTTGTGATGGCTACCATAAGCCAAGTTCTTACCTTACTTTACATCGACATTTTCACAATACACTGAAATACATTTGATATGCAAGCTTAACATTCCCTGCTTCTTGTCTGTGATTATATCTTGCAAATATCAGACAGAAATTGATATTTAACGAGTCACTTTTCTGATTTGGGATTGTTAAACTGATCAGTAACATAACAACATGGTTTCTGCCCAGTTTTACATTGTTGCCCCAATAAGTTATATGAACCATCGGCCTGTACTACGAAGCCGGTTCAACATAACCTGGATATGTTTGAGTTAGCCGGTTGGCCTAATCCAAAACATACGCGCTCTCGCTAAACGGTCCTACGACGCTGGTTATCAAGTGGATCGCTCAAGCCAGCCGTGTCCTATCTAGTTAGGTGCGCGTTCACATGAAAGGGGTGGTATCTGGAGCATTCGACCAATTATAAACATGGACAAGCGTACTGACAGCGCAGCGTCATACTTCCTGAATGAAAAGTCAACTTTAATATTAGACATATGAAGAAGTTAAACTTTAAACATCCATGACTTAAACACTTTATCCAGGATCAAAGCCACAGAGCTGCACCTGCAAGGTGAATTACATTACATTACATTGCATTTAGCTGACGCTTTTATCCAAAGCGACTTACAATAAGTACATTCGACCAGGAAGACACAACCTTGAAGAAAACAGAATCATAAAGAACATCAGGTTTCAAAGAGCCAATCGTTTCAAGTGCAGTTGACTGCTACTCAACTGACTTTAGATAAGCCAGTCCTTTATTAGTATATAAGTGCTCTGTTAGCAGTTCTTTGTTTGTCATTCTATCGCTCGAAGTGGAGTCGAAAGAGATGAGTTTTCAGTCTGCGCCGGAAGGTGTGTGAGCTTTCTGCCATCCTGATGTCAATGGGGAGCTCATTCCACCATTTTGGAGCCAGGATAGCAAACCGACGTGTTTTTGCTGATGGGAACTTGGGTCCCCCTCGCAGCGAGCCTTTTGGTTGATGCAGAGCGGAGTGCACGTGCTGGGGTGTACGGTTTAACCATGTCCTGGATGTAGGAAGGGCCAGATCCATTCGCAGCATGGTACGCAAGTACCAGTGTCTTGAAGTGAATTCTAGCAGTTACTGGAAGCCAGTGAAGGGAGCGGAGGAGCGGCGTGGTGTGGGAACATTTTGGAAGGTTGAAGACCCGACGAGCCGCTGCATTCTGGATGAGCTGCAGAGGTCGGATGGCACATGCAGGTAGACCAGCCAGGAGGGAGTTGCAGTAGTCTAGGCGTGAGGTGACGAGAGCCTGGACCAGAACCGGCGTGGCTTTCTGGGTCAGCTGGGGACGCATCCTCCTGATGTTGTAAAGCGTGTATCTGCAGCAGCGGGTTGTAGCAGCGATGTTTGCAGTAAAGGACAGGTTGTTATCTAGGATCACACCCAGATTCCTTGCAGTCTGAGTCGGGGAAACAACAGAGGTGCCGATGTTGATAGTCAGGTCAAGAGAGGGACAATCTTTTCACGGAAGGAAAAGCACTTCAGTCTTGTCAAGGTTGAGCTTGAGGTGATGAGCAGACATCCACTGAGAGATGTCAGCTAGACAAGCAGAGATGCGTGCGACCACCTGGGTCTCTGAGCGGGGAAAGGACAGAATGAATTGGGTGTCGTCAGCGTAGCAGTGGTATGAAAAACCATGCGGGCTAATGACAGATCCGAGCGAGTTTGTGTACAGGGAGAAGAGGAGGGGACCAAGAACAGAGCCCTGAGGGACCCCTGTAGTTAAGGTGAGGAGGGAAAGTGCAGAGCTTGATACTCCAAGTTCTTGGAGAGTGCGAAGGAGGATCTCATGGTTCACCGTGTCGAATGCAGCAGACAGGTCCAACAGGATGATGACAGAGGAGAGGGAGGCTGCTTTGGCAGTGTGCAGTTCCTCAGTGACAGCAAGGAGGGCAGTTTCTGTGGAGTGACCTGCCTTAAAACCAGACTGGTGCGGATCCAGAAGGTTGTTCTGATGGAGATAGCAGGAGAGTTGTTTAAAGATAGCTGGGAACAGAAAAAGTGTTTGAATGCGTACATTAACAGGTTTATGATATCACTGCCCCGTCTAAGACACGAGTGGATCTGACTTTAATTACATTTGACTCGAGTGTTTCGTCAACTTAATGTGTTGCTTAAAATAATACTTCTGCATACAGTATGTGACACTGTGAGTGTTGCACGGCCAGATACGGCTCAGCTGACATTATGATGTGATATGCCGCGGACTGTACTTAATGTTACTCTGATCCGGTTACCTATGTTGTGGCAGATATTTAAGTAAGCTTTCTTAACGCTAATGTTATAATAGTCAGATTGCTCTGAAGATGGAGGTGATATTCTATTAATGTTCACGTTCACACAGTCGGTGATTTTTGCCGGCCGTCTTTCCTGCGACGGCAGCTTTTCTGTATTTCCTTTCTCCTGTAATATGACTTGATCGCTTTAAACTCCGCACACTGAGCTCTGATTGGTCAGCAGGCAGCGTTTTCACTGAGTTGAGCTCTTAGCCTGCAACCTAACCTGCTCCCGACCAGGTTAGCCGCTTAGCATAAGTTACCATGGAGATCTAGCCTGCTAAAAAGAGAACCAGCTTCGTAGGACCGGAAAGCCGGAGTTTCCCCTGAATTTAGCCGGCAAAGCAAACATCCTGCTTCCAAGTACAGGTCTCAGGTCTATTGTCCCAGCTAATTGAACATTGAGCATTGAAACCCTCACACTTTGATCAATCACAATACGTGTTTGAGGAAAGGTGTGGTTCAGGGCTGTCTGATTAATAAAGCAGCACAAAAAGGCATTTCTATGCACTGCAACCAAGGTTCACATGGATCTTTAGAAAGTCTTGAAAGGCAATTGATAAATAATGTCTCAAGGCCTTAGCATTAAAAGGTTTCATCAAAATAATTGGTAATATCTCTGGTTTAAATAATTAACAGAATGTATCTTGCATAACATCAAGCAAATCAGGATAGAACCAACAACAACAACAGCACTCTGTTGGGCAGGGTAAGGGTGCACTCTTACCCTAACCTAACCCTTGGCACTTACCTTGCTCCTGTGTGTGTGTGTGTGTGTGTGTGTGTGTGTGTGTGTGTGTGTGTAGTGTGAAAAATATCGGTGATGAGTCTGCCTCCTTTTTATCAGATGGTTTTTAAATCTCTTTTATACATTTTAAAATGATTACTTACCTTTTTTAAGACTTACAACTTAGCAGGTCCCTCCTGTCCTCCCGACGTGTGCTTCTCCCCTCCGGATGTTTTTAGACCCACTCTCTGCGGTGATGGCAAACCAGAAGTTCCACCCTATTTTATATTTTATATATACATCACCTAAAGGGATTGTTTTTTAAATTAACTATCTAATTATTTATTGATCAATGTATAATTTATTTATATTGTAGTATTTATCTGTGTATTATTTATTCTTTATACATATTTCCTATCCTTATTTTATAAATCCTCCTCATCTGTACTCCTTTATGATTTTTAAATGCATGGGTTTCTTTGTTTATTATTATTACGACCATTTTATATATTTTTCTTATATTTTATATATTATTATTTATATTTAACATGTCACAGTCAATCAATCAATCAATCAATCAATCAATCAATGTTTATTTATTTGCTGCAGATACACGCTCTACACCATCAGGAGGATGCGTCCCCAGCTGACCCAGAAAGCCACGCAGGTTCTGGTCCAGGCTCTCGTCACCTCACGCCTAGACTACTGCAACTCCCTCCTGGCTGGTCTACCTGCATGTGCCATCCGACCTCTGCAGCTCATCCAGAATGCAGCGGCTCGTCTGGGTCTTCAACCTTCCTAAATTCTCCCACACCACGCCGCTCCCTCCACTGGCTTCCGGTAACTGCTAGAATCCACTTCAAGACAATGGTACTGCGTACCATGCTGCGAATGGATCTGGCCCTTCCTACATCCAGGACATGGTTAAACCGTACACCCCAGCACGTGCACTCCGCTCTGCATCAACCAAACGACTCGCTGCGAGGGGGACCCAAGTTCCCATCAGGAAAATCACGTGGGTTTGCTATCCTGGCTCCAAGATGGTGGAATGAGCTCCCCATTGACATCAGGACAGCAGATAGCTTACACACCTTCCGGCGCAGACTGAAAACTCATCTCTTTTGACTCCACTTCGAGCGATAGAACTATTAACAAAGCACTTATATACTAATAACGGACTGGCTTATCTCCAGCCAGTTGAGTAGCACTTGAAATGCTTGGCTCTATGAAACCTGATGTACTTATATGATTCTGTTTTCTTCAAGGTTGTGTCTTCCTGGTCGAATGTACTTTTTGTAAGTCGCTTTGGATAAAAGCGTCAGCTAAATGCAATGTGATGTAATGTAATGTAATTTATATAGCCCAATATCACAAATGTTACATTTGTCTCAGTGGTCTTCACAGTGTGTACAGAATATCAATATGACAATACGACACCCTCTATCCTTAGACCCTCACATCGTACAAGGAAAAACTTCCGGAGAAAAATGGAAAAATGGGAGAAACCTCAGGGAGAGCAACAGAGGAGGGATGTCAGGATTATTATGTCATGTCACGTTTCTATGTCTAGTTGTGGGTGTTTTTCCGTTCTCCTTGTCATGTCTGTCGTTAGTTTCCCTGGTGTGTCTAATTTCCTGATTGTTTTCACCTGTCACTCCTTGTGTGTCTCCTGTGCTCATCAGTGTCAGCCCCGCCCCTGATTGTTCCCACCTGTGTCTAGTTACCCTGTGTTTAAATTCCCCTGTCTCCCAGTGTTCAGTGTCAGTTCGTTCTTGTCTATTGTCATGGTAAGGTCTATGCTCCTGGTACTCTTGAAAGGTTTTTTGATTCCTCACTGCGTGAGCGCTTTCATTTGTCATCTCGACTAGAGTTTTGGTGGTTACCTTTTTGTTCATTTTTGCTATTCATGGAAAAATAAAGTATCTTACAATACTTTACCTTTGTCTCCCGGGTCGTGCAATTGGGTCCTACCCCCTAAGTGTCTGAGTTCGTAACAAGGGATCCCTCTCCCAGGACGGACAGACGTGCAATAGATGCCGTGTGTAAATCGAAAAGATAATACATTTGCAACATAGGTTGTCCAAATGTTTGGAAATGCATGTGTGTATAATAGGAAGATGAATCCACGAGGATATCCATCCAGGACCTATGATCCAGGACCACAGCCACGACTCAAGATCCAGGGCTCGCGATCCAGGACCGCAGGATCATCCATGACTCCGGATCCCGGCGTATATAGACACCAAAAAGAAAGAAATGTGGGGAAGCTGGGTTAATCGGAACATGAGAGTACACAGGTATAGACAGAGAGAAGGAAGAAGTAAGATGTCCCCCGACAAACTAAGCCTATATCAGCAAAACTAGGGGCTGAATCTAATCAGCCCTAACTATAAGCTTTATCAAAAAGGAAGGTCTTAAGCACACTCTTAAAAACGGATAGGGTGTCTGCCGCCCGAACACAAACTGGAAGCTGATTCCACAAATGTGGAGCTTGATAAGAAAAGGCTCTGGCTCCCATTGTACTTTTAGAGACTCGAGGAACAACCAACAACCCTGCATTCTTGGAACGCAATGCCCTAGTAGGACAGTAGGGTATAATGAGTTCTTTAAGGTAAGATGGCGCCTGCCCATTTAGGGCTTTGTAGGCAAGAAGAAGAATTTTAAATTATATCCTGTGTTCTATAGGGAGCCAGTGTAAGGCAGCCAGAACAGGAGTAATGTGGTCCCTTTTCCTAACTCTGGTTAGTACACCAGCCGCAGCATTTTGAATCAGCTGAAGCAACTTGACTGACTTCTTGGTACTCCCTGATAGTAAAGAGTTACAATAATCCAGCCTAGAAGTAACAAATGCATGGAC
Organism: Champsocephalus esox; assembly: GCA_036324585.1. Taxonomy (NCBI): domain Eukaryota; kingdom Metazoa; phylum Chordata; class Actinopteri; order Perciformes; family Channichthyidae; genus Champsocephalus; species Champsocephalus esox. Next base: position 3,784,507 of record CM070494.1, on the reverse strand, counting down.
TCGTTTCTCTGCATCGTTTTGAGGCAAGATATGCCTGATTTTTGCAATGTTACGCAGATGGAAGTAGGCGGTCCTTGAAATTGATTTTATGTGGGCGTTAAAGGATAAATCCTGATCAAATATAACACCAAGATTCCTTACAGTCTCACTGGAGGCCAAATTAATGCCATCCATAGTTAGTATACAGTTTATTTTATGTTTGCACTATATTGCATGTTTTCCTATTTCATTATATATTTTATTATTTTGTATATGTTATTAATCCCCCGTTTCCTATTTTAAACATTGTTTATATTATTTTATTTATATTTTAGTTCTTACTTTCCATTTTATTTTAAATGGATATTGGAGCCTCCCACAGAGAAACACCCTGAATCAGCCCTTAATAAATTATTTTTAAACATCATCCGAGGCGTGTCCCATGTCTCACCCTGCAACACCTCTCAAGACCTCGGCCTGGGTTTTAAACACTTTTAAGGACACTTGGTTGACTTTATTTTAAGATATTTCTCCTCCCTGTGTGCCTACTAACCCGTGTGTATTTTATATTTTATATTATACATATTTTAACATTTTGGGTTGATGTGATTTTTATTACCAGCACTTATTTTTAAAAGCACTTTTATGTATTTATTTTATCATTTTGTAACACTAATCTTACCTGCATGCTGATTTTAAACAAAGTCAACCTCGGTCCTTTTAGCCAGATGTTTTTTAACCCACTTACGAGGTCTTTTACCAGATGCTGTGGGACGCAGCCTCGGACACTCCACCGGGGGAGACCTCCTCAGGGGGGCACTGGAGTACAGGTTTGAACCCTGCCGCATACGCTCTGTGCTGCAGCCGCTGCTCTCTTTTATCCCTTTTATTGCGTCTTCGTATACATTTTGAACACAGACCAAACAGGGCCTTTATAAACTTGTATTGGTTTTACTACAGGCATTTTTAAACAGGTTTTTAAACACAAAATATTGACCCGAGAGCTCGTGCACCACGCTGCGCTCCTACGGAGTTCCCCAAAACCCTAACCGAACCCTAACCCTTGGCACTTACCTGCAAGGCTTGCTCCTGTATATATGTGTGTGTGTGTGTGTGTACTACAGACTAACTTTGTATTATCACTTTCTGCAACACGTTTTATGTAATTGTAAAGTAGCTAAATATGGTTTTCAGACACACTTTATCATTCATCAAAACACAGATGGACGATTCCCAGTGGCAATGTCTCCCTATAAGCCGCTTAAAAACTTGAGCACCCAATGTTTGTCCTGGCAATGTTTCATGCCTCATTCACACCAACGCAATTCCGGTTCAAGCTCCGTGCTAGAGCTTTTCAGCTTCAGAACCGGTTCTTCGGTTTAGCTCCGGCTCTTTTCACACCGCCCAGAGTCCGACTGGTGCTGCGTCATTGCGTCATCATTTACGTCATGACGTAACCGTTTGCGTGCCTGCTTCATAAAGCCAAACCGCACGGAAACCCCTCACAGCTGACACCGACAACAACAACAATGGCCGATTGTGCTCCAGCTTCCTCTGTACCTCTTCGGAAGACCAGATTCCCAGTAGGTAGCTGGTCTCTTCAGTGGACCACTGCTGCTTGTTAAGTTTCTCCATCGTTGTGTACAAACTGGATAAAACGCCGGCTTTTTGTTGTTGTTCAGGAGTTGATCCCGCCCCTGCCCCCGCCTCGACGTAAGCGTGACGTATGTGGTGCTTTTGCTCTGGCCGGACCATTTTTTGATGCTCGAAACCAACCGGATTCCGGAGCTAAGAGGCTGCTCTGCTGCGGTGTGAACAGGAAAACCCGGTGCTTTTCAAGCTCCAGCTCCGAACCGGCCCTGAAACACCGTTGGTGTGAATGAGGAAATAGAGGCATTTAAAGTTATAGCCTAGACTGTCTCAGTTGTCCAAAATCACTTCCAGGGAGGCGTTCAGGAGACATTCTGCTCAGATTGTTCAAACTATCTCAAGTTGCGCCCTTCTTAGGATAACGACCTAATGTAACGTAGGCAGGCCGTCCCTCCCTAAATGCAGATCACGCAGACTGCGTGGGGCCTCATATTATGTGCAAATGCAGTGCAATTAGTCATGGTAAAGTGGGTAGCATTAACCCTTCTATTGTCTTTGTTTTCCCCCCCTTACTTTGGTGTTCACGGTCAAATTTAACCGGTCCTGTTTTAACTGCGAACTGTACATATTGTATCAGACTCCTGGTATACATAAAAAACTGCAGTAAATATACAAAGAATAGACACTGAACATGTATTGCGTGTGCCAGGTGTGATTCACACGGGGGATGGGCACATAAGGGGGGGGGACACATCTAGAGTGTGTGTGTTGTATCTGATCCGGATGGTTACCAATTCCTTTACTTTATGGCGGTCATTTTTGACCGGGAACACCATGGGTGTTACAAAGTCTATAATCTATAATTCAATGAAAGTGGTGATCAGCAATTTGATATGTTCAAATGTCTACTGTGAAGGTTATCATAAAGCCTTAATACAATAGAATGTAAAACAAAAAAGTTATGATTGATGAAAGTAGTAAATCGGTCAGATTTGACCCGAAGACAACAGGAGGGTTAAAACTTTTTAAAAATTCCCCAAGTGATTTAAGGGCTATCTGTTATATTTGGTTCAGAAATATCAGTTATCAGCCTTAAATGTATTTTGTTATCATATAATGACCGTAGTATAACAGGACCAAATGTGGAAGTCAAGTGACTCAGGATAAAGGTGCAGAGGGAGGGTGTAAGAAATTAAAATCAATATAATACGGGAATATTAAATAAATGCACCGTTTTATTTTGAAAAGCTTTATTTTTAAGGAAAACCTGGTTGTTTACATTACGTCACTTCCGGGTTCACTTTATCCTTGTTTACAGCCGTCAGAATGTATAAAATAAGAAGTCATGAATGAGAATATGAGGAGAAAAGGTGTATGGAGTTATACAACAAACACACAACGTCTAAATCCTCTTATTTGATGCAATATTAATCACAGAGGAAAGAAGCCGGGAAGAAGATCCGCCCATCGTCGAAGCAGCCAATGAGAAGAGGAGAAAGGAACCGGATATACACCAACCCAGAGCCATAGAGAGATAAGAGTTACGACACTCTTTGATGTCGCCGCCAGCCGGTCACGTGGTTTATGTATGCCGGGATAGTTCAAAACGCACTTCCGTGGCAATGCTTCTCTATGGCAAAAACAGCACAAACATGGTCAAAATAGTCATAGATTAAACCAACGCTGTTATTTTTTAAAGATTGCTTTCATATTTACATGATGTGGTTACACTTTGTATGGATTGGCACTATTTACAAGTCTCGTTATTTAACGATATTTTGAGGGAAAAGTGTGGCGGCACAAGCAGGCTATGTTGCTGTCACTGTCAGGGCAGTCACGTCCGTAGTATAGTTCCGCTGCGTTGTCATGAAGCTTAGCGCAAGTTCAATAAGGAAGACCTAACACGAGTCACTTACACGTCACTCGATGGCTCCCTTCCCCCCTCATTAAATATGAGGGCGTCACCCTTCAGCAGCCAATAGCTGCACATGCTAAATTCCTTAAATGCCTGCTCTTCCTCCCTGTCAGTTGTCATTTGCAGATGACCGCAAACAGCAGCAGTACTATACTCCTCCTCGTGAGAAAAAAGAAAAGAAAAACTAGCTCGAGATGTCCGGACAATTCAGATCACGAACCTGGTATGGAATTATTCGAGCCCGGTTCGGCTCCCCACAGCGGCCTATCACCAGAGGCAGACTTCCTCATCGCCCTGGCTCCTGCAGCAGGACATCCCCACAGCCCCAGGCCTCACTCTCTCGCAGCTCCGAGAGCGCTCGGATCAGGTCTCCAGCACAGCTCCCCAGTCCGGGGCAGCAGCTCCAGTCAGCTCCCCAGAGAGCAGGGCGAGGACGCTGCCGCAGCCGCGGAGGTAATATAAAAAAGGGCAGGAAGTCGAGCCCTCCAGCCAGGATCCCGTCCACCTCCAAAATCCACCCCTTCCCAGGCTGCCAGTCCGGGAGCGTCACTAACACACCCCTCATGGAGAGTAGCTTGGCCGGCTCCCTGCAATCCCTGGCTAGCTCCATGATAGCTATCGATGCTCGCCTCCAGGCCCTGGAAGACTCGTCACAGGAGCTTCGACTTCCGTGGCACTCAGGTCAGGTACTAGTGTTAACGAAAAATGTTTGCACTCACCCACACAGGGTCGGGTTGTAACGGAATAGATGTAACGGCGTTACGTAATCAGAAATACAAAAAATCATGTATATTCAGCGGGCGTTACATTTGAAAAACGAGTAATCTGAGTCAGTTACTTTCGTAAACCTGAAGTGAATACTTATTGGAACCATTGGGTGAGAAGTTTCCTCACAAAATGTAATATCATTACCAGCATAACCGTGTGCACACTGCACAGCGTGTCTGTAAGCGAGAGATGCAGCGTGTCCGTGAGGCCCCGCCCCCGCACGCAGATGAGAGAGAGAGAGAGAGAGTTCTCTTTCAAAATATATTGAAAGGTAGAAACGGAGATGGTTAGATAAAACGTGGAAGATAACGTTTATGTTGCATTTATTTATTGTCGAAATGATGACATTTATAACGGGATCAAATCAAAGTGAATGGCCTGCTGAATGTATAGGGCAAGTGACTGAAAAAAAAAGAAAAAAAAGTTATTACATCGTTTCAGATAATAAATAATAATGATAATTCATTCTATTTAGGGGCGCCTTTCAAAGCACCCAAGGACACCTTACAATGCATAACATATTCCAAGGAAAGGTTTTAAGACTGTACAAGAATGCAGTATGGGTGAGTTTTATGTGTGGTGCAGATGAGAGCTGTCAAGAATGACACTAAGATGTCGTGTCGTGCTCTTGATAAAACAGTCAAATACGTGTCTCTCGTTCACCAAAACATACCCATCTGTTATGGAAAAGAAAGTATTCCAAATGAAGAAGAAGAAGAAGAAGAAGAAGAAGAAGAAGAAGAAGAAGAAAGGAACTTGGAAATATTCTAAAAGTAATCTGCCAAAAAATCTGGCCCACCCTATATTTTTACAGGCCCACCCTAAAGTACATTTCTGCCTACGCTACTGTTTTTTTTTGCGAGCAACGTGACCAACAACCAATCACATGAATCTCTTCCCCCGAGATATAAAGCAATAGCAATGTTAAAATGAAGTAAACTGAAAACTCCAACAGGCGAAAACCTACCAGTTTCACCCACTGTCTCTGCCACCTCCCCCCATGCCTTGCTCCTCTGGTTTGTATCCCGGTAGATGAACAGAGACCGATCATTCAGCACCGGGTGATTCACTACCGCTATAATGAATTTTCCCTCCATTTTCCGGAATATGAGGTAATGACCTGAGTCTCGGTTCGACTGGCTAGTGCTCGTACTGGCAGATCTGCATAAACGGGATTTCATTGGCTGACGCTTCTGCCGAGGCGCCAACAAAATTGAACATTGCTCAACTTTTGAAGCGAGCAACGCAGCAACGCTCCACGTCGCTTCCCAAAATACAGTCCTGCTAAAAGTGACGTCACCCTATTCAAAGTGAATGGGCAGAAGCGTTGGAAGCTTTAACACGCGCCACCGTGTGGACGGGCCGTCACAGTAGCTCTGTGCCAGAAACCTCGTGGAGGAAGAAAAAATATATAAATCAATTATAAAAATTGGAATATCACCCCTCCACTCCCATTATCATCCCTCAGCTAGCAGCTGCGCTATCTACTCACCCAGATTCCGTGTTTGTTGACTATCTCTGTCAGGGCTCTCCCAAGGCTTCAGGGTAGGGGTCCTCCCATCTCCCACAGTGACTTTCGTAGCAAGAAACTTACAGTCAGCCGCTAAAGAACCCAACATAGTTTCCCAGCTCATCGACAAAGAACTTCTCAAAGGATATATAATCTGCTCTTTTAGCTCCTCCCCCCTTCTCAGTGTTCCGTTCAAATCCCATCGGAATAAGCCACACGTAAATAAAAGGCTGATTTTCGATCTGTCCGCTCTCCGCTCCGGCCATTCAGCAGCGTCAATAGCATCATCCATCCAGATCAATTCTCCCTTCACCATGCCTCAGTGGATAATGCAATAAAGATGATCAAGTTCACAGGGCACGGAGCTCGGCTCTCCAAAGCGGACATTACCGATGCCTTCAACATCATCCCCATTCATCCGTCTCAGTGGAATTCGTTCGGTATTAAGTGGGAGTTCAAACTCTATTTTCGCAGAAGCAGCCCCTGCATCTTCAATTCCTTCTCGGAAGCGCCCTGCTGGATCCTGCTGAATCCCGCTGAACATCGTCAGAATCCCCTCCGTCCTTCACCTACTGGACGACTCCTCCCCATAGACCCGCCACAGGACAGCTCGGGGATCTCACTGACCAAGCTCAAATACTGCTTCAGGAGTTAGGTGTCCCTCTCTCCAAAGAGAAAATGTTAGGTCCCGCCACACACTTAGAGTTCTTAGGCATCATCCTCGACTCCATAGACATGAAGGCGTCTCTCCCCCCCGACAAATTGCAGCGCATCCGGGACATCACCAAATCATACTGCGAGCAACAAGTTATCACAAAACAACAGTTGCTCTCCCTTCTCGGACACTTCAACTTCGCCATGCACGTCATCCCCCAGGGGCGCTCGTTCATCTCCCGCCTCCTGGACGCAGCATCAGCGGTCGACAAACTCCATGACTGCGTTTTCTTAGACGAAGGCTGCCGCTCAGCCTACGTTTCTGGTCCCTCCTGATCGCCCACTGGAACGGAGTTACTTTCTTTTACGATGACCTCGTGCGTTCCTCTGACTCAATGAGGTTCTTCACGGATACGATACGATACGATACGATATTACTTTATTGTCAGATCAAGTCTGAAATTTGACTTACGTCACAGCAGCTCCATGTCCAACATCAACAGACAAATATGCATACACAATACATGAAACAAACATTTAACATAACAGCACAATCAGTGAGAGAAAAACATGCTCAAAGAGCCTTCAGTGTGTATTTGGTCTGGGATTTAGCTCTGTATTTACTGTGAGGACAGACTGATGCACAAAGGAGTGCTTCAGTCTGACATTATTGAATCGTGGGACCCTGTACCCCTGGATGCCGCCCCATCCGTGGTCTTTGGGGATTTCTTCCAGGGAGAGTGGTTCGCAGGGTCATGGCCCCCGTCAATTTCTACGTCAAGCAAGTTTCCATTAAATCCGGCCTATCACCAATATCATACCCGGGACATTCCTTCAGGATAGGTGCAGCCACCTCTGCTGCTAATCAAGGTCTCTCTACCTCATCCCTACAACAACTAGGACGGTGGTCCTCCTCCGCCTTCACAACCTACATTCGCCCAGACATCAGCGCCGTACTGGCTTCCCAAAGATCTCTCAGACCCTGACTATGGTATCTATGCATATAACTGGTGGTGGCTCAAACACATTCACAAGTATACATGTCTCACTAAGGTACCTGATATTCACACTGCATTCCTGTCCTAATTCCGCGGGCCCCGCCCACAGGGAATAATGTCTCGTCTCACGCTGCAACTACATGTAACGGGCTTCATCTCCGGCACAGGTATTTCATTCCCAGGCCTTGCTCAAACGTATCAGTGTAAAATGTATCTCCTGCAGTCAGGCGTGGACTCGGGCCACCGTACACCCCCGTGTCAGCTACAAAACAAAGGCAAGAGAAAGAGTAAGAAAAAGATGTATATTGCCTGCAAAGTCAGGCATGGCGGAAGGCCACCGTACACTTCGGTGTCAGTTATGAAAGAAAGAGAAAAGAGCAAAGAAAAACATGTATATAGCCTGCGAAGTCAGGCGTGGTGGAAGGCCACCGTACACTTCGGTGTCGTGGCGGAAGGCCACCGTACACTTCGGTGTCGTGGCGGAAGGCCACCGCTACAAAACGAAACCGCTCGCTCCTCGGCGTAGTCAAGCCCTGCTGGCCAGGCATGCGACCCGCAGGTCGTTTTCAGGTAAGACCGGCACTGATTTCGGCAGTCAGAGTCTCAGCATGACCCGTAAACTCCCGCAGTGATTCCGGCACTATGTCGCTCATATACGTGTTAATCTATTATCTTTCCTTCCCAGATCACCAGTCACCCCACAAGGGAAGTGATAAGCAACTCAGTTCATCTCAGTATTTCATACTTCACTGGTTTTGGGGATTTCATCGGAGCGGTGCTTTCCCTCCTGAATGATTATCCTGCAAACCGGGGCCTAATCGCCAAAACACCATTACATTCTCCTGTTGTATTATCATGGAAATCATTTCATTCTTATGACGTGTAAAAAATAAATATGTAATTCTTACATCACGTCTCTCCGGTTTGAAATGTTCTTATATGGGACAGACAGACAGCAGCGATTGCGTTATTGAATGGTAAATATATATATTAAAAAAACACACACACCCAAGTACTTTTTCAGCTGTAATTGCATTATTGCATACTTTTTATTGACAGTTTTGCATTTGGAGAGGCAGGGTGACAACGGAAAGCTCGGTAGCCTATTACTTAGATACGTTTTACATGTTTGGAGGGAAACGCTTGTGTTCATGTTAGCATGGGTAGCATGATCATGTTAAGACTATGAATATCATTTTACCACAACAGTGGATGAACAATTGATATATGTGTTTGAACAAGAACAACAGGAAGAACAAAGTAAAAGGGACGAACAAATGTGTGAACAAGTATTAAGAACAGTGTATGGAAAAAGTGATGTGTGTTAGAACAAAACAAAGTCAAATGAATGAGAAGGAGAACAAAGAGGGTTAGGGTTCAACAGAAAAAGATTAATTCAGCCTAAAAACACAATTTTGATAAATCTAAAGTGTAAAACAATCTTCAACACAGACCAAAGTAGTGCCCTTGGACAACAAAATATATGGTGGGGCAAAGAAACGATAAATTAAATTGAGAGAGAGTGGGAGACTGAAAATGATAACTATGATAAATATTCAAACTATTTACAAAACTATTTACAGAAGCTCCTGTTGAACCATGGTTCAACAGAGCAACAAAAACAGGTTTGTCAACAATAACAAATTAAAATGACGAGGTCACTTTGCCAGGGGGAGGTGATCCAGCGACGAGACAATAAAGCAATTCATATTAAGTTCTGTTGAGACACCACAGGATATAAAACCTTCCAAGCGATGACCTCTCCTCACCTTTCACCTGTCTTTCTTCAGGAGACTCAGGTCCTTCAACGTCTGCAGCACTATGCTGCAGATGTTTTATGACTCGGTGGTCTCCAGTGTGATCTTCTTTGCTGTAGTGTGTTGGGGCAGCGGGGTGAAGACAGCTGATGCCAACAGACTCAACAAGCTCATCAGGAGAGCAGGCTCTGTCCTGGGAGTGGATCGGGAGTCGTTGGCAGTGGTGTCGGAGGGGAGAATGCTGAGGAAACTCCTCGGCATTCTGGACAATGGATCTCACCCCCTGCATGCCACGCTGGTTTCCTACCGGAGCACTTTCAGCCACAGACTGAGATCACCGAAGACCACCACACAGCGCCACAGGAGTAAGTAAAGGGCACTGAGAACTTCCACACCAACACTATGTGCAATATACATATCAATATAATGAACATCATTGCAATACACTCGCTGCTATATATATATATATTTATATATTTATAACTATTTACAATATTATATGATTATTAATAATGCTATGATGATGTGCAATTACGTAACTGCCACTACGTTCTAATTTTTGCACTGCTAGCTCCTGAAATACTGCTAATAATAGCTAAAAATAAACATTTTGGATGCATGACCATGACCATGTTTTAGACTCATCCTTTATTCACTGCTGTAATAATAGCCCTTCAGTAGGCTATTATTTGTTTAAGACTGAATAATACCTTTGAAGAACAATCATTAAACTTGTGTGTATATTACAATACAAAGGAATCTATCCTAGCATGCCATCAAGCATTAAAAAGTAGTGCTAGGCTAGTTGTACAGTACAGATGAGTTAACACGGAACAGTACACAAAAAAACTAAGTACAGTCAACATGTCACATAATGAAATGTTAGTATATCCCAAAATGCAATGAAATATTAAAGAAATATTTATCACAAACGCCACCTCATTTCTACTAGTGCTAGCAGTTAAGTCATATCATACAGAAAAAGCCGACTAAGGATGGCTGACACGGTCAGGTTCAGCAGATAAAAACCAAAATAACAATAAAAACACATAATCAATCTAAATCCTGCTTGTTAGTTACCCAGCATCATTGATATATAAGCTGCTAGCGATTCATTACTGAAATCTTACCTTCAAAGCTGACGAAGTCGCGCTAGCTAACTAGCAGGCAATGCTAGCATTATGCTGTGCATATACAAATGAAGACCAGTATAAGCATCATAAAGGGCCTCTGGTACAATATAGACAGTTGACAATTCAAAAGAGTTCGATATTTCAGCAACTTACCTCTGGAACTAATCGACGCGCCGTAATGTAAGTGAATGAGGTCCAACGCCCAAATAACAATATTTTGAACTATTTCGATGTCCATACCCCGGAAGTAGGCGCCACCAATAATAAAAACATGTTCTTACTCAATATCAAGCCACGATTATTGTTTTTATTTTAAATCGTATAATTTCGGACCTTTTTTGTCGGCTGTGAGGAAAATAAATGGGGCTCAGAGCCTCAGAATACTGAAATCTGTATTTTTTAAAATCTTTTTTTCCTTCGAATTTGTTATTCTTTTCTAAATAACACACTGTTATTTACTCAACAATAACACACAATTATCCTTGTTTTTATTTATTTGTTTAATTCCATAATCTCGGGCTTTGTTGGCGTCCGTCAGGAACTCAATATAAAAATAACCGGAAACAGACGTAGCATCATTGCGATACACAGCCACTGAACTGATTACCCCAGATCCTCAGCTATGGTTTAAGCTCGCTGATTGGATGTTTTAGTCGCAATGCATGTAGGGATATGGTGTTCGTACCATATCAAATCCGAAAAACTTTTTATAAAAAAAGAAAATAATCAGAGTGTTTTTGCTTTTCTCTTTGAAAGTCATCACATAACGACATTGTAATACACGGTTCGGCTGCATTACATATTACAGATCTGCCGTAGTTCTTTATTTATAGAGCCCTGATGAGAAGACCTTTGGAAAAACTGGAAGAAATGCAGCCGAAACTACCGACCACGACCGACACATCACTACTTGTCAGTCTGTCAGTCACTGAGTAACGACACCAGGCCTGGGTGACCTCCAACACTTACTAACAAAGCACAAGCTGCCTGCAGGAGAGTGGAGCAGAGTGAAATAAAATAGACTGGAATGGGAGAAACGCATTAAAATGCAGTTCCTCCGTCAAACAGGTTTACCATTCATTCATGCTACCTGTTTGCATCTGGCATCTGTTAGCATCTAGCTCTCCTGCTTACAAACATTTAGCCATCCCTGCTTATACAAGTAGTAGTTTTAGTTGTCTGTGATCTGCGGAGGCCTAGTCCCACCTGTCGAGTCCGGCTGTACTGAGGTGTTTTTCCCCCGGAGACGTCGCAAAGAGACGGAGCGGCTCCACCTGTTGCTGCCTGCGATTTGCGATCTACGGAGGCCTGCTTGTCGCGAAGAGACGAAGCGGCTCCACCTGTTGCTGCCTGCGATCTGCGATCTACGGAGGCCTGCTCCCACCTGTAGAGTACGGCTGTACTGGAGAGAGAGGTTTTTACCCCGGAGTAGTCGCGGAGAGACGGAGTGGATCCACGCTTCGGGCTTGGCCTGCTTCCACCGGGCGTGTGCTGCTGTGCGGAGGAGGATTTTACCAGCGCTGGGGCCTGCTTTCCACCTGTCCTGGTTCTGCTGTTGCAGAGGCCTGCTTTCACCCCGGGGATACCACGGAGGGACCGGAGCGCTTCCACGCTGCTGCTTTCGCCTGTCCTTTGCTGCTGTGCTGATTTGCTCCAGGAACATCGCCAATACTGTGTGCTGGTCTGGGAAAATGGCCCATATCGGGATTCTGCTGTGCCTGTTAACTGTTTTGGACTATGAGAAGATCTTTAGTCTATTGGATTCAGGTCTGTTCTGCCACCCGCAGTGGGCATCCCCTGCAAAGGTTCGGATGTGTTACACAAACAATTACCGGTTGACTTGTCACAGGCAATCTGCTCGACAAAATATGTCTTTTTTTGTTTTCCTGCGATGATGGTTCTTCAGGACTGCTTCTTAAGCTCAAATCACACGCTCGCAGACTTTTCCGGTGTTTCTAAAGTAGATGACATTGTATGTAAGAGGAAAAGATGCCTGTTTTTGTTGTTGTTATTACTGTCAGGAAATGTACAACCTAACCCTAGTCCGCCCAGTAGTAGTAGTCAGATCGCTACTCCTGCTGATTTTAAAGCTAGGTCTGGGTTGGGATTCATCCACTTGAATGTGCGCAGTCTGTTAGGTAAACTAGATTTTGTCCGTATCTGGGCAAAATCGACTGACTGAAACATGGCTAAATAAGTCTATTTTGGCCTCTGACATTGCCTTAAATGGTTTTAATGTGTATCGTACCGACCGGCCTAATAAAGGTGGTGGCGTTGCAATTTATGTTAAGAATAAGTTCAGTGTAACCACATTAGTTTCCAAATCGATCAGTAAGCAATTTGAATTTTTAGCCTTAAATATAGAAGTGGCAAAGGGTCAACAGGTCATGGTAGTGGGCTGCTACAGACCCCCCTCAGCTGTCAAAGACTCCTTGTCTTCGCTAGCAAATCTTTTATCACAACTAGACTACAAGGAAATAGTGCTACTTGGAGATTTTAACTGGGACTGGTTAACTGCAGTGTCAGAGGATTTTAAAAACCTTTGTATCTCATTGAATGTTACTCAGATTGTGGACAGTCCTACTCGCCCTAACATTAAGTCCCCTAATAAATCCTCCCTAATTGATCTCATTTTAACTAATGTTCCCCATAAATATTCTTCTGTGGGAGTATTTGCAAATGATCTGAGTGATCACTGTGTTGTAGCCACAATTAGGGACACTAAGGTCCAAAAGGTTAAACCTCACATTATCATCAAGAGAGACATAAAACATTTTGTGGAGCAGGGTTTTGTGCATGATCTGTTTGGGTTTGATTGGGGTAAAATCGATCTGTGTGCTGATGTAGAAACCGCATGGTCTTATTTTTATCTTGGTTTTATGGAGATCATTGATAGACATTGTTGGAGCACCACCCAATGGCGGTGGTGGAAGGTTCACCTCTGCTCCGCGCCGTCCCTTGATGAGTGGTCTGCTATAAGAAGAAGGACTCAGACACCGAGATATGAGATAAGCAATAAGCTGAGTTTACTGGTAAAAGGCAACAGTACATAAATACGTACAAAATACAGAGTACCCCGATTCACGTTCTACCCCCGTGCGATATACGTATCACTACAGCCAGTCAGAACAAGAGTGTCCAGTATTGAAATGTTACAGTATTTATACACATAAGCGGGAGGAGTTGTGTCGATTGCTCCTCCCTTCATATCTTCTAATTCTTTGTTCACTCCTGGGCGACCCCCAAGCAGTGAGTCAGCTGGTGTTGATTTTGTCTGGTCCGTCCCCTCTCTTTACAGTGTGTGTGTGCAAGTATGACGTCTCTTCCAAAGAGCACGTCCTGTTCTGAGTGAAACAGTCTCTCTTATCAAAGCTTAGTTACATTACAACATTTGATTAGGTCAGCTGAGACCCCCTTGCACCGTATGCAAAACTCACACCCTACACAGAGCAGCAGGGAAACGGATAACACCTTATCCTAACTTCCTGTTGTGTCCTCAAACCCCCTTGCAAAAACATCTGTTGATCGCTCACACACATTCAAAGGTCACTCCAGGGATTTGACCTAATCAGTCAAACCACATGACATGACATGACATTTTCAGAATACAGTTTACAGTCAGCAATGTTAATACATTTGATCTCACAATTTCCATAACAGATGTTTCACTATATGTTGCACATAACAGGTATAGTTGATCAATTATTATTTCCAGTGGCGGCTGGTGGAAAATATTTTTGATGGGGCTGTTGATATAGTGAGTAAAAACATTTTTTTTGGGAGAAATGACCCCTTAAATTAGAACATCTGGTGATGTAATGGCGCGTTTCCAGTGCAGCGCGGAGCTCGCTTTATTGCTGCGTTCAGACCAGACGTGATGCGAATATTCGCTTCGCTTTAAACGCTCCTATCGCATCGCTCTAGTCGCTCGAGTTTCACCGCAGCTGCCAGCTGTGTTTACTCGCATCATTCAAACAAGACGCGCTGGCTCGGGAGCTGCAACTACAACAAAATGAACATATTTTACCGTGATTAAATTGTAATACACGTTTCTAAATGATGCCGACGTAACAACATACTGATACCGGTTAGTAAAAACCATGAATTAATGCTTTGACAAGTCTGCAGACAGACGGCAGGCGAAAAACCTTTTAGAATGCTTGTTTTCTGAATGGAGCTTGGCTAAGCTAACGCTATATATGCTCCGACCGTCCACACTCACAGTCACAACAACGGCCTATACAGACATAAATAAACCAGCAACTGTATTCTCCATGACACAGACAGTCTGTGGTTTGTATTTGTGTAACTTTTGTCTAGTTTCTGAACAGATCATATCTGTCCCCGGCTGTTTGAAGAGCAAGCATGGGAAACAAAAGATAGCATTTACCTGTTTGCATCCAGCTAGCCATGTGAGAAGCCTCGTTGATACGTTTTGTCTTTTTCCCGAGCTTGCTGTGATATATACAAATCGGGTTGGTCCGGTCCAAGGTCTTTAAGTATCAATTTATCCCCCAAACTTCTCCTTTCGAAAGGATTGGAGAGTAGCTCTTGCACGGAATTGGGTGCGGACCGAGGTCCGGCGACTCCACCTGCACACCATTCTCATCCAACTACTGCGTCACCTTGGTCACTCACGAGTCTAAAAAACAACTCACGTCAACGCACGTAAGCAACATGGGCGCCAACGTGAGCGCCCTCGTGACCAAAATATTTGACGGCGCTGATTGGCTGAAATTATGTTTCGGCGGCACAGTTTACTGTTGAGACTTTTGCAACGTGCTGGTTGCTGCTGTTCGGGGGGCTCCGCCCGGTAATGATAAACTAATGCCATGGGCAAGGCCAGGCAGGAAATATGTGACTTTAGACATCGTAACGCAATTTTAAACGAGATTTTATTGTAGATTATACATTTTTGTGATACCAATTGCATGATATTTACCTTGTTCATTACAAATAAAAATATAAAATATATATTTTTTAATTTAATATTTTTTTTAATATTTTTTTTTGTATGTGGGAAGAGGTGGGGCGGCGTCCCTATGGGTCGGCCGCCACTGATTATTTCGTTGTACAACAATCAAACAATAATGAGAAGTTACATCACCCACTACCCCAGCAGCCAAACAGTAGCAACACTCATACAGCATATAGCCACTGCAATGAGCACACATCATTTATGGAATCTCATGTGATCTCTAAATGAATATAGAAATACGCTGAATTAAACTTTTTAATATAACACTATAACTGGAAACTGTGAACACCTTTAACATGCACCCCTGCGTACATTTAGAGTAAAGAGACGAGACAATCCTTGGTTTTCTGCTGAACTGTCTAGTCTCCTGCATGAGAGAAACAAGCCCTGGGCAAAGGCTAGGCAATCAGGCTTAGAGGTAGAATGGCTGCTAAGGAATAGCTTCACTTCAAATGTCAAAAGTGCAAAGTCGAAGTACTATTTGTCAGTTACCACAGAACACCTAAATAATCCAAGGACATTTTGGAAAGCCATAAAATCGATATCCACCAGTGAGATCCGTAATGAGCTACCTCCGTGCCTTACCACAGCATCTGGCTTTATATCGGACAGGGCCACAATGTTAAATTGCTTCAATGAGCATTTTGTGTCCTGCGGTTCTATGTTTGATTCTGTGACTAACTCTGCTTCTGTGAACACTCCAATCCGTGACTCTGAACAATGTGGTCTGGAAAACCCTTTCAGTTTTACTCCTTTTACTGTCAATGTTGTTCATGAAGCATTATCTAAGCTAGATCCTAAGAAACCAGAACCTAGAACGTAGAACCTTTCTTTTTAAAGATAGCTGCAGAATTTATTGCTCTTCCTCTCACTACTCTTGTTAACCTCTCCCTCAGCACAAATGCAATTCCAAAAGTATGGAAGTCAGTTTATGTCTTGCTTTTGCTAAAAGGAGGGGAGGCAACTATTTTAAATAACTATAGGCCAATCTCAAAATTGTCAGTTCTGGCGAAGGTGCTCGAACGCCTCGTGGGTGAACAGATAAAGTTTTTATGTAAAAATGATATCCTGTCTAAACATCAGTCAGGCTTCAGAAAGCAACACAGCACCATCACTGCGACAATGAATGTGGTGAATGACATTACGAGTATTTTAGATAATAAGCAGAGTTGTGCAGCCCTATTTATTGACCTTTCCAAAGCGTTTGACACCGTTGATCATCGCATTTTGAAGCAGAGGCTACTCAGTATTGGCATATCCAGCCATGCACTGGGCTGGTTTGTGAACTACCTCTCTGAAAGGTCCCAATGTGTTCATTTTGATGGGCTGTCTTCTGAGTGATTAGACATTGCTAATGGTGTTCCTCAATGTTCTGTTTTAGGTCCACTTTTATTCTCTATATATATCAACAGTTTAGGTGAAAATGTGGATGAAGCTACTTTACATTTGTATGCGGATGATACCGTGATGTACTGTGCAGGTCCCTCCATTAAGGAGGCTGTTTTTAACACTATTCAAACTCAGCTCGCTGAGCTTAAGCTTCTTTTAAATGTTGATAAAACCAAGGTAATGCTCTTTTCTAAAGCTAAAAAGACTACAGACACTGCTTTGGATATTGTTACTATGCAAGGACAAGTACTCAAAGTGGTTACCTGTTATGAATACCTAGGTATCTGGCTTGATGATTGTCTTACTTTTAAACTTCAGGTCATTAATCTGCTTAAAAAGCGGATTAGACTAGGTTTCTTTTTTAGAAACAAGTCCTGTTTCTCATTTGAAGCCAGGAAAAGGCTAGTCACTGTGACCTTTTTACCTGTGCTGGACTATGGTGATTTGATCTATATGATTGCACCTGCCCATTGCCTGGAAAAGTTAGATGCCGCCTATCACAGTGCCCTGAGATTTGTTACTAACTGTAAAGCACTTACTCATCACTGAACCCTGTATTCCAAGGCAGGTCTGCCTTCACTAACTGTACGGAGGCTCTGTCATTGGTACATGTTCATCTATAAAGCCATGTTGGGTAAACTACCTTTTTATATCTGCTCTCTGATCTCTCGACGAATTGAAAGTACGTATTGCCTGAGATCTCATGATGTTGTTTTATTAAATGTGCCAAGTGCAAGGACTGTCTTAGGGAAGAAAGCTTTTAGATGTGCAGCTCCACTAAATTGGAACAGTCTCCAAACATGTTTAAAACTGAGCACTTTGGTTCCCCTGCATCATTTTAAAACTCAGCTGGGTGACATGCTGTTTGATACTCATGGTACCTATAAATAGAGTTTGTAAACTGTACCCTGTACATTATGTTGTATGTCATCCTTATTGTTGTTCTGTTGTTTTTATGTTACACGTGTAACTAATGTCCTGCAAGTCACCCTTGAAAAAGAGATCTTTTGATCTCAAGAGTCTTTCACCTGGTTAAATAAAGGCTACAAACAAATAAACAAATACTTGACGTGGATCATAAATATATCAACAATTAAACAACATCTTCAATTTCTCTTCACACAATACGTCCCCTTGCAGTATCAACACTAATTCGGCTGACTTTTACATTTGATCTAATTCGTAGATAGGTTATATTTACACCATAACGGTGCACAGCTGATAGAAAAGGAGTTGTAGTTTTTAAAGATATTACTGATTTTCTTTGAATATAAGAATGTAAATACTGAGTCTGAAATAATATAGCAATATGCTGTAAAATTATGTGAAAACATGAATAAAACTACACATCTTCAGATGTTGTACATACATAAGTGTCCTACACTAATAATACAAAGTTATTATGGCTGTGTGTACCTTGTGTGCACCGCCTAGTGGTTAAAGCACGTTATTGAATTATTGTTTTTATGTCTTATATTTGATGAAAAAAATATTAAGAGTACATACTTTCATAGGGGGAAAGTAGAAGGTCAATGATAGAAATATAGAATATAAAAAATCAAGAAGATACTATAAGTGATCTCTACAATAAAACAGTTTAGTGCAGGATGTACAAAGATATTAATAGGAGGATGTGCAAAACAGAAAAACGAATTAACCTTTATTTAAACATTAAATAACAGATTAAGGTCTTCTTTTAAATCAGAAAAAAGCTTTGGGGGTATCAAAAGATAAATATTAAGCCTGACAAAGTACTTAACGTCTAATATATTGCTTTCCTGCAATGTTAACTATGTTGAAGCACTTATTTTAACTGATATTATACATATGAATTATACTCTTATGTATGTAGATAGTATAAGAAATGTGCAGAATATGACAGTTTAATGGTGGAGGTACACACATATTGATAGATGTCTTGTAATGCACTGTTGAGGAACCTCAGCTGCGACCCACGTTTTTCATTCATTGCATAACTACACCATAGTTGTGTATATGATATGTCAATTAACCTTTGAAAATCTTGAAAGGGATGTGCAAAATAGCCATTATACAGTCTTTAATTAAATATTAGTAGAGAATAACGAGTAATGAATATACCTTATTACTCGTTTCTATTCATGTCAATTGCAGTTAAATGTTTAGTCTTCTCAAGCACCAACTATCAAATATCTCTCCTGATTGTTGGCACTTGACAATCACCTTCCCTGAATTTTACTCAGGTGTAACTAAAGTCTGATTTAAGGGTTGTTTATATTTCACATCATTCATCAGAATCTGCAAAGTAACTCAAATAAATGTAGTGGAGTAAAAATACCAGGTTAACCTCTGAATTGTAGTGGAGTAGAATTACAAAGTAACAATGAGCTGTCATGTATATATTAATGCTGCACATTATGGACACAAGCGATTTTCACCCATGTATTAATTATATGTTTTACATTTGATAACACCAATGTGTTTAATACTGGCAACTTCTAATTGTGGGAAAAACGAAAACGTTCAGTAGAGACGTCCCATAGAACATTTTGCGAAACACAATAGCCAGCATGTGTAGTTCTGGGGGGGCGTTCGATTCCAGTTTTGGATAGTCTGGCGTGGTTTCGTTCCATTTCAAACTCGCCGTAACCTTGGCGCTCTGCAACATCCAATCCCAGAGCTTGAAGATTAATCATGGGAACAGTAGTCCTAAACGATAGCTGGGGATTATGGGTAGTGTAGTGTCTTCGGCCATCCTAAACTCCGAAATGTTTTTCGGATTTCATATGGTATTAACACCATATCCCTACATGCATTGCGGCTAAAACATCCAATCAGCGAGCTTAAACCATCGCTGAGGATCTTGGATAATCAGTTCAGTGGCTGTGTATCGCAATGATGCTCGTAATGTCCCTTAAAGGCCTACGTCTGTTTCCAGTTATTTTTATTTTGAAATTGAGTTCCTGACGGACGCCAAAAAAGCCAGAGATTATGGAATTAAACCAATAAATAAAAGCAAGGGTAATTGTGTGTTATTGGTGAGTAAATAACAGTGTGTTATTTTGAAAAGAATAACAAATTAGAAGGAAAAAAAGATTTAAAAAAATACAGATGTCAGTATTCTGAGGCTCTGAGCCCCATTTATTTTCCTCACAGACGACAAAAAAAGTCCAACATTATACGATTTAAAATAAAAACAATAATTGTGGCTTGATATTGAGTAAGAACATGTTTTTATGAACCCCACAGCTTCCGGTCTTCCAAGAGTCGAACGGACAAAAAGACGTACTGCAGGCACGAAACATACTACCAATAGAAATACATTGCTTTTTAAAATCGTTCTGTTTGACATGAAAAAAAAGGGGAAAATCGTGTTGGTGAACACGAATTAAATGTCGTGACTATAACACGAAATGCTGTGAGACTGGGTTGTATACACACACGCATCACGTAGAATCGCTCTCTTTTTCTCTGTTCACGGCGCTGTGAAGACTTGTCTGTTTGTTCCAAAACCAACGTTACTTACATTACTCATTTGAACTTTCCGAGACTCCATTTGTCTCTTTTTAACTTTCTCCTGACTGTGAACCAAAGAATACATCTTCAAGGGCAACTGTGAGGTGGTGTGATCTCCTTTCAATCACAAGGTGGTGGGGGTCCATCCCAGCCCTACAACATTTCAATGTGTCCCTGGGCAAGATGCTTTACCCCAACTTGCTTCCATGGTATCTTCAATGGTGCGAATGTTACCTTTTGGAGCAGGTGGCACCTTACATTTAATGGGTGAATACTGACTGTTTCTGTATGTTTGTTGTAGTTTTTGTCTTCACAACGTTAAGTTTGACTTAACGCCACAATCCCAACTTCATGAACCTCACCAAGTCGTTATGTTAAAAAAAAACAGTTCTGTTCCATTAAATACATTATTTTGCTTGTGTAAAATGTTTTAAGTTCTTTCAGTTTAGAAACAATGGTTAACGCTACCATTTGGCCCGGCTTATGCAATACAATGGTAGTGATAACCACCAATGGGCCCCGACCTTATTTACTCAAAATAAATCAACTGTTTGATTTTAAGCCTTATATGTTTGAACTTTAGACCCTGCCAGTACTTTGGCACTTTTGATTTGATATTCCTGTTTGTCCGTTCAAATGATACCTATACCAGCATTTTCTAGAAATTAAAGATTTCAGAATTGCTCTGCTAGTGTCTCCCAGGAGTATAACATTAGGGGTCATGTCATCAATTCCAGCTGTGCTTTTGCTGCTATGATGAGTCATTGCCTAGTATGAGTCAAACCCATCTCCCTTGTGTGGAGTCAGACACACTTATGCGATAGATTTAAAGCCCCATCATAACACAAACAATTTATCGTCACAGTTGGTCTGAGGTTTGTCAGACCTGGCAAACGAGGCAGGTTGTTTTCCATATGAAACTTGCCTAATTGTCCATTTTAGTGGTGAAACGGAAGAAAGTAATGTGCTGTGAGGTCAATCACTCCTGCCAGATTGAGCAATAACTTACAAATTACTTTTTGTGGAAGTAGCTGAAATGAAAACACTTCGATAAAAGTGGAAAGCTTTCAAGGATCTGATGAAAGGCTGGTTGATATAATACAAGGTCACACGATTATCCTGGAACATCAAATACCATGTCATCTTCTGGTTCAACTTTTTTGTCTCCTTTGTTTTTGTCTCCTCTCTTGTCAGAGAAAATGGTTATTTGTCAAGGCTGCAGTGACAGTTTTGAATTGAAGCTGGTAATTCCACTGAATGGTCTTTGAATTTGACAAAACTTGCTTTCAGAGCACACAAGAGCAACGTTAAGGGGCTGTATCTAAAAATTACTGTTTACATTCCCATTTCCCTTCTGATCAAAATGTAAATAGGCTTTGAGTGCAGTGCATTTTATTCATCCTTTCAGAAATAAATCACACAACCAGACTTTACGATGCCTCCGATATTTCTGTGTATAAATATGTCTTTGTACTGTTCTAAACTTCTTCCCACTATCCTTATCAGTATATTTATCTTTCTGTTTGGAGAGCTTCTGCCAACATCAGCTTGTCCTTTTGTTCTATTTCGGGCAGTTATACCTGTGTTAGATACAGTGAGACAGATGGAGCACTTAGTCAAAGCACTTTAGCTCCGTAGCCAGTCCATTACAGACCAGTGCTACGGCTCTGAAATAGCAGGTCTTTGGGTTTTTAATAATAAAACAGTACTTTACTTCTTACAGTACTTAAGACGTTTTCTTCCCGTATTGTTTCCTATAGGTGCGGTCAGCAAGGACAGTGAGGCGAATGTTGAAAATGATGCATTATACCAGGAAGGCAAGGGAGTTATATTTTCCAGCTTGGTTTGTCCGTCATCAGAATAACGGGAAGACAATTGGTCCGATTTTCATTTGGTGGAATGGTGCAGCATGGGCCAAGGAAGAACCAATTACATTTTGAAACGGGGGGTTACGTATTGTAACCCTAGACATATAAGCACAGACGAAGCCCTCTACTGGACTCTATGGGTACTACCCTCAATCATGCTATGCGAGCATTCACATACGGAGATACATAAATGTAGTCGGCCAATCGGGGCGGGCCTACCTGAATGCGCGTGCAAGCCCACAGTATATAACAGGGGTCTTCAACTAAAATTCAATGAGGTCCAGTTAAAGAAAATCTCCCCATGCAAAGGTCCGGAACATCAACATGTCTAAGTTGCTTCATGAATTAGTGTGATATATATATATTGAAGTGACCTGCAGCTTTATCAACGTCTGCATGTAATCAACAACTGACTGCCAATCAAATAAAGAAAGTACAAAAACAACAATATTTATTGTAAATTAACATTACTTAAATACTGTGGCTTTGTGTAATGTTCCTCTCGGGCTGCATTTAAAAATAAAATAGAGAAAATAAATAAAATAGCTTTTGAAAATATGTGCATCTTAAAAGTGCTTAATTTTAGATAAATCAAATAAAGTGTAGCAGCAGCTTGAGTTTCCCTTTTTCTTTGTTAACCATTTCACATCATGACTTACCAGTTTCAGACGATTATAGAACAATATCAGTCTCTCTCCAGAAACATGCAGGAGTGGCTCTGACATGGCGGACACTGCACCACGAAGCTCGGTTGCTCCTGTCTTTAGCCGGACTCTCAGCCGGTCTCGGGTAAAACCTGAGATCTACACTACGGTTGACGGTAAAGTTATTGTGGAGGATGAGCTTCTTAACTTCCTTGCTGTAAAAATGAAGACATTAAGCCAGGATGAGATCGTCCTGTTGGCTGCAAACACGTTTGATTCTGAGTGGATAGAATCCTCAAAGAAAGTATTGTTTGATCTTTGCCCAACTACACAGCGGAACGTTTCCCATAAAGGGGAAAAGAAAAACATCAACAATATAAAAAGTTGCCTTAAAGTAATGAAGAGTGTGGAGAAAACACTCCCAGATTTGTTTCTTATTACTTGGATGAACTGCCTCCGGTGACATTTACTAACATGGATGTCTCAAGCCTACTTGGGAGTAGCTGTGCTCTGAGGTCTGCTCTATGAAGCATGCAATGCAGCTACAGGCTGATGTAAGCGAAGATCTTCGTGCTATCACAGTGGAGATCGATCGCCGCGTGTGTGCACAAGAGCGCTCCACTGACCTGACACGGGGCCTTGATGGCTCAGATGCGGCGGTGGTGGACGGGGCCCGCCTGGACGGCACAGCACTGGGGGCAGCACAGGCAGGAGCCTCAAACGTGGGCTTTGGAGTGAGGGCTGCGGCGGGGGCCCCTACTCTGAACGTGGAGAGGGCTACAACAATGGATAGTCCCAGTGGATCAACGTTTTTGCCAGGCTCTCCAAAGTGGAGTCATGTTGTGAAAAAAGGCCGACGTCATGCCTCAGAGAAGGCTGCTGATAAACCAAGATTGCGCACTGTTGCTCCCGAGCGGAAAAATAAATGCGGTAACGTGCCTATTGTTGGCACCGGAGCTGCGGGCAACATCAAAGTGATCAAGACTAAGCTGGTGAGTGTTTTTGCTTCCAAGGTCTCACCAGACCTAGATGCTGAAACTTTGTCTGTGTATCTTAAAGAAAAACTTGGCCGTGAGGTTGCCTGTTGCCAAAGAATTGGCACTATACACGGTAGATACGGTTAATTTAAAGTATCTGCTGAATGCAATGAGGTCAGCGAAATGTACAATCCGGAGATCTGGCCAGAAGGGGCATTTGTCTGGCGATATTATGAGCCGCGCAGAGCGGGAGTTATCGGCTCAAACACTGCACCTACTGCGGGGGGAATGAGTGTGCCTGCTGGTGCAATAGAGAGGCGAAGTCCCTCCCTTTCCGGGAGCCTCCATGGGACCCCGGAAGCGTACAATTATACATTGAAGTCAATGGAGAGAGAAAGGTTATCTTTTGATCCCGTTTGAATTGTGCCACAAATGACACATATGATGTTTGTCAATTTAAAAGAATATTTTGCAAGTCAAAAAAATAAAAATGTGTCGTAAAACTGTGAAGTTACACATTTTTTTGTGTGAAACAGCTGAGTGAACTACAGGTCTCTCGTCTCGCACAATACGCGTCACCATCACAAAGACGGCCGTCACGTTAGCAAATTTCACCTGTTTCTTTCATAATGAGAATAAAAGTATAAAACGAGGTGAACATCACTACAAGTCTGGACACGTTGAGAGCTGGACATACACGAAAGGGGAGTTAGTCGGTTCTGTAAGAGCAGCGGGACCGGCTTTACAAGATGTTGGTGAGTAATATGAGTGCAATGTGTAACGTTAATGTCAGCTAGCTAACATTAGCTAACAAGGTACACTAACGTGTTTTGTTTTCAGGAACTAGTTTTCTCCTTAAGAACTTTCGTGGTCTCTGTGTATGCTGTGGATAACATTAGTGTTTACAAGAACAAGGTACACTCCCGTGTTTTGTTTTAGTTGCTCTTCAGATTGAAGCGGCCAGTTTTATATCGACTATACTGTATGTGTGATCTCCTTTTACATCTCGTTGTGTCATTTGAGTTTATTTGCTGTGTGTAGATTCAAGGGTTTTGGTTATCTTGTCAATTTGTTTGGTTATCTAGGCACAGCTGTGTGTGACTCCCTCGGGTACACCGGTATGTGTTTTCCTAATGTAGAGAGCATTGATTAATTAATTAACTACACACTGAGTCTAGATCCTGACCACATCCTTTTTTATTGTTGATCAAATGTTTTTCAAAAATGTATTCATACACATTTAGAAAAATACAATGTACAATCACAACACAAATTACAAACAATACAGAAAAAACAAACAACAACAATCAGACAAGAGGACAAAACTATGGAAAAATAACCCCTCCCACCCCCAGATCCGGACCATCCTTGTATTATTGCTCATTCAATCTATTATAGCATGCTAACAAACATGGTACTTACTTTATTTGTACAGATCTGCATGGGAGACGATGGCGCGATGCAGAGCGCTGTCTGTGATTGTGCACGGGGGATGTACAAATGCAGCCACGCTGCAGCATTGGCAATATGTGCCATGTGGCAGATCAGCTCCACAGATGTTGAGTGCCAGTGGAGGAAGCCTGGCACTTCCAAAGTAGTCCAGCCGGTGTCTCAACTTTACCAACAGTGAGAGGAGACATACAACCCACTGGCCAGAGACATCGCCACTGAGAATGTAGACTGGTTCAGGTCTGCACTGAGGGGCGCACAGTGTGGCATGGCATGGCTTTTGTCCCCTGAGCCGCGGCCTCAACATCAGGCCATTGTCACCGTGCCGGAGCCGGTGCAGGGGCATAGGGGTCGGGGGCTTGAGGCAATGCGACTGAGCAGAGACTGAGCAGAGACCAGCAAGCTGCCATCCAGACAGTGAAGTGTCCACCATCATTATACATGTGTATATAGGATATATATATATATATATATATATATATATATATTTGTATACATATCTGTAAATTGTATACTTTTATTTGATTTAAAAGTCTTTTTGATCTCTCTGTCTATAAACACAAACTGAGTAAAATTGACAATAAAGTTGACTTTGAAAAATATATATATTCTTTATGAAAATAGTTGACTGTTGGAGAAATTAATTGATTTGATTTTCTGAAGTTAATTTAACTTAACCATGTAAGGTCATTATTAAAAAGCTACAATCAATTTGTTTAGGGTTGACTAAAATAATGAAAAACATTCATTTGGATAATTTACTGATTTACTGATAAGAAACTCAATGATGCTCTACTCACCTGTTCCTTTTTATAAAGTGAAACAGTTGAAACGATAGATTTTAGTAAACTTAAAAACAACCTTCTCCAAAAGCTATCAAGGAATATACCGAATACTTATTTTAGAACGTTATTACATATTATTTGTATATAGTTTGAATGATCCATAATTGACAGAAGCTTGTGTTTACACTGACCTGTTACTCATATATTAATGTCTTTGTAACTTCAGTAAACCACTACCTCACTAATTTCTTTCATTCATCACGGTTCAGTAAACTAAGTGATACATGAACCAGTTTAATCATTATAATAACGTAGGATTTCAACTCTTTGAGACTGTAGGTTTACGCCTACTTCCATCTAGGTAACATTGCAAAAATCAGGCATATCTTGCCTCAAAACGATGCAGAGAAACGAGTCCATGCATTTGTTACTTCTAGGCTGGATTATTGTAACTCTTTACTATCAGGGAGTACCAAGAAGTCAATCAAGTCGCTTCAGCTGATTCAAAATGCTGCGGCTCGTGTACTAACCAGAGTTAGGAGAAGGGACCACATTACTCCTGTTCTGGCTGCCTTACACTGGCTCCCTATAGAACACAGGATAGAATTTAAAATTCTTCTTCTCGCCTACAAAGCCCTTTATGGGCAGGCGCCATCTTACCTTAAAGAACTCATTATACCCTACTGTCCTACTAGGGCATTGCGTTCCAAGAATGCAGGGTTGTTGGTTGTTCCTAGAATCTCTAAAAGTACAATGGGAGCCGGAGCCTTTTCTTATCAAGCTCCACATTTGTGGAATCAGCTTCCAGTTTGTGTTCGGGCGGCAGACACCCTATCCGTTTTTAAGAGTGCGCTTAAGACCTTCCTTTTTGATAAAGCTTATAGTTAGGGCTGATAAGATTCAGCCCCTAGTTTTGCTGATATAGGCTTAGTTTGTCGGGGGACATCTTACTTCTTCCTTCTCTCTGTCTATACCCGTGTACTCTCATGTTCCGATTAACCCAGCTTCCCCAAATGTCTTTCTTTTTGGGGTCTATATATGCTGGGATCCGGAGTCATGGATGATCCTGCGGTCTTGTGTCCTGGATCGCGAGCGCTGGATCTTGAGTCATGGCTGTGGTCCTGGATCATCGGTCCTGGATGGATATCCTCGTGGATTCATCTTCCTATTACACACATGCATTTCCAAACATTTGGACTACCTATGTTGCAAATGTATTATCTTTTCAATTTACACACGGCATCTATTGCACGTCTGTCCGTCCTGGGAGAGGGATCCCTCCTCTGTTGCTCTCCCTGAGGTTTCTCCCATTTTTCCCTTTAAACTGGGTTTTCTTTGGAAGTTTTTCCTTGTACGATGTGAGGGTCTAAGGACAGAGGGTGTCGTATTGTCATACTGATATTCTGTACACACTGTGAAGACCACTGAGACAAATGTAACATTTGTGATATTGGGCTATATAAATAAACATTGATTGATTGATTGATTGATTGATAGGTGGCTCTTAAAAGAGCCGTTGTGTTTGGGTGTGCTGGTCTCGGGTCAGTCTAAGCCCTCTCTCCGCGGATGCAGCGGGCCAGCTGGATGTCCTTGGGCATGATGGCGACCCTCTTTGCTTGGTTCATCTTACTGGGGGCAGCTACATGGATGTCGGTGCAGTCCACAGTCATTGTGCAGTTGAAGGCAAAATGAATTTATTATTGACTCCGAATGAAGCACAACTTCATGTCATACAATACATTGACTTTATTTGTAATCGTGTAAAAAAATAAAGCATTGATTAGCAAGCAGGACCTGCAGGAACAGAGCACGGTGATGGATGGAGCTGGGAAGAGAGAAGAATAAAGAAAACAGAACAACTTCATTATCGGATATTAAAAATTCAATTTCAAAACAAGTTGCCGCTCCGACAGTTTTCTAGTATGTAAAGATGATTTCACATGACCTATGCAAAATATCACACTCAATACATGTGTGTCTCTGGGGGGTGCATTGTGCCTTTGATGTATATAAATAATATACCATAACCAAATACTATTACGTACAGTGGAAATCAGGTTGCCAGGGCAGGTCAGTGTGCATGTTCCTCAGGGTCTCAGCAGTTACAGGTGAGGGAAAGGAAATAAAAGAGAAAAAGGTCAGTAACAACACTTTAAAGTAACAACACTTTGAATAATTATCTCTTCTAATAATTTTCCTTGAAAAGGACGTGTGTGTGTGTGTGTGTGTGTGTGTGTGTGTGTGTTTGTGTGTGTCAAGGTGTCTGGGAAAGTGTATGTGTGTGTGTGTTGATATCTTGGTCAGGGAGTGGAGTGTGTCAGGGTGTCTGGGAAAGTGTATGTAAGAAGGTTTATATATGTAGGATTACTTTAAAACAGTCCCAAATAATACCTGTTCACTTCAATACAGTTTAGAACAATATCTGTTTGCTTTAGTTTACTTCATGTAATAAAATAGTAATTTCATGGTAAAGCTACCATTACTAAAGTAATGTAATGCTAACTAACGTGCTCGCTACTCGTCGCTACTAGCTAGGTAGCTAACTTGACTGTGTTCCATCATGCACAACATGTGTATTACCTGATATGTCTGATCCGGCGACTCCTGGTCCTTTCATCAGACGGGAATCGATAGAACGAGCAAGTGGTATGATCACTTATGTGATTACAACCTGGTACAAAGCACACATGCATCTTGTAAAAGTGAATTTATTTTCAGCAATCTCTTATTTATTGGAGGGAATAAATCAGTTATGAGATCTTCTTCTTCTTCGCTTTAATTACGAGTCACAACCACTTGGAGCATTATCGCTTGTGACATCACTTATGCGAGCCAGAATGGGATTTGTAGTCTTTGTAGTCGCGTATATTTCAACAGTTTTACGACAAAATGTGACTTTTTTCACATGGCACTTATTGTTTAAGATTGACAAACATCATATGTGTAGTTCGTGACACAATTCAAATTGGATCAAAAGATACGTTTTCTCTCTCCATTGAATTCAATGTAAATGTTTCGCTTCCGGGGTACCATGGGCGAAAAATGGGCATAGATGGGCGTGACTTCGCCTCTCTATGGACACTCACTTGTCTCGCTAAATGACTATTCGGGTCTTGTCGTACAACTGTCGTGGCCTTCGTATGGGCCAGAGCGCAGGGGATAAAGCTCGCCGCATTGTAGTTGACCACCTTCTGGAGAACTGTGACATACTATGTATGCAAGAGACATTTTTAGCGAAGCAAGACTTGGAAAAACTGAACTCTTTCAATGATAATTTCCATGGGGCTGGGGAGTCTACTACTGACTTTGGCATGGGAATAGTCAGAGGAAGGATATCAGGGGGTGTGGCTATCCTGTGGAATAAGAACCTTGATTCATCAATAAATGTGGTTTGGCTTTGTGCCGACTGGTGCATTGCAATACAGTTTACTCACAATGACAAGGAATTTATTATTCTAAATGTGTATACACCCTATGAATGTCATCAGAATGAGGATGAATATCTAAATAGGCTTGCTTTCATTAATTCCTTTATTCAAAGCAATACTTCTTCTTGTGTGTATGTCATTGGGAATATGAATGCAGATATCTCAGAAAGGAACTCATTATTTGCCAAGCATATGGCTCAGTTCTGTCACGATAACAATTTTATATTGTCAAGCAAGGTGCTTTTGCCTGCAGATAGTTATACCTACATTAGCGAGGCCTGGCATACTACGTCATGGCTTGATCATTGTATTAGTACAGCTGATGCTCATGCTTCACTTGAGTGTATGAGCATTCTGTATGGGACAGCAACGACTGATCATATACCTGTTGCTATGTCAATAAATGTCGAACATCTACCTGGGCTAACCAGAAATGTAAATAGTGCTCAAACAGAAAAACTAGACTGGTCGACCCTTACAAAGGAAGACATTACATCCTATTATGCTCAGACGGATACATCCTGAACTAATATTCATCTACCTAGAGATGCAATTATGTTAACTGTAAGGATGCAAAGCATAGGAGTGATATCTGCTCCATGTACAGTGATATAGTAAGTGCTCTGTATGAAGGCAGTAAGCCTTACTACAAAAGTAACAATAAGACTCATAACATCAGGCCTGGCTGGAATAGGTATGTAGCTGAGTATCATGCTGAAGCCTGTGAAGCCACCACATCATGGGCTATGGCAGGCAGACCCAGACAAGGGTCTGTATTTGAGTACAAGAAGCTTACTAATGCAAGATACAAGTATGCTATCCGCTTCATCTGTAAACATGAGCAAGCCATGAGGGCCGATTCCATGGCTAAGAAGCTGCTAAGTAACAATGTTATGGATTTTTGGAAAGAAGTGAGGGCTATTAATAAATGCATAATATCTCTACCATGCACTGTTGACGGAACATCCGGAACAGACAACATTGTGGAGTTATGGCGACAGCATTATAGCACCTGATTCAACTGTGTGCAAAGTGAACTGTATAGGGTAGATGACATTGATAACAATGAGTCAATGGTGATAACGCCACATGAGGTGTGCCAAGCTATAAACAAGCTGTCTGACAACAAAGCCAGTGGTGTAGATCATATTTCTGCTGAACATCTTAAACATGCCAGTGTGAAGATAGCTCCTCTTCTTTCTATTTGCTTTACTGCCTTTATGAGTCATGGCTTGTTACCAGACTCAATGTTGTCTGTTCTGTTGGTGCAGTTATTAAGGACAAAGCCGGTAAAGTGGGAAGCCTAGACAACTATAGGCCCATAGCCTTAGCCAGCATACTGTCAAAAGTCCTAGAAAGACTTCTGCTGGACAGATTAGATGACTTTATTAACTCAACAGATAACCAGTTTGGCTTTAAGGCTAAACATGGCACTGACATGTGTATATACGCCTTAAAGGAAATTGTCAACAAATATAGAGGTAATAACTCATCAGTTCTTATGGGTTTTATTGATGCTTCTAAAGCCTTTGATCGTGTTAATCATAGGAAGTTATTTGTTAAACTGAGTCAAAGAGGGGTGCCCAAATACCAGACTATGCAAGTCAAATGGGGCAATAGAGTCTCAGCCCCATGTGGGGTTAGCAATGGTGTCAGACAAGGTGGAATGATGTCCCCAGTTCTTTTTAACCTTTATATTGATGATCTGTCCGAGCGACTGAGAGCCTGTAATACTGGATGCATGATTGGTAGTCCTCTAGCGAACCATATTATGTATGCAGATGATCTTGTTGTGCTGAGTCCATCTAGCGCTGGTCTCCAGCAGCTTCTTGCTGTGTGCTCTGTGTGTGGTGTGGAGCATGACATCAAATACAACACCAGTAAGAGTGCTGTCATGATCTTTAGAACCAAAGAGGATAAATGTCTTAAATTTCCTAATTTTAAATTGTCTGATATTAATCTTAGTGTCTGTAATAAGTTAAAATATTTTGGACACTTTATTACAGAACAAATGACAGATGATGAAGATATTTACATTACATTACATTACATTGCATTTAGCTGACGCTTTTATCCAAAGCGACTTACAATAAGTACATTCGACCAGGAAGACACAACCTTGAAGAAAACAGAATCATATAAGTACATCAGGTTTCAAAGAGCCAATCGTTTCAAGTGCGACTCAACTAGCTGTAGATAAGCCAGACCTTTATTAGTATATAAGTGCTCTGTTAGTAGTTCTTTGTTCGTCATTCTATCGCTCGAAGTGGAGTCGAAAGAGATGAGTCTTCAGTCTGGAAGGTGTGTAAGCTTTCTGCTGTCCTGATGTCAATGGGGAGCTCATTCCACCATCTTGGAGCCAGGATAGCAAACCCACGTGTTTTTGCTGATGGGAACTTGGGTCCCCCTCGCAGCGAGGGTGCAGCGAGCCGTTTGGCTGATGCAGAGCGGAGTGCACGTGCTGGGGTGTACGGTTTAACCATGTCCTGGATGTAGGAAGGGCCAGATCCATTCGCAGCATGGTACGCAAGTACCAGTGTCTTGAAGTGAATTCTAGCCGTTACCGGAAGCCAGTGAAGCGAGCGGAGGAGCGGCGTGGTGTGGGAAAATTTTGGAAGGTTGAAGACCAGACGAGCCGCTGCATTCTGAATGAGCTGCAGAGGTCGGATGGCACATGCAGGTAGACCAGCCAGGAGGGATTTGCAGTAGTCTAGGCGTGAGATGACGAGAGCCTGGACCAGAACCTGCGTGGCTTTCTGGGTCAGCTGGGGGCGTATCTTCCTGATGTTGTAAAGCGTGTATCTGCAGCAGCGGGTTGTAGCAGCTATGTTTGCAGTAAACGACAGGTCGTTATCTAGGATCACACCCAGATTCCTTGCAGTCCGAGTCGGGGAAACAACAGAGGAGCCAATGTTGATAGTCAGGTCAAGAGTGGGACAATCCTTTCCCGGAAGGAAAAGCACTTCAGTCTTGTCAAGGTTGAGCTTGAGGTGATGAGCGGACATCCACTGAGAGATGTCAGCTAGACAAGCAGAGATGCGTGCGACAACCTGGGTCTCTGAGCGGGGGAAGGGCAGGATTAATTGGTTGTTGTCACCGTAGCAGTGGTATGAAAAACCATGCGGGCTAATGACAGATCCGAGCAAGTTTGTGTACAGGGAGAAGAGGAGAGGACCAAGAACAGAGCCCAGAGGGACCCCTGTAGTTAATTGACAAGGGTCGGACTCAGACCCTCTCCAAGTAACCCTGTAGGTACGGTCTTTGAGGTATGAGGTGAGGAGGGAAAGTGCAGAGCCTGATACTCCAAGTTCTTGGAGAGTGCGAAGGAGGATCTGATGGTTCACCGTGTCGAATGCAGCAGACAGGGTCCAACAGGATGAGGACAGAGGAGAGGGAGGCTGCTTTAGCCATGTGCAGTTCATCAGTGAGAGCAAGGAGGGCAGTTTCTGTGGAGTGACCTGCCTTGAAACCAGACTGGTGCGGATCCAGAAGGTTGTTCTGATGGAGATAGCAGGAGAGTTGTTTAAAGACAGCGCGTTCAAGTGATTTAGACAGGAACGGGAGGAGAGAGACAGGCCTGTAGTTTATAACATCAGACGGGTCGAGAGTGGGTTTCTTTAGGAGAGGGTTTACTCTTGCCTCCTTGAGACTGTTTGGAAAGTGACCAGAAGTTAGAGAAGTGTTGATGAAATGGGTGAGAAACGGTAGAATATCAGGAGCGATAGTCTGAAGGAGATTTGAATGGATAGGGTCCACAGGACAGGTGGTAGGGCGGGCAGAGGTAACGAGGGTAAGAACCTCACTTGGAGAGAGAGGGGAAAAGGAGGTTAGTGTGTGGGTGAAAGGAGGGTCTGGTGACCCAGCGGTGAGTAGAGGTGAGTCAGAAAAAGAAGAGCGAATATCGTCAACCTTTTTTTCAAAGTGGTTAACAAAGTCGCTTGACAGAAGGGAGGAGTGGGAAGGGGCTTTGGGGGAGGTCCAGGAGGGAGGAGAAGATGGAAAATAGTTTTTTAGGATTGGAATAGGAAGATTGGATCTTATCTTGAAAGAAAGTGCTTTTTGCCTGAGAGATCCAAGCAGAGAAAGAGGAGAGGAGAGCCTGATAGGTTAGGAGGTCGTCACGGTGTTTGGATTTCCACCATTTCCGCTCTGCTGCCCGAAGGACGGTTCTATTAGCACGCAGTGCGTCATTTAGCCAGGGAGCAGGAGGGGACTGACAAGCCTGCCGAGATGTGAGAGGACAGAGAGAGTCCAGAGAGGATGAGAGAGTAGAGAGGAGAGTTTCCGCAGCAGAGTTAGGAGGCAGGAGTTGGAACGAGTCGGAGGAAGGGAGGGCTGAGAGCACCGAGGAGGCAAAGGTAGGGGGAGAGGGAACGGAGGTCACGGCGGACAGGTGCAGGATGAGAAGAGATTAGTTTGTTATGTTTGGAAAGGGGTAGAGAGAATGAAATGAAGAAGTGCTCCCGGTGTGGAGCGGGTTTACAGAGAGGTTAGAAGTAGCGCAGGTCCTTGAGAATATGAGATCAAGGACACTGCCAGCTTTATGAGTCGGTGGGGACGGAGACAGTGAGAAATCAAAGGTGGTTAACAGAGATGTTAGTTCGTCCATCTTCCCCGTCTGGAGGTTGAAGTCTCCGAGAAGTACAGCGGGAGGGCCAGTTTCAGGGATGTGTGAGAGGAGATTATCCAATTCCTCCAAGAAGTCCCCCAAGGCGCCTGGTGGACCGTAGAGAACAACAATGGTTCATTGTATAGGATGGGTTACTGTGACGGCATGGCATTCAAAGGTGGAAGGAGTGAAGTTAGGTAGCTTGAAGAGGGAAAAGCTCCATTTGGGAGAGAGCAGGAGACCAGTGCCACCTCCTCTGCCAGTGGTTCTGGGTGTCTGGGAGAAGGAATATGCTGTGGAGAGAGCTGCTGGGGTGGATGTGTTGGATGGAGTAATCCACGTCTCAGCGAGAGCAAAGAAATCCAGAGACTGCAGGGAGGCGTAGCCAGAGATGAAGTCAGCCTTGGGAACAGCTGACTGGCAGTTCCACAGGCCGCCTGAAACTAGATGCTGGATCTCAGTGGAGCACGTGGGATAGACGAGAGCGGGCCGGTTATAGCGATTAGGAGATACACGGGGCCAGTGATAATTGCGAGAAGACACGTGAACAGGAATGGAGAAAATACACATGATTATAGCATGAGGGGCTAGAAAGCTAAAGAAAATAAAAATAAGACACCAGCGATACTTAGCTCAATCAAAGTAGGATTTGCCTCCTCTTTGCCACCCTCGTGACTCCCGCAGGACTCCAATGTCTTTGTCAGTCTTACTCCCGCAGGACTCCAATGTCTTCGGCTGTCTGACGCTGACGCTCACGAAAGAGCTACCTAAATGGACGCCTGATTGCTGAGTTCTCACAGCTATGGTGCCACGCCCCTCTAATTAGTTAACTCTCTACAGCTGATGGGCGACAACTCAGAGGGCGTGCGTATTTAAATGCAGCCCAGGCAGAAACTGGAGGCAGTGAGAGTATCACGTGGTCAGATCTGAGATTTTAATTCTCTCAAAAGTGCCCTTTTAGCTACAATAACTACAGAACAATTATACCGAGTAGAATAACTGAAATAGAGAAGTCTAATCAAACAAGATTATTACTTACAGCGGTTTCTGCGTCCAAGGAGGTGTATCAGCCAGGTCAAGGAGCACACTGAGTCAACCAGTTTTTTAGACCGCTATTTAAATGCTTTGTCAGCTGAGAACTGGTTTCTCCAGCTGTTTCTACACTTCTCGCGCAATCAACTCAGAGGGCGTGCGTATTTAAATGCAGCCCAGGCAGAAACTGGAGGCAGTGAGAGTATCACATGGTCAGATCTGAGATTTTAATTCTCTCAAAAGTGCCCTTTTAGCTACAATAACTACAGAACAATTATACCGAGTAGAATAACTGAAATAGAGAAGTCTAATTAAACAAGATTATTACTTACAGCGGTTTCTGCGTCCAAGGAGGTGTATCAGCCAGGTCAAGGAGCACACTATAGGCAATGCCGCATGATGTATGCACAAGCAAACATTTTCCTACGTAAGTTTGGTGCGTGTACAGATGGAGTGGAGATGTCTCTGTTCAGAGCATGTTGCACACCGCTCTAGACGGCTCATCTGTGGTCAAACTACAGAAAAGCAAGTTTACGGAAACTTCAAGTAGCTTATAATGATGCCATGAGAATATTGCTGAAGAGACCCCGATGGTCTAGTGCAAGTGAAATGTTTGTGGCTGCAGGAGTCAATACTCTACAAGCTGTTTTAAGAAATCTTATGTATAAATGTATTTGCCGGCTTTGACTTGATATGAAATCCCTTGGCCTTATCGAACATAAGGTTTAGTACTACACGCTACCAATCGCAGCTGTGGAGACATTGGTATAGTTGTCTCTTTGTAGGACACTGATTTAAATTTTTCTTAAACTATGAATTCTTTTTATGCTATGTATGTAATGTCTTGTCTTTTATCTGGACCCTAAGTCTGTAATAAAGTTTTCATTCATTCATTTACACATAACAATTGAACAGTTTTAAAGTTTCTCTTTCTTTCCCTCTTATATTGCAGTCCATCACTCACTTTTTTAAATTCAGTGTGAGAATTGAGCTGGAGCTTGTCCTGCCAGGAGTTTGTAAATCTGGGCTGACATGGAGTCAGGGCCATTCTCATACACATGCAGGTGCTCATTTGTTACAGGGATGCAAACACAGGTATGGTGAAAAAAGAGAGAACTATTCGAAGCAGAAAAAAACAGCGTAATATACCATCTGACAAAGGCCTGTGCTATAATGCTTCAATTAACTGGCTATTCGTTATAATATACTCAGATCAATAGGAGACAGAGATGTTAAGTTACAAATCAAGGGTTTTTATTATTATTTACAGCAGGGGTGGGGAACCCTTTTTGCTTTCAATTTTTACAACATCCTCCGAGGGCCGTTCAAATGATTGAACTCAACATCTGCTTAAAAAAACTAAAATCACAGCCCATTAATTGGGCCTTTCTTTCATGCTGTGCAAAGAAAAAGCAACCAATCCAGATATCTCACCATGACTCACGCATGCATGCACGTGCACGGTGTGGCATGACCACCAACACAGAAAGATATGGACACAAGATGTGTTCAAATGTATTTAGTATCCTATCCATGTGAACATGATTTAAGTGGGGGGGGGACCTAACCTCCTCTAGGGGGATCCAGGGGCATGCTCTCCCGGGAAGATTTTTTTTTAAATATTGAAGTTAAAAGCATCAATCTGGTGCACTTTGAGAGCAACATTAAGAGATCTATGGATACATCTCTCAACACCCATATGAAACGGAACTGTAAGCATATTTTTCTTTTTGGATATTTTACAAATCACTCCCCTTTTAAACTCTATTCTTGTTATTTTTAACAACTTTTTTGTTACTGTCATATAGTATTTTATACCTGTTTTTCATTTAGTCTCATTAATAACTCTATTGATCATATCAAGGTGTGCATTAACCTCACTGAGCTGAGGTTATTTGAGCCTCTCAGAAGAGAGCTCTCTTCCACCTGGTTGTAGAAAAGCTCTTTAAATTCGTTAGCATAGCTAGCTAACCAGATGCTAATAACAACAGATCGCCACTGTGCTTACAACTAAAGACACGGCTCCTCATGGGTATCGCAATATTTTCAGGGCTGGAGCGGCATTCCGGTGCTCTCTGTCAGCACTCCTTTCAGACGAGACATATACCACGTGAAGACACGTTACTTCTCGTGTTGTGTTCAAGGAACCTGTCCTTGGCCAGGAAAAACAGGTACTCGCTTGTTGAATTATTTTTGCGGTCTAGATTTCTTCTTCTTTTAAGTGAGAAGTTGTCCGTCAGTCGGACTGACGGACGGACTCCCCCCACCCCCAAAATGAAAACTCTTCGGTTCTCCACAAATTACACAAGTCACCCAAATCAGCGTTAAAAAACCGGGAGGCGCCGAAAAATCCCCTATTAATGTATTGATTATAGCTCCGGGTCCATATAGGTCTGGTCTGCCTGTTGCCGACCCCTGGTATATAAGGTGGCCACGCCTCCTGCCTGTCATCCTACACCCTCTTCAGCGAGCGGCATAGGAACGACCGGGCCCCCCCAGGTAGAGGGCTTCACCTGTGCTTATATACCTAGGGTTACAATACGTAACCCCCCGTTATATCTTACACAGGCTAAATCTTACACAGGCTCCGCCCTCTACTGGACTCTATGGGTACAGTGGGTGGAGCCCTGATGGATAAACGCCCTGTCGTTCAACAACATCGACCCATCACACTGCCCCTGACCGGCCTTTGGTTAACAGCCACCGCACCCCAACTTCCTCTCATCCGGTTGTGACTGTGGAGAAGCTTGGATAGAGCACACTCACACACGCTTACCTTGTGCAGAGTGTGCATGGAAAATAGTGAGTGTCTTTGAGAAAGAAAAAAAAAGATGAGACTAAATCTGGTTAGTGTGGATATTCCTCTCCCCCCCCCTCCTCCTCTCCATTGTGGTATTTTTATATACAAGGCACATCCCTGGTTTTGGTGTTAAAGAGTTTTGAAGAGTCCTGTTAGATTTGTATTGCCTAGTTAAATGTTCCTATAACCATAGTCATATGTGATCCACCCCCCCCCTTCTTATATTTTCTTTGTTCTATTGAAGGACAGGTTCTTTGGGGCATCCTCTCTGTAAGAGCAATAGCAGAAACTCCTACTGAGTGTCCCAATAATAGCAAGAGGCAGCCAGCAGTATGTTTTTGTTTTTAGTGTGAGTATTTGTATTTGTTTCTTGTACAAGGTGAACATTGAGCATTCAGTGCAGTTCAAATAAAATATATGATTCTGAGAACCAGCTGTACCAGCTGTACCAGAATGATTGTTAACACTGTATGTCCTGTATACTTAAGAAGAGAATATCCTGATAATGTGTTCCTTTAACAAACTCTTACACAATGTGTTTCATCTTTATTGTTTTATCCTTTGTCACAGGGGGGCACCAAAATATAAACAAGTCCCAATAACAAAGAAATGCAGCAAGTGTCACACCATCCTGATGATTAAATTATAAATTAACGAAGGGTTGGATCTCACGGGTAAAACGTAATCTTGTAAGGTTGGTAACTACCTAAATGAGTCCTTTTGTTTATTTAAAGCTCACTGTAGTTCGGGTAACTATCGTTGTTTACTGAGAAATAACATTTTCTGGGAGCTTTCAATCTACAGGCTTCTACTTTGACTCCAGAGGGGGTCCATCCTTTATTAATCTGGACTATATTTAGACATAATATTTCAAGTTGAGTTATTTCAGTTACAGGCAAGAAGAAACAAACAAGGGCAACAAATAGGATGCAAGTGAGTCAAATGTAATATGAATGCACTCATAGAAAGTGGCAGACTGTTTGGTTTTCTTTTCCCCACCGGCATCACCACCACCCACTCTAACATGACAAAGAGCTACTAAATCACACTTACAAATGTCAGTAAACTTGTACAGGCAGGCGGGGAGAGTTTCTGTCAGAGACTAGCCACCACCTATAGCTCTCTCTAGGCAGGTCCCCCCCATCCTGTCACGGGTGCATCTTGAACACCGTGCCCCAGTGGAGTTCCCCTCTGCAGATGCTTTGGGGACCCCCAGTATCAGAGGCTGCCCTCCACTGGGGGGGGGCATATACAGTAACCCCAGCGGTACCACAAGGTGAACAGCCGCCATGAGACCCAGAGTCTGCATGATGGTCTATAACTAGGGTTATTGACCCCTGTCTGCAAACTGCCTGAAGCAGGGATGCCTGTCTGCTCTCTGACAGGGTGGCACGTAGTCTGCCTGCATGGAGCAAAATCCCCACATACCCCACCTGCTGGTGAGGTATGGGACTGCTCTTCTTCCAATTGACCGCAATCCACTTGGATCAATTGGGCTGTGTTTGCCCCTTCCCTGGACCTGGCCATGACTATGAGGTCGTATTATAAAACCCTCATTCCATGGTCGTGAAGCGGCTGAAGCGCTGTGGCCACACAACCGGGAGTCTGTTGTACTCGTAGGCTAAACGCAAAACGCAAATACTTTCTGTGCTTTGAAGCAATTTTCGACATGAAAGTAAGCGTCCTTCAGGTAAATGGTTCTGAACCAATCGCCCGGCTGCCCTAGTTCCAGTAATTGGTTTACATATGGAACTTTTTGCAGGCAATGCGCAGGCAATGCACAGGCTGCGAAGATCCGGAATGGGTCTGAATTCTCCTGTCTTCTTGGGAACCAGGAAGTACATGGAGTAAAGCCCCAGTAGGCGCCTTCGTATTAACGCTGTGTTTCACATTCAACGGTGAAACGCATTCATCGGAGCTATTATACCAGGCAAGGTGTGTTTTCTGACAATAGCACGCCCGCTGTAACTCCAGTAAAGGAAGCAGCAGGTGGGCGCGCGCACGTGAGTGGAATAAACCGCAGAAAATGCTGTCAAAGCACTGTGCTGGTTCAAGAGACACTGTGGGCGTCTCTTGAACCAGCACAGTGCTTTGACAGCATTTTCTGCGGTTTATTCCACTCACGTGCGCGCGCCCACCTGCTGCTTCCTTTACTGGAGTTACAGCGGGGCGGCGAGTGTGGGACAGTGTTCTGTCCTCTGAGGATGAGCAAGAAGCAGCATACGCCAAACTGCGACTTCTCCTCATCCACGTGACCAAGGAAATCGATCCAAAGAGCCCTTCCGTAGACACGGGGGCTCCCAGGAGATCTTCACGGTCTTTTTGGAATGTGCCATGCGGCGCGATCCCCCAGGGATATCACACGGTAAGCAGCAACGGCCACACCGTAGACCAAGCTATTAATTCGGCCAATGCTGCAGCCAAATAATCGCTCTGATCCGGTGAGGTGGGGGCATCTTGCGGAAGAGCAATGAGGGAGACGCCCAACACACCCGTGTTTATTTGCAGCCGCCATGTCACGCGGGAGGCTCTCTTCCCAGCCTGCTGCCTGCTGGGAGCAGATGGGCTGCCACACTCCGCCGCCATGGTCATCACCAGGGGGAAGTACAGACCTGGGCGGTGGACTTCCATGGATGCCGGACCCGGAAGTGCCCAACAACGAGAAGTCCTCGTCATCCTCCTCCCCGGCAAACGGAGCCATCTGCCCCGCTGGAATGGCGAACATGAATGGCGAACATGAATGGCGAACGTGAATGGAACCGCCTCGGCCATATCCTGGTCCCCGAACACTCGAAGTAGAGGTGGTGGGGATCGGCGCCCGCTATTAAGCCAGGGCACGAAGGACAGGCCCGGGTCTCTAGAAGTGGCGACTCCATGAAGGTATGATAGCTCTTTCTTCTTCTTCTTTCAAACTTTCTCTGCTTCAGTTGTTGCTCGCTCGCTGAAGAGAAAAGGATGACAGGCAGGAGGTGTGGCCGCGTTATATACTGTGGGCTTGCGCGCGCATTCAGGTAGGCCCGCCCCGATTGACCGGCTACGTTTATGTATCTCAGTATGTGAATGCTAGCATAGCATGATTGAGGGTAGTACCCATATAGTCCAGTAGAGGGCGGAGCCTGTGTAAGATATAACTGATCTGAAAGCCAGGACATCAATCAATCAATCAATCAATGTTTATTTATAGAGCCCAATATCACAAATGTTACATTTGTCTCAGTGGTCTTCACAGTGTGTACAGAATATCAGTATGACAATACGACACCCTCTGTCCTTAGACCCTCACATCGTACAAGGAAAAACTTCCAAAGAAAACCCAGTTTAAAGGGAAAAATGGGAGAAACCTCAGGGAGAGCAACAGAGGAGGGATCCCTCTCCCAGGACGGACAGACGTGCAATAGATGCCGTGTGTAAATTGAAAAGATAATACATTTGCAACATACGTAGTCCAAATGTTTGGAAATGCATGTGTGTATAATAGGAAGATGAATCCACGAGGATATCCATCCAGGACCGATGATCCAGGACCACAGCCACGACTCGCGATCCAGGACACAGGACCGCAGGATCATCCATGACTCCGGATCCCAGTGTATATAGACACCAAAAAGAAAGACATTTGGGGAAGCTGGGTTAATCGGAACATGAGAGTACACAGGTATAGACAGAGAGAAGGAAGAAGTAAGATGTCCCCCGACAAACTAAGCCTATATCAGCAAAACTAGGGGCTGAATCTAATCAGCCCTAACTATAAGCTTTATCAAAAAGGAAGGTCTTAAGCGCACTCTTAAAAACGGATAGGGTGTCTGCCGCCCGAACACAAACTGGAAGCTGATTCCACAAATGTGGAGCTTGATAAGAAAAGGCTCTGGCTCCCATTGTACTTTTAGAGATTCTAGGAACAACCAACAACCCTGCATTCTTGGAACGCAATGCCCTAGTAGGACAGTAGGGTATAATGAGTTCTTTAAGGTAAGATGGCGCCTGCCCATTAAGGGCTTTGTAGGCGAGAAGAAGAATTTTAAATGCTATCCTGTGTTCTATAGGGAACCAGTGTAAGGCAGCCAGAACAGGAGTAATGTGGTCCCTTTTCCTAACTCTGGTTAGTACACGAGCCGCAGCATTTTGAATCAGCTGAAGCGACTTGATTGACTTCTTGGTACTCCCTGATAATAAAGAGTTACAATAATCCAGCCTAGAAGTAACAAATGCATGGACTAGTTTCTCTGCATCGTTTTGAGGCAAGATATGCGTGATTTTTGCAATGTTACGTAGATGGAAGTAGGCGGTCCTTGAAATTGATTTTATGTGGGCGTTAAAGGATAAATCCTGATCAAATATAACACCAAGATTCCTTATAGTCTCACTGGAGGCCAAATTAATGCCATCCATAGTTAGTATATCTTTAGATAATTCGTTTCGTAGATTCTTCGGGCCAAGTACAATAACTTCAGTTTTGGTCGTGTTTAACATCAAAAAGTTTAAGATCATCCACGTTTTTAAGTCCTTAAGGCAGTCTTGAATTGTATTTAGATGATTAATTTCATCAGGCTTGATTGATAAATATAGTTGAGTATCATCCGCATAACAATGAAAGTTTACAGAATGATTCCTTATAATATTGCCTAACGGAAGCATATATAATGTGAACAAAATAGGTCCGAGCACTGAGCCCTGTGGCACTCCATGGCTAACTTTGGTTTGCATGGAAGATTCATCGTTAACACGTACAAACTGAGAGCGTTCAGATAGATAGGACCTAAACCAGCCTAAAGCAGTTCCCTGTATGCCAACCAAGTGCTCTAGTCTTTGCAATAGGATATCATGGTCGATAGTATCAAATGCAGCACTGAGATCGAGCAAAACAA
Organism: Champsocephalus esox; assembly: GCA_036324585.1. NCBI lineage: Eukaryota > Metazoa > Chordata > Actinopteri > Perciformes > Channichthyidae > Champsocephalus > Champsocephalus esox. The sequence continues at coordinate 3,741,884 of CM070494.1, read as the reverse complement.
GAATAGAGACAAGTCCCTTGTCAGAGGCTATTAGAATATCATTTGTGACTTTAACCAGAGCTGTCTCTGTGCTATGATGTGTTCTAAAGCCAGACTGAAAATCTTCAAATAAATCATTGTTTTTTAAGTAATCACACAACTGTTTTGCGACCGCTTTCTCAAGAATTTTTGAGAGGAACGGAAGATTAGAAATAGGTCTATAGTTGGCTAAAACCTCTGGATCGAGATCGAGACCTCTGGACATCAGATAGGTTTTTCTTTTGTTCCCATTGTCACAGAGCATTCGTGCTTCTTACATGTAGTTTCGGAATAATAGGAAACATGTTCCGACTTGGGAAAGTTTACAAACCCAGAACAACTTAATGTGTGCACATTTCTCAAATTGTCTCTTTTCTTTCTTTCCGTTGCATGCAAATACTGGGAAAAAATATTCAAAAACTCACAGTAGTTGGGAGAATGGAAATGGGACCATGTCCCAGCATACATCATTCTTGTTTTAATCTAGAAAGAACTCCATTTGTTAGAGCCATTTTCTGTGTTGACAATGAGTGTATTATTTTCTTATTAATTTAGATCTTAATATATTCTTTCCATTTATGTATTAGTACAGAATTTAATATTCGGAGAAAAACCTTGATTAACTGCGAGCCACACCTGTGATATACAGTAGCGTGGCGTGGGAAAAAAATTAGGGGAAGCCAATAATACGTCCTTTCTTTTGGGTCGGGGTGTGGTCATCAATGTAATAACGTAACCAGATGAGTGATTACAGCACCCGGTATCATTTTACACACATTTGTATCGTACAGATGCAGGACTTACACACGCCTGTTATCTAACCGACAGGTCCGCACGCACTCTCCAGCCGAAACTCTAATAAGCATTCATTCACAAACTAAATCAGGAGACCTTTAACGTCTTACGTCCGATTCGCTCCTTTTTTCCTCGCTGTACACAGCTCCAGTTTGGGCATCGCCTGTCATCAGATTGTATTTGTTGTTGCTGCTGTAGCGGAAGTTTAGTACAATTATTTTTGATGAAATACTCCAAATCTCCACCCTACATAATTGCACTTGCTTCAGTTGCTTGCTACTTTCTAACGGCGGTGAGAGTGGCGCAGTGACGCTATCTATCTTCTATCGATTCGATAATTATAAAAGTAGGGTAGACATGTGGATATTATCCGACTGAACAAAATGTGCATTTATCAAACAGATTCGTTTTCCACTGACCTTATTTCGAGCTATTTTCCAAAATCCTAGGGAGAAATCCCATTGCTTTTTTGTCGAGGGAAACATGAGGGAAACCGAGCGCAGCTTACTTCCGGATTTTAGGACGCGTCACTGCAACACTAAATTGATGCGATTTGATTGGATTGTGAGGCAAGGGAAGCCAGCCGCCTCTGGCTTCCCTTGGCATGTTCCTGACTAATCACAGGTTGGCAGGGGCATGACGTGAGCCTTGTCTGATTGGTCAATCCCTCAATTTTTATTCACCAAGGGAAGCCAATTTCGGCTGGCCTCCTCTCGCAACAGTGAGTGCAATCTACTGTTTCACCATAGCATCTAGAGGGGCGCTGTTTCACTCTTTGTAAAATACTCAATGAGAATGGGGAAGAGATGGACCGTTAGCAACACACAACAAAGAATTTCCAAAACTAAACGAAGTGTTTTTATTTATTTATTAAAATTCTAACTACAATCCGAAAAAACAGGGGAAGCCTGGCTTCCCTTGGCCTCTAGGAGAAAACGCCACTGGTGATATAAGGAAGGGGTGGGACTGAGCGTGAGGAGGACATATTCTCCAGCAATGAACGGGGAATCGGAACAGTCTTTGACCTCAGGTTACACTGATCATTTTGTTTATTTTGTTTGTTTAAATATATGGAAGTAAATAAATCGGCCGAGGAAGGCAAATAAATCAGCGCCTACAGAGCTTTATTAGGATGGTTTTTAACGTGTGAGTCAAGAAGCGGATCCCTGTTGACGTGGCACAGTTTTAGATATCCCACAAGAATGGGCCACGACACCATTGATTAGGCTCTTTAACTGGTGAACATATTCTCATTTCTCGATATACCATATTTAAACTACAAGGTGCTTCACTCACATTGTTATCTCTAAAAATGTAAACCTTTTGGAAACATGCAAGAGTTGAACCACGGTGGAAATACTGGAAAGATCACTTATTTACAAATTGACAGGTTTTTTTGGTGAAATATTCATCTCCCCATTGTTGCCAATGAATATAATTCTGATGAGGGTATTTGGAGTTTGACCAACAATTAACTGTAATTTGAAACCAACATGCATGATACAGTATGTCCGAAATATTATAAATAATTTGAACCTCTGCATGAAAGCTGCTGATGATTCAAGATTCAGAGGCTTCATTTTCATATGCACAGTAGCTACAGTGTAATTATGTCAATGGAAATGTTCCAGGCTCCTCCAACAATGCAAAAATAAATGTATATAAACAATACAACCAATTACAATAAAATAGTGCAAGAACAAACAGAGTAGAATAAAATAGTGCAAACGTTGAACACTTTTGTATCTTATCTTGCAAGACCAATGTGCAAGAAATACAAATGAAGTTAACTATATTCATACAAAACATTTTATAAATGTTGCAGAGTGTTCTAAGTGAAGTAAATGCAGGAATATATATCTTCATATATCGTATGAAGTCCATATGAAATGCAGTATAGCACCAAGACAGGTTTTAATACATTGGATAATTGTTAATGAGCTGAATACAATTATTTCTCTTAAAATCCATGTAGCAGGAATCATTAACGAAGATCCCTATGGGACTGGAAGATTCCCAGGACACTACAGCAGGTGGAGGAGCAGCACAGCAGGGGAAGCAGGCATCTGTGGAGGTTAAAGGTGGAGGTGGCTCTCTTGCATCTGCATTTACAAAGTCAAAGACACTTAATGCACAATTTGACCTACTCTAATTGTGAACTCTAGTAAAGTCATCAATCATACTTACAAAGAACATTATTTAGGCTTGTAAAAAAAAGAAGATATTTATTTGAAAAAGGCATGTACAAATAACATGGCCATCAGAGTCTTCAAAGAAAAACATCGAAAAGGGACAGGTGCAAGACAAGAATAAACATAACAAAACTCAACAAGACATAAAAGTAAAAAATAAAGTAAAGACCTAGTACTCTTACATAAATCGTATTCTTCAATTGTGCTTAACAGTTTAATTGCATTTTTATATTTAATTAATTTAAGGGGTTTAAAAAGATAAAGAAACTCATAGTGAAATACATACAATTTAGGGTTTGGTTTAATAGATTTGGATTTATGAATATCAAAAGTACATCAAATAACAATGTTATTGGCTTAAATAATAGTATAGTACGTAGGTAATTTTGGAAAAACCAATTTGAAAATACACAGCCGGAAAAAATCTGCCACTTCCTTACAGAGCCCCTCCTCCAACACACACGAACGCGCACATGACCAATGAGGGCACGAGATAAGTTTGTGCACAGATGGAAGGCTGACGGGCAGGTAGGCCATCCAGTTATTTTAGCCGGGCCGGCTCAGATGATTGGTCGTGCTTTTTACAGTACTACGGCTTCCAGAGATGACATTTTTTAATGGATTTATTGTCAAAGCACTTCAGATATTCATTGCTATCGGGATGTTAAGAGCATTCCATGGAATATAACAAAAAGTGTATCTCGAGCCGGTTTCTCAAACTTACATACCCTACCTTTAAGTTCTCTATAGGGTTGTCTAAAGTAAGTCCATTAACTCTGTCGTTTTGAGATAAATGTGGTATATCACACATTTTTTGGGCAAAGCCAAACGTGTACAGTACTGTACATTAAAGGTAGGGTAGGTAATTCACTTCAGAAACACTTTTTGTTATATTCCATAACATCCCGATAGCAATGAATAAATTAAGTGCTTTGACAATAAATATATACAAATATTTCATCTGTGGAAGCCGTGGCGCTAAAACTAGAACTAAAGAGTTCTCATGAACCTTTGTGGGAAAAGAACTGCGGTGTGAATGCGCCTAATGGTTTAGCTGGTAGAAATAAAGTATTAGCTTTGTAGCTGTTGACAGCTAACATAATGCTAAGTGTAGTTAGCACGTTTTTGTGTATGTTGACTTTAAACTTGTTAATGTGACTGTTAATCATACTTTAAAATCCATTGGGATTTTTGGTAGATAGTGAAAGAAGGCTCATGGGTCCAGTTTAAATGCCATATTGCACGCTTATTGCAATGTGTTCACTTTGTTCTGACGGCAGAGACCTTCCGCTGACACACGGAGAGTGAATCAGCAGCAATACTTCAGACAGAGTTCAGACATTTTGAAACATTTCTCCCAGCAAAGTGATCCGAAGTGGGAAATGCACTCTGAATGTTGGAATCCTGAAAACTCTCGCTACACGGAGCTGCGGAAATCTCCCCTTCAGTAAAGTAAAAGTCCCTTTCAAACATTAACTTTGCAGATACAGCTTGGTAAAGCCAAGGACAGGCTTAATACATCTTTATAACGTTTTGTATTAATGGATTGATAAGCCACAATGTAGGACATCCTGCACTCTTTGTCCCTTTACTCATACTGTAGTGTAAGCAGATTGACAATAAAGGTTTTTAAGGGCCTTCAAGCCAGAAAGAGAGTGAACTGCAAAAAATGCAGCTTCATCATTTCCCAGGTATGGTGCAGCAGAGATGCCACTGCAGGTTTCTGGCAAAAAGAAAAGAAAAAGGCAAGGTCATCCTTTAGAACGGCTGATCTTGGCTGATGCATGGCATTGGCCAGTAAAAAAATATAGCAGGGAGATTATATCACTTATTTTCTTACAATGCTAACAGTGATAACAAAGGAACAAATGATTGCTAGCAATATTTACTTGTGCTCACAGATTTAGATTTTTGTTGTGCCTATATCACAGAAGTAATTAATTGTGTTTATGAAAACATTTAACACCAAGAATGTGCCATACAGTTGCTAATACTTCATTTAAGATCGACACTTCTGTACTTTTGGGGATCTTTCAGAGGCCGCTGGTAGCATAGGATGCCCATCCTTTGCATTAAGTAGCATTGACCTCAAATGTATGCATGCAAGGAGCTACAAAAGTGACGCGTTGTCTCTCAAAATGTATTGCAAGGCTGCCTACAAACAATGAAAAGGAAGGATGACTGATCTGGTGGTCCAAACTATGTTTCATTGTCTTCTTTACAGCATTTATGGTCACATAAAAATAGACACATATTGTAAGTCTATCATTATAAAGGAATATATGATAGAGTAATATACATACTGTATGTATATGCTTACTGAGGATGTACAGTACCTTTACCCTAGCATCTGATGAATCACACTTGTTTTTCATGTAGACATGCATAGACATTTTAAGTGAATCTAAATCTGTGTGTGTGTGTGTGATGTTTTTTTCCTTAGGCTATCAGCTCATTCTGATTATTTAACCTATTCTAAAGTAAAACCTGGCAACTAGCAAACACAAGTAACCCGCATAATAGAAGGTATTAGAAGACAATATTAGAGGCAATATCAACACTTCTCTAATCTCTAAGCAACAACCCCTGTTCTATGAGAAAGAATATAAATATGTTTGCCAGTCAAACTAGATCAGTGTCTTTCCCAACATCCCAAATTGGAAAACGTCATGTTTATATGATGTGTCGTTGATGTTTTTAGTACGAATGGCACTGTGAATCATATGTCATGCTGTACCCACTAAGCTGCAGAGCTGTGTGTGTATTTAGGTGGCCATTGAGTACTGTATCTACACACTTAATACTATTGTGTTGGAGACTGAGTACACAGCTGTATATATATTATATGAGGAGCACTAAGCCATAGCTGTTTCCTTTTTATATTGTTAGAAGGGAATGCAAGGACAGTAAACAGACGGTAAATCTGTCTGTATATGTTTTTCTAATATGAACTTTGGAGAATGCTTGCACATTGTCAGAATTGTTCTCACTTACTGAAAGTACTCGGTTTGATTTAGGCAAGGTATGACTCCTGTGGCGTGTAGGAGGCAGGGAGTAACAGATTGTATTTGTTTAATTAGTTTGTAGTTTGGTCATAAATATGTCTATAATGTCTCGTGCCTCTTCTTGAATTGTGTGAAGGTTGACATCTGCAGTTGAATCATCGGATTCATAGGAAGAGGATTAAGGCCACATGTGAAAACATTTTGGAGATCTCACAAAAAGTGAATTTATTAAGTTGCTAGAAAAGTCAGAATGTTTTCATTTCATTTCAAACCTTTATTTATACAGATAAATCTCATTGAGATCATTGATCTCTTTTTCAAGGGAGACCTGCTCAAGTAGTTCCACATGAAACATGAAAATCAGGGGAAATTCAAGGGAAAAAAAGTTTTCTTGGACCTAATGGCATCACAGGACTGACAGGAAGTTGATATACCACCGTTTGTCCACAACGAAAATTAGCTTCAACAACGCCCTGCATGCTTCCTGGGAACTTGGTTTGGGCCCATGTGTGAGTAGAGCTGCTCATCTTCCAGAGCATTTACGGCAAGCGAATTACCATTTAATGCGGCTTTAAACTGGTAGAAAACAAACAACTGAGGGGAAGAGGATTAAAATGTTGAGTTCTGACTTTAATGTTCTGAATGCTTACTTTATCTCAGAATTATAACACAGGAAGTTGTCATCAACATAGTCATTCGCTTGCCGTAGAGGCCCAAGAAGGCTTTCCCCCTTGCATAAAGTTTATTTTAAATGGTAAATCAACTTCACAGTCACATGAATAGCCCTAGATCATTAGGACCTAAAAGTAGTGGAAGTTGCTTATAGCTGAACCCAGAGTTATATTCCCTCTCTATTCATTTGACTAAGCCGAGAGCGTACGTGACGTAACCGTTGGGAGTTCAAGGAAAACAAAGTGTAAACTGTTTTCTTTATCCATCCAATCGGACCTCAGATTTTGCACTAGTGAGCTGACTTGGTTAATTCTGTTTTATGTCAAGTCCAAATGATTCGGACAACTGTGTTTTCACAGAGCTCCTCCGGGTCATTTCTAAAACATTTCAAGGTTTGCAGTGCTTGTTTGAGAGGGACCCTTTGTGTCATTCTATCTCTTAAAACTCTCCTCGGGCCAGCAGGCACCAGATTATCTGTGTTGAGGTCATCAGTGTCCACAGACAGGGACACATCATCTCGCATGCAGGTTGCCCCAGGTCACAATAGATTTAATCTGTTCAACACTGCATCAGTTATGCTGCCTGTGACCTAAAATAGTCTTATCCAGAGTTGAAACACAGCAGATCAGCTAAGATAGCTCGCACTAATCTACGCAGGATCTCAAAGATACTGGAGTACAGAACATCGTGGAACAATCTGCTGGTGCACTGAACCCATGAACAACACATAATCACCTGTGTGTTATCTGGTTTCTCTGATGTTCAGAGATACAGAATGGAACACGTGGAAATATTAACACCAGGGGTTTAATGATGAATGATATGAATCTTACAAGAGTCTTCGTTCTCTCTGTTTCTTCTATAGACCATGACATCAAGTCTACACATTCACTCCCAAGTTGAGAACTGGCTGTTTATTTGAACTGCAGAGATTTATGAAAATGGCAAACTTGTTTAACCTTGTCTGGTCCCTTTTCGTTAAATAAAAGCTTTTGTTATACCTGTCTGGCCTTCTTTTTACTGCGTCTCATTCTTTTGAAGATGGACTATTTGACTTACACTCTTTTAGAAATGTATGGACATTGGAATACAGCCTCGTGTAGGGTGGTCAATGAGTGGCTAATAAACCCTGGTTTAAGAGCTTGTTGTTAATGTAGAGATCAGTGCCTCGACGTAGCAAAACAAAAACATGCAGAGCCATCTGGCAACTATTTGTAACCAAAATATACTGCATAAACCAATTTAATATTCAAGTGTTTCTTACTTTGTAGTGCAAGTTTTTAAAAGTATTTTGTATTTTTATAACCATCAATGAGAGGATTGTGGCTGTGTTATATTTCTTAACAGTATAACAGTATTATAAAGCATTGTGTGAGGTTTTCAAGCCCAAGGGTGATGCATTACTCATTCTGGGAGGTAAAGTATTAACTGTAACTGAAGCAACATACAAACCAGCCCCTTGTGGTTTTTATTTCAGTGCTGTTCACATCGGAACACAGATTGGCTAGCAGGTGTCCACTTACATTTCATATCCAATAAACACTTTAATCATCCCTCTAAATCACCTCTGATGGTATCCCATAGTGCAACTGTCATCAACCAGACACCACTCATGCCCCTTTCACACCAGCGCCTTTTCAGCTCCGGCTCGGAGCTAGAGCCTGAAAAGCGCCGGGTTCTCCTGTTCACACCGCAGCGGCGCCGGCTCTTAGCTCCGGAATCCGCTTCATTTCCAGCTCCAAAAAATTGTCGGTCCAGAGGCAAGAGCTTTGGAGCTAAGAGGCGACGTCGCTTATGTCTCTCTTACGTCGAGGCGTGCAGGAAACTAAACCCACCTCCCCTGAACACTGTCATGCCTGCCTACAAGCAGTAGTGCCTATAAACACACTTTATAAAGTCAGGCAACACTAACCAGGCTTCGTGTGATTCTGTTTATCTGTACCTTACTTTGACCATCCGTTCACTGTTATCGATCATTGTGGAGAGAGGCAGACGTGTTGTTTTGTATTATTGCAGCTATCGGATGCAAGTAGTCAGTTTAGCTTCGGTTGCTATGCCAACATCACCCGTTTTATATCAGAGAAACTTTCATCACAGCGTTGTGATACCAAACAGTGTCAATTCAGACTGACACACATTCACTTGTGTGGCTAAGGGGAACTGGGGATATGCATCCGCTGCTTGTGTGAGTCGGACAGTGATACTTTAGAGCGGCCGCTGCAGTGTGAGCTAACCGGGAGCTAACGGGAGAATACACTCCCGTGGAAGAGCAGCCAGCACTGCAGCGGTCGGTACATGCTGCAGAAACACATTAATAAACAATGAACCACGGCACTCTGGAGCAAAGTAGAAGGTTGGAGAAGTCGTTATACACGATCATCGACCCGACGCTGTTGTTGTTGTTGTTGTTGTGAGCGCTGTAATGGGTGCCGTTGGGGAGCAAATCAGCGATGTAAACGGTGACGGCATGACGCAGCAGGGGCAGCTCTGGGGCGCCAGCGGGCGGTGTGAACAGAGCGGGAGCTGAAAAGGGAAACCGGAGCTGAACCAGAAAAGCTCCCGCTCGGAGCTAGAAACTGAAAAGCGCTGGTGTGAAAGCCGCATCTAACAGCCTGCTTAAAGGCATTTTATAATGTTATAATTTGTTTGCAGTTCATAAAGTCACCACTAGGAGTGCTAATGGTATTGTTATCTTTAAGTTCGCCGTTCTTAGCCTCACTTCCGGTTTAGCGTTAGAGAAACGGAATGGTCTGAGAGAAGAAGAAGAAGACCACAGACGACAGACACATGGCAGCAACTTTCCCTCTGCTTCATTCATTTCTCCTGTTCAACAGGTTAGTAGTGTGTACACAGATTATGTCATATTTCGATCTAAAATGTGTCTTTGAAACTGTTTTATGTGTAGTTAACTTTAATGTCGTTCTGTGAGCTTCGCCACTAACGTGTGGCTAATGGCTAATTGCGTCCGCTAGCTTATTTAACACAGGCTGTTGCTCCCTGGATAATGTAGCTCTACTATGTGTATGAGTCTCGTGCACTAGTCTGGCTTACATTTCAAGTTTATTCTGTTTGTATAAATATGTGAAATGCTGGTCTGAGGTCATAATTGTTCATATTATTTAAATGCTAAAGCGCTAATGCTATGCTAATATTGTGCCCGTACAACAGCCATGTTAAAGTGAGTACAGTCGGGTTGTGTGTGTTATCTGTTATCACTGTATTATATACTGTAAATGAAAACGGCTTTAATCCTTCATGAAAGTCATAATATGGCATGTGGATTTATGTCCATTTTTGAATAGAAAACGAAATATGTCAGACATAGTTATTTTGATTGGCTAAATGTATTTTTACATTCTCAGTTAGCTTCAGGCCTCACTGAAGAGAAGTATTGAGGTAGAACGCTGGTGAAGCCATTTCCTTATATTCTGTTTGCACAGATAATAAAGCTGATTGGCAAGAAGGAAGCCATATTCATTCGACCACACAACACAACACAACGCAGAAAACGGATATCATTTGCAAGTGAATTTATTAATGTGTTTAATAAATTCTGGCTAGGACAACCACACAAACGGCAGCAACGTTCCCTCTGCTTCATTCTTTTTTCCTGTTCAATTATCTGATTACCAGCACTGCACAGCGGACTTGTAACACTAGCAGCAGTGGAGATGGAGCATCAGAACCTGGAGAATACAGCAACAACAACAAGGATCCATTTGAAGATAGGTAAATGTAAATATTACAGTAATAGTGTACTTTCATTGTGTGGGTTTAGTTAAATAGTTTGTAAGAGAGAGAGAGAGACTCCTGTCCCACCTCCCCATCAGGGCTCAAAATTAACTTTTTTCCTCAGTGTCCCACAACTGTCCCGAATTGTACTTTGTATTGTCCCGGATATAACCAGCAGTGTCCCAAATTTAAATTTGTATCGTCGCCCCCCCCAATTATGCAGAATACATATCATTTGATACTTTTTTTGTCACTTAATCATCACACCATAGACTCTGGTCCACCATGTACATATAAAATACTTATGAAACATATGAATATTAGTCCGATCTGTTGCCTCTCCTAGAGTAGAAGGGAAGAGAGTTGTTTTAAGACATGTTTTTCTATTGTTTCTCAATATCCAGACTAATTTATCATTGTCATGTCATTCTGATTTGTATTTTTCAATTCAATATGGTATGGCTGTATGGTCTCTGTGTTTTATGATCGGAACCCTCTATCTGGCAATAAAGTGGTATGAATGATAATAAAAAAACAGAAGTTCCATAATACAGTTAATAAATGTATCTGTTTTCAGTTCTAATTATAAGTTATCCTCACAAGTCGTCAGTAGTACTATGGGAATATAAATTGATCTCCTATCTTCAGAGTTGATTGACAAACTAAAATTACCTTGCGACCCCCTTTCTAATCGTTACCCAATCTGACTGACGTTCTTGACCAAAAAAAAGTAAAACACTAAAAAAAGATGAAAAGCTAAATGATTACGTTTTTGCAGCTAAAGATTCTAGCCTGGTCACTGACTGGCTGACAAAGAAAATACATAAATGATAGGCTACACCTCTTATTCTGATCAACTGTATTTCACATCATTTTCACAAACTTCAAAAGCATTTTAGGACCGCAGCTAACATTGGCACTTAAGACAACTAATTTACCACAATAGAAGACGATGCATCATGACCAGGACTTGGGCTGTCTTCGTTTCGGGAGTCGGCAGAATTGGGGCTTGCAACAGGGGGCTGTTTATTCAACCACCTCAGCATTTCTTTCTTCTGTCTTTAACTGTCGTGACCGTTGCATTGGCGCGAGTCTAGCAGCAGTCAGCAGCAGAGTGAATGACGTAGAATGCATTCTATGATTTGACAGCCCAATGACTTTGCAAATAACACCCATTTTGAAGTTTACTCACTGTCCCGAAATAGTCCCAGAAAAAATAGATTTGTGTCCCAGTAGGAATTTGTATGGACATCGAGACAATTGCCCTGCTCCCCATTTTATTTTGAGTTGTGCATTGTTATTTGTGCTTTAGAAACATTCCACTTGAACTTTATATTTTAATGAACTTCGTAGTAATTATTGTCCTATATTTCTTTCCAATTTCACAGCTGCCTGCGCCTAGCAGCAAGAACCTCTATCTGTGCCTGCACCCAGGTCAAGATCTACCGTGGCTCAAGGGCCTTCACCAGAGCCATCACCACCAAAGACCAGAGGACTAGCATCACTACAGCAGCCTCCATCTGTGCCTGCCATAAGATTAAGATACACCTCGGTACAAAGGCCTCCACCACAGCCATCACGATCAACCCAGCCAGCAAAGAAGTCTCGCCTAGCACACCTCCCTCCCGCCGACACAGCCACCAGCAGCCACCAGCAGCCACCAGCAGCCCATGCACCATCACCCTCACCTACACAGCAGCCAGACCCACTATCTTGAAAGACAGAGAAAGACCATGGCACTGCTCCCCCTGTCTTTACATTTATAATGAATAGTTGATTGAGAAACTTCCGATATTGTCAGGGTTCGTACAGTCATTAAAAACCTGGAAAAGTCATGGAATGCAATATTTTCCCCAAAGTTTTGGAAAAGTCATGGAAATATAACTAAAGTTGCATCAAATATAATTTCTATGTTATCTAATCGCCAAAATAGTAATTCTATAATGATAATAAATACTGTATCATATAATGAAACGTAAAATGTCAACTGTGGCAGTATTTCGCTGGTGAGAGATGTTTACAATCATGCCCTCTAGTCTACAGGAGCTACTATTTGATATAAAGCTGCCAAGATGCCAGGGAAGTGCAGTTTCAACAATGTATGGCTTCTAAAGAATAAGTACCAATTGTGGTTATCAAAAGACATTGACCCAAGACGTGTTAAATGCAAACTGTGTTACATATGAGGCAGCGCATGAGTCATTTTTGTAAATATGGAGATTTTACAGTTTCTTCTGTTAACATAAATAGTTGGTTGAAAAAAAAGTTGAAATGCTCAATTTGTATTTGTACACATCACATGAACCCTCAGTATGGAATATGAAGTCATGAATCAGTCCTGATGTAACTTTTCTGTGGTGAAAGTAGAGTGATAGAACTATTTTACTCCAAATTCTAATTTACACATTTTCATTTTAGACATGAACACATTTATATAGGTCTATAGTGTAATTCATATATTTCACTACTTTTGTCAACCAAAAACGTTGGTAAACCAAATCTGAAACACCAAAATAAATGGATGATATCAGTACATCTGTGTTTTCACAAGAGTTTTTAAGTTTTCCAAAAATCTGATTTCTAAGCTAAGTATCTCATAAAACAGTGCTCTAAGGTGAGTGGCATTGCATTTCTAGCAAGACCAGAGACTGAACATTTTGACATGTTACAAGAAGTACATTTAAAAGGTGATTTAAGGAGACATAAATACCCTTCACTTCAGTAAGATAAGGTAAGGCGATTTTATTCAAAAAATCTGATTTCTAAGCTAAGTATCTCATAAGACAGTGCTCTAAGGTGAGTGACATTGCATTTCTAGCAAGACTGAACATTTTGATATGTTACACCATGCCATGTTATAAGAATACATTTAAAAGGTGATTTAAGGAGACAAATACCCTTCACTTCAGTAATATAAGGTAAGGCGATTTTATTTTAAAAGACAATGAAGGCAGGTTATATTGATTGATATATTTATTATATTGAAAGCCAAATTAATACATAGACCCCTGAATCTGGAATAACGTACAATTTCCAACCTCACAATCTCAGGAACTTTTCATCTACAGATTGCTTTGGTCTCGTTTTGCTCTTCACTGATTGGTTACTGAGACTTTGAACTTAAACGAACCTCCCCGTTTATAAAACGGACCTCCCCGTTTATTCGTGCGTAGTTTGGGGGAAGGTCCAAATTGGTGGCGCAAAGGGCGTTCCATACATAAGTGACACTCCCCGACTGGCGAGCCTGGGAAGGGGTGGATTTTGGAGGTGGACAGGATCCGGGAGGGCTCGACTTCCTGCCCTTTTTTACCTCTTCGGCTGCGGCCGCGGCCTCGCCCTGCTCTCTGGGGAGCTGACTGGAGCTGCTGCCAAGGACTGAGGAGCTGTGCTGGAGACCTGATCCAAGAGCTCTCGGAGCTGCGAGAGAGTGAGGCAGTGGCGTAGCCAGGAATTATTGTGTGGGTGGGCCTGGAGAAATGTAGGTGGGCCAGGGGGAGACATATTAAGCGTGGGGTCTGAGCTGAAACTTCATTAATGATTTTTGAATGCACTAATAGAACATAAGCATAAATTAGCAGTGAAAACAAAAAACATAGGCACGGCGGCCTCAGAATGTGTGTAAAACTGACATCCACATAGGGTACACAACGGTACTACTACTTTTATCGATAGCGCTTATGCTTATGCTCCAGGTTCAGTCCCAACTAGGGCTGTCCCGAATACCATTTTTCGGACTCCGAATATTCGGTGCGGAAAGATTTTTTATTTATTTTTTGTGCAGAAAGAACATACTATTACGATTTATATTTATTTATTGTCTCAGTACTCGCATACATTACAACTAAATGTGTCCTCTGCATTTAACCGAGCCGCAGTGCAGCGCCTGGGGACCAAATCTGGTTCCAAATTACGTTTTACAACCTGAAGATACAAAACACATATTTATGTTATAACAACAATGCTTTTAATAACATAGCTGTAACAGTAGGCCTAACAGTGTAATACTTGTTACCGATACAGTAAACAGTATTTAAATAAATGAAGAACGAAAAATAAATGAACAAACTGTATGCCAATAATTGCCTTAGTCCCAGATGTTCCCACATTGCTCCCACTATTCGGATCAAATTGAAAAACTAATATAAAAAAACTATTCGGTTGCTTGCTTGCAACTATTTTCCAACCAAAGTAAGTTCACGATTTTATCATGTGTAACGTTACTGTTTAAACGGCGGATAAAGCAGCTTCATCATGGCAACTTGACAACAGCTAAGCTAAGCTAGGCTAGTACTTACAGCATCCGGTGACTTTTCAGAGTTGTTGTGCCACCGTGGTAGGCCAGTTTCTTGTCGCATATTTGGCACACTGCCTTCTTCTTACCATCGTCCAATTTAAAATGGTCCCACACAGCTGAAGTCTTCGGCATTTTGTGTTCAGGTGTGTGAAACGAGGTGAAGCGTGCCGTTTGCATTCGTGACTGAGTGAACGCGATGTCAGGAGCACAGGCTGAGATTGTATATATTTCCGCATTTTAACAGTGCAATTCAAAAGTATAAATATAGTATAAGAATATGGAAATTCGCCTTTATTGATAGCATACATTTAGGAAAAAATTTGAATTGAAAATAAATAAAAAAACGAATATCCGAATAATGAAATTAAAACCCGAATAGTTGACCAACGAACGAATATTCGAATAGTCGAATATTCGGCTACAGCCCTAGTACCAACCACATCATAAAGTATGCGGACGATACAACAGTGGTGGGACTCATCAGGGACAACAAGGAGCAGGCCTACATGGAGGAGGTGAAACATCTGACAGACTGGTGTAACACCAACAACCTGATCCTGAATGTCGATAAAACAAAAGAGATCATTGTCGACTTCAGGAACAAAAAGCACTGTCACCTGTAGTGGACATTTTTATTATATCCTTATATGCTTAAACCAAATGCATCTCATTTCCTGAGATGTGCTTTCTTCTTCCTTTCATCTCTCCTTTGGGTTTATTCCCAGGCGCTTCAAGGCCACAGAGCTGCTTTGGCTACTGGGAGACTCACACACAGTCACACAAGAACTTCTCTACTCTGAGAACCGTTATGCTATCTACAGCTCAAGGCCAGAAGATGTCTAATAACAATGTGACCGTGTGAACACAAGATTTATCAAGTTCCCACTCTTTTTCTATATAAGCTCTGCTATCACATTGTACTGCGCACACTCTCGCAGACTATCCTATGCTCTGTGAGACTTGTGTCTATATTTATTATTGTATCATGTATTTGAAGCTTCGAATAAATAACCAAAAGACAGCTCTGTTCGATTTACCATTTATTTGTTTTGATCACTTTGACTTGTACTCTCCAGCCGTGTTGGTTCCTAGATTTCCATAACACACCCACCACATCAACGGCACAGCAGTGAAGACTACAGACAGCACCAAGTTCCTTGGGGTGCATATCACAAGCAGTCTGACCTGGTCCACTCACACTACATCACTATTTAAGAATGCACAGAAGCGCCTACACTTCCTCCGCAGGTTGAGAAGAGTACAGCTCCCCCCTCCCATCCTCACCACGTTCTACCCTCACCATAGAGAGTGTGCTGACCAACGGCATGTCCATCTGGTCGAGAGACTGCAACACCAAAGACTGGAAGTCTCTGCAGAGAGTGGTCAGGACAGCAGAGAAGATCATCTGAGTTTCTCTCTCTCCCATCAGAGACACCGCTCAGAAACGCTGCCTGACAAAAGCCCAGAACATTTTTAAAGACCCCACTCATCCTCACCATGCTCTGTTCTCCCTGCTGCCCTCCGGCAAGAGGCTCCGCAGCATTAAGAGCAGAACAGCCAGATTCTGCAATAGCTTTTCCCCCCAAGCCATCAGACTGCTGAACAGCAAGCAGACCAGTGACACAGAGATTACATTACGCTGTGTAAAGGGCACATATTTGTTATATAGTATGTCTATCTTATTTATATGTATAGTAAGTCTTTATATTTTAAACGCACACTTTATCTTTAATTTTATCAGCACCACGTCACTATTATTTATTTATATGTACAATTTTAGCAAGTTGTTTTAATGTCCTGTTCCTGTAAGCCAGTACAACAACATTTCGTTTTAATAGTACACTCTGTGTCTTGTTGAAATGACAAAGTATGTCTCTGTCTTATCGATCCAGTCCTTGGAGAAAAAAATAAGGTCAACGAACTAAACAAATTGTGAACAAAACTAACATTGCTTTTTATTTAAATTAAAAACGTAATATTTCACATCAAAAGAAACAACAATGTTTTAACAAATCGTCTTAAATAATCTGATGACAGAACTGGAAACAGAATAGCTGAAACTTTAACAAACTAAATAACTCAGTTACCTCTAATCATAACCCATGTTTGTATCATGGAGTTAACTCAGTGTGTTGCTGCTCGCACACATAACACCTGACGTGGAAACGTTCCTCGTGGATGGAGCTACAGAGCTACTAGAAAGACAGTGGAACCCGGTGCATTCCTCCGTCTGGATGTGGAGCACTTTTCCTAAATGTTTAGACAAATTGCTCGTGTTACCACCCTCACATGCTAAACTCTTATTCCACTTTTGGTAACGAGTATTGTCCCCATCGACACAGCTATAGTTTAACCACACTTCGGAGCGCATTCTCTCCGCCATCTCCTCCGTGTGTGTGTGTGTGTGTGTGTTGCTGCATGTAGCAGCTGCGTGTGTGTAAACTGCCCCGCCCCCTCGCTCATTCACTCACGGCAAAAGTTACTTTACTTACTATAAAAACTCATGGTAAAAAAATGCACTCCCTATTCCATTGTCATGAAGGTGGAATCTAACTATATCCAGAATAAGTTTTATTGGATCCAGGCTAGAAACATGTTTATTTCTGCTGTAAATTTGGGCATTTTAACATGGGGGTCTATGGGAATTGCTCCTTTTTGCATCCATTCCCTGTCGGCCACTAGAGGAACTGCAGTTTGTGGCACTTCCTTCTGGGCTTCCCGGCTGTGCGCTATGAAGCGCTGATTGGCTGTGGGTGGGCCAGACGTGCTACGCCATACCAGGTTCGTGATCTGAATTGTCCGAGTTTGACATCTTGGGCTAGTTTTTCTTGTGCTTTTTTTTTCTCACGAGGAGGAGTATTGTAGTACTGCTACTGCGTGTGATCATCTGCAATGACAACTGACAGGGAGGAAGAGCAGGCATTTAAGGTATTTAGCATGTGCAGCAATTGGCTGCTGAGGGGTGACGCCCTCGTATTTAATGAGGGGGAAGGGAGCCATAGAGTGACGTGTAAGTGACTCGTGTTAGGTATGGGCGCGGGAAGGGGGGTGCTGAGGGCGCTGCAGCACCCCCTAGCGGCAGGCAGGGGGTGCGGAGCTCCCTTAAAATTCAGATTAGATTCATTTCTACCATTTTCTTAATTTAAATTCATGGTAGTTTCAGTAATCCCATGGTAATTGAGGACACAAGTTATCTAATTGACTAATGTCATCTTTATGGCTTTCAGAAAGGACAGGAGACCGACAGGTGACTATCAAAGGACTAGCAGCAGCACAGCAGCGCAGCAGCAGCAGCAGCAGCAGCAGCAGCAGCAGCATCATGATGATGATGATGTTAAATGTGTTGTTTTAGGAACATCCATTGCAAATACATGGAATTCAATAAACATTGAATAGCATATCACGCAGTTTGTCTGTGCCTTTTCCTCCGTGTTGTCCTGGTTTGCTGTGCTGCCTCCTTGTCACCACCATGGTTTGCTGTGCTGCCTGGGGATGCTCCAATCGCTCCGAGAAAGGAGTACGAATGTACGGCTTCCCCACTGACACAGAGCGGAGGAAGCAGGAGCAATTTCACGACCAACAGCAAACAAATATGTGATTTATATACAAACACTGCATTTGCACTTTTTCACAAAACGAAAACCACACCATTGGGAAAGCTTAATGTTTTGTTTAATACAAAAAAAAACAGGGAAAGGCTTGAAAAACACAGAGTTGAGACTCAGGGTGCAGGGTGAGGGTCTCAGTGCAAGTATTCAGGCTCCATTGAATCCCCCTCTGGTTCTTGTGCTGAAAGAGGGAGTAACAGACAGGAGAGAGGGTTATACACACCTATTGGATGGGAAATTGCCTTGGGCAGACACAACGGAGTTGTTCTGTGTGTGAAGTAACCTCAAGTCACTCGTTTGTCAAGACAAAAAAGGGCAAGACTAGGCTGAGAGCAGAGGCTATACCCACCATCTCCGTGCATCGCCCTGTGGTCAAAAAGAGAAGGGCCCCTGTATCTACAAAGCCCATAGCTCATGATCACAGCGATAGTGTGAAAGGTGACGCAGGTATAATAAGTATGAACTCTTAGTAACAAAAGTAATATTTCTTATTTTTAAGTGGTATAATATTTGAAATGTTCGAACATTTACAGTGCCATGTCTTCTACTTACATTAGTCTCAACGATTCAAGGAAGAAGGGAAGGGATCACTGCTCTCCACCTGCCAGCACCCAGCCAGAGGAGCGCAAACAACAAAAACAAGCAAGGTGTCCCGTCATGTACCTGGAAGTTTGGGTGGCAAAATGGAGAAAGAGAGGGACTTGAAAAACCTTGCTGGCTCTCTACTCATGTTGTTACAGTTGTCTTGGTTACAGTTCTCAAGTTTTTTTTGTGCCATTTCCACATCTTTAGAATATGAAAGAATTGAAGTGAAATCAACCTCTTCTCTGGAGAACAAACTTTGATTTCTCTGTCTTGTGAATTTGCAGTCTTGCTCCTCCACCTGTAACATCACTGCCCCTCCACCTGCCATACAGTAAGTTACTAACAAGATTACTTATATAACACAGTGATAGAATACATGTTTAGTATGCTTACTTATATAAAACAGTAGTATTAAACTTACCTTGTGTTTTCACTCTCACTTAAGTCCCTCTCCCTTTGCCATCAATCCAAAATCAGCTGAGCTGCAACATTATACAGACAGGTAATAATCAACATAATCACAAGGAGACAATATGGCTCTGCTAAAAACACTCACTCTGACACGCACCAAAGTTATATTTATCTAATATTTAACTCCCTCTAGCCCCGCATACAATCCCGTCTAGAAGCCCCTCTTCTCTAATTCAACAACGTTGGACGAAATGACATTAAGAGAACGGAATTTACAATTAAAAGGCTGTTCAACGTGTGTTGCTAACTTGCTTCGGTATCCTAGCTTGATCTGTTATCTGTAAACGTTCCCTAAATCTACTAATTTAGGGATAATCCACTGTCATCCTTTAATACACATGTTAATTTGAATCAGATGTACTGATAATATCCGCAATATAAATCTTTAAACTTCTTCTTACCTTTAAAAGTCCGTCACGAACGGTCTATTATGCTGCAACTCCACAGCTCTGCTAGCCTTGGCGCCAACTTCTGGGGGAAGATTGAGAGGCTCCACGATCCGCCATTGCTGTAAAAAAGTGGTCCATTGGAGTGAACGGAGATGTCGTAACTCTTCTATTATACGGCTCTGCACCAGACCAATCAGAGAGTTGCATGGAAATAAAAGTGTGCTTGTGTCATTTAAGCATGTGTGTGTGTGTGTGTGTGTGTGTGTGTGTGTGTGTGTGTGTGTGTGTGTGTGTGTGTGTGTGCGCGGAAATAGCGTGTGTGAGAGAGGGAGAGAGAGAGAGCGACCGGTGCCAGCAGCAGGGACTGTGTTGGTAGCATCTGGTTAGCTTGCTGCACTTACGGAAATACGGAGCTGTTGGTTCCACAACAGGCTGGAGGAGAGCTCTCCTCTCAGACTGAGAGGCTCAGGTGAGCTAAATGATTATCTCAGTGTTTAGATAGTTAACTTTAGTTTAAGTTATCTCAGTGGGTCTCAAATGGTTTGGTCAAAAATTATTCAAACGATTATTTCCGCGGCACACCTTCATATGATCATTATAGTTATAAAACAAATAAGAGAATAAAGGAACAACAGGTATGACATACTATATGGCAGTAAAACAAGAATACAGTTTGAAAGGGGAGTGATTTGTAATCCATAAAGAAAAGGAACATCCGCTTACAGTTGTGTTTCATCTGGGTGTTGAGAGATGTATCCATCGATCTCTTAATGTTGCGTGTGGGGAGTGCTTTTGTGCGTGCTCTATCGTGCCCGTAATAGTGTTCACTGGAGTCCAGCACCTCAGCACCCCCACTCAAAATACCTTCCCGCGCCTCTGGTGTTAGGTCTTCCATATTGAACTTGCGCTAAAGCTTTCATTTAGTATCCTATCCATGTGAACATGATAGGATACACTATTTATGATTTCAAAATATTTAAGTTAACCTGTTAAGCCCGAAGGTCCCCGCCGGCGGGGACCCTGGTTTTTTTTTCACGACACTGTGTCTCATCTTAATATTTAAAAACTATTAATGTATTATACCAGATTAACGAGAAGAATCTCAGCTACAGTAACTGACAATACGAACCATTTTTAGTCTCACAAGAAGCGTTAGCATTAGCCCTTAGCTAAAACGGACAGATGCTACTTCCGGTGCTAACTAACAAAAACGATCTTTAAAACTTAATATTTTCTGCACAAACTACATATCACCTGAAAGCTGATACTCCACAGATTATTTGGTTATAAGTATCATCACTGTAGGACACAAATTTACTGAGCTAGCAGCCAGAACAGAGATGAAATAAAACAACAGAAAAGGTTCAGAAAAGGTGTCAATCACCCAAATCAACCAATGGGTTCCAAAGATATGATCCTGCGTAGTATAAACTAAGCCCGCTCCGGCTCCATTACGCATTATGCAGCCAGAAGGGAGAGCTTCACCACAGAGCAGGTGCTAGAGATGCTAGCTGACGATAGCTATGATCATACCAGATGAATCTTCGTCGGATGATGAAGATCTCGTCCAGCCAGACCTG
This sequence comes from Champsocephalus esox, assembly GCA_036324585.1. Classification (NCBI taxonomy): domain Eukaryota; kingdom Metazoa; phylum Chordata; class Actinopteri; order Perciformes; family Channichthyidae; genus Champsocephalus; species Champsocephalus esox. Next base: position 3,720,543 of record CM070494.1, on the reverse strand, counting down.
GATCCGGACAGTAGTGACTCGGATGTTGAACTTCCACCATGGGAAATGTATGTAATCTCTCTGTTTTTATATATTACTTGTGTGTTTGGTGAAACTGCGTCACAGTGCTAGCTTAGCCAAGAAGCTACAGGAATGATTAGGCAAAATGCTAAATAGTGTTACTTGTCTTTTTGGAGTTACATTTTCTAAATGAATGGCCAGTGAATGAATATATATATATATGTGTTTACTTATTTATTTGTGTAATATTATTCATTTATTGTCCAATATTATCCTTTTTATATATTACTTTTGTGTTTGGTGGAACTGTGTCACAGTGTTAGCTTAGCCAACAGGAATGATTAGCCAAAATGCTAAATAGTGTTACTTGTCGTTTTTGGAGTTACATTTTCTAAATGAATGGCCAGTGAATGAATATATATATGTGTTTACTTATTTATTTGTGTAATATTATTCATTTATTGTCCAATATTATCCTTTTTATATATTACTTTTGTGTTTGGTGGAACTGCATCACAGTGTTAGCTTAGCCAACAGGAATGATTAGCCAAAATGCTAAATAGTGTTACTTGTCTTTTTGGAGTTACATTTTCTAAATGAATGGCCAGTGAATGAATATACATGTGTTTACTTATTTATTTGGTGTAATATTATTAATTTATAGTCCAATATTATCCTATAAGTATAAGCCAGTGAATTAATCTAATCTCTTTGTTTTTCCACATTTGTTAGATGAGGTGTGACCCCAGCAGGACAAAGCCACACACCCAGAAGACTTTCAGGGAGCAGCTTGCTGCAGAATTGTTGGAGTTTGCTGAAGGCCCTGCTGAAGGCCCTGCACCTCCACCAACCTCTCCTCCACCACTCACATGCATGCCCGAGTATTATGGGGAAGATGCCACCAAGGTCAGGAAGAACTACGGGAGGTGCCTAGATGCTGGACTCAAAAGGGTGAAGACACCTGTGTACTGCAGGAAGTGCCAGGTCCCTCTGTGCTTCACTGTCAAAATGAACTGTTGCAGGGAGTGGCACGACCTAAATACTGGAACATTCAGGTAGGTATAACATTTTGCGAGTGTTTATTTATTGTTTTTATATACCTTGTGTGATTTTATTGTATAGTGTGTTGGTAAAAATATTTGTTGTTTTTAAAAACCTACAGTGTGGTTTTATTGTATAGTACGTTGGTAAAATGTTTGTTTTTACATGCCTATAGTGTGTTGGTAAAATGTTTGAAATAAATCTGCCCCAGTTGGAGTCAAATGTTACCTATGTTTCCGGGTTTTTTTATTGTGCAAGTACACTTACACACAATGACCTACAGTGTAGTTGTATTGTATAGTGCGTTGGTACAGTTACATACACACACAGCTACACTTACATACCCACACACACACACACACACACACACACACACACACACACACACACACACACATACACACACACACACACACACTTGTTTTTGGGTGGAATGAATACCTATCGTGATGATTCAATATAATACAATACTTTTTATAGTCTGGTACCTGAAAAAGATCAAATGGCACTGATGGAACCAAATGTGCCCAAAGCTTATTCCGCCTGGACTTTATTTTCATAAACCTCTCTAAAAAGGTAAAATGTCACTTGTTTTGCCTCAATCTTGATACAGGGTACTTATTATATGTTATACTTTGGATTCCTAAAGCTTTTAGGCGACTAACCCATCATTCAAGGTTGGTCTTCACCAGTGTTGGGACTAACGCGTTACAAAGTAACGCGTTATTTTTGGCAGTAACTAGTTCTCTAACGCATTACTTTTTAAATTCAGTAACTCAGTTACCGTTACTACATGGTGCGTTACTCCGTTACTGCGTTAGTTTTTTTATATAGTCAACAGCCAGGTGAACAGAGATGAGAACTGTACTTAAGTACAGTACTTGAGTAAATGTACTTAAATACTTCCTGTGTCACATGCGGAGGCGTGTTTGTGTTGTTTACAAGACTATCATGGCGGCGGCGGAGCTCAAGTCTAGTTTTTCCACCTGGAGATATTCTCACTATTTCACTTTTGTCGAGCACAAAGAAAAGAACGTTTTAGTTAAACGTAAGTTATGTCCTGGCGGGTCAAAGAGCCTATCTACTGCCCAGACCAGTCATTCAAATCTCTTAAAACATCTGCAAAAACAACATGCTGGGACGAAGCTAGTAGCTAAGACCACAGAGACTCAGCCGACGCCACTCCACCTGCACCTAAGCAACAGCGGCTGGATTTTAACCAAGGGACTGCTAGCCAGGGAAAAGTCGATGAAGCCATTGCACGGTATGTTGTAGAACACATGTAGGCTATTGCTACAGTGGAGTCACCCGCTTTCAGGGAGCTAGTTAGCATGATAGCATGTCCGGGCGGCACACGGCATATGAAACGGAAAACTTTTTCCAACTACCTGGAGAAAGAATATACAAAAATGTAAAGCCAGCTAATATCGATGCTATCCAGATTGCATATAATGCATGTCAAGTTGATCAACAGATTGTATTATTCTCCAATGCAATAACAGTACTGAAATGAAGGCTATAAGGGCATTAATATAATGGGAGCCCTTTTTTTAAGTAACTAAAATGTTACTTTTCACAGTAACGCATTACTTTTTGGTGTAAGTAATCAGTAAAGTAACTGAGTTACTTTTGAAATTAAGTAACTTGTAATGGTAACTAGTTACTGGTTTTCAGTAACTAGCACAACACTGGTCTTCACTAGAAGTAATGGGTTTTCTTTAGGCGGAGACAGGAATTTACATTTTTTTGCTATGTTCCATCTAAATTTACTCTGACACAGAAAAATCTATATTGATTCTGACACTTCTACGTCCAACTCACAGATGTAACCTTGCTTTGACAATAACAATTATTCATATAAACCTTTTAGAAGTGAAGTTATAGTCATTTGTTCTGGGAATGTCATTTTCGAGCCTGAAACCTGAAAAACAGGCTCGGGGTTTAACAGGTTAAAAGCATCAATCTGGTACACTTTCAGAGCAAAATGAAGAGATCTATGGATACATCTCTCAACACCCATATGAAACAGAACTGCAAGCAGATTTTTCTTTTTGGATATTTTACAAATCACTCCCCTTTTAAACTCTATTCTTGTTATTTGTAACAACTTTTTTTGTTACTGTCATATAGTATTTTATACCTGTTTTTCATTTAGTCTCTAATGTCTCAATAACTATAATGATCATATCAAGGTGTGCCTTAACAACACATCGTCACTCCCAGGTCGGCCTATGTTGACGTTATGTCAAGTCCCCTGTGTCGGCTTTTTCCAACGCAAGGGGGGGGGCCCTTAGCGTACATTTTCAACTTTCCGGGATGTCCATTGCCGTCAGTTCTTCGGCGGGATTTGACGCTCATGGAAGCACTGCATTCAAAGCCAATGTGAGCGTCCATTCTCATTGGATAACGGAGAATTGTACACCCGGACATGTATGTAGATATTTCATCTCCGGCCTTGTCAGGTATTGAACAATCAATAAATAAAGAACACAGAATTTGTGTGATTATACTGTATATTATAAATGATTTACAAATAAACACCACTGCATATTTAACTGTTACACATGCTGATGTAACGCAAATGTTTCCAACTTGGAATCAATAAAGTATATCTTATCTTAAGCTGATCGATGGCTACTGCCATATTTGCACAATGTGCCTCTGAACCTTGACAAATGCATGTTTCAGGCTTATCAATTAACAACAGGGGTCACAAACATAAGACCAGCTGTTAAATAAAGCTCTTCTGACCTTAGCTGGCATGTGTGTATATATATTAATGCTGCCCATTATGGGCACAAGCAATTTTCACCCATTTATTAATTATATGTTTTAAATTTGAGTGTTTCCTATCCCCTAAACCTCCAGGGATGTACACAGTTTAATACTGGCAACTTCTTATTATGAGAAATACGAAAACGTCTTTTAAAACAACTCCCAGTAGAGACGTGCCATAAATAGAGAACATGTTGCGAAACAGAATAGCCAGCATGTGTAGTTCTGGGGACCGGGTGAGGGAGGTGGGGACGCGGTGGACCCGTTCAAATCCAGTTTTGGACAGTCTGCCGTGGTTCCATCCCATTTCAAGTGCTGTTCGAGGCTTGGGCTGCAGTCGGATAGTTTAAAAATCAGCTCCTAAGTTCTAACCCTATCGTCTATTCCTTGACCTCTGAGTGAAACGTCACAGGGTTAAGGGATAGTGGATAGGAGAATTCAAAAGGGAGAAGAGACTGCGGTACTTTAGAGAATCCGAATGCACTTTCACTATCCCACGTGTTTATGATGCGCCAGCGGACGTCATTGTGTGCGTCTGCTGCTGTGGGGAAACTATGGTAACCACAGTTTTCTATACAGCGGACTACAACATGGATGTTTAATAAGAAGGAGGGACTACTGTAAACTCATCTAGAGACTCTGCACCGTGCTCTGATGCTGCTGCTTTGCTTTATGAACGTGGACAACAGAGAAACATATTCTTCAGGACCAAAGCTGGAATTGAAATAAAAAAGGAAAGTGAAACTTATGCTCGTCACCCCTCTCCCTCCGGTCCACATTAATACAAATGATCCCAATATGTATGATTGTATGAACTAAAGATCTTAAAATCAATACAGATGTATTTATTATAAACGTTAGTCCTTAACATCTATCACTGTGTATATCACCATTCAAACATCTTTTAGAAGTTGAACAAACTCCCACACAGCTCAGTAAAGACTGAAATGTTGACTTTATTTGATCATTTCAGTGAAAACTAACGTTCATATTTCTCTTTTTGATTATAATACTGATGAACGTCCAAAACAAAGCACTTTGGCAACTTACCACCTATGTTTTAAAAAGCTTAATAAGCACCGTAACTTTCATGATATAATTTCTCGGTCATAATCGGTTGTTTCCGTGAACGGCCGACTGTTGAGTGACGGCAAATGCTGCGGCTGCAAGGCATTGTGGGGCAGCATTTTCGCTTCTCCTGTCGGTTAGGGAGGTCCAGTGGTTCCTAAGCTAAAGGAGGTTATAAAGGAAGTTTGAAACCTCCTTTCCTATCATTCTCATCATTCTAGAGAATTCGAACGGCACTTATCACGGCTGCCACTGAGGGACTTCCGGGTCATTTCACTCCTTTAGGAAGGTTCCTAAGCTAAATGGACTATTCGACTTCAGCCTTGGTAACCCTCGGAGCACACTCTCTAATCACAGAGCTTGAGCACTATCACAGGGTTTGTCAAACAGAGCACATGGTGTAGTCCAAACGATAGCTGGGGATTCTGGGTAGTGTAGTGTCTTCTGCCATCTTTTACTCCGAAAAAATATTTGTTTCTCCGAATCGAAGGGGAAAAAATACAAAAGCATTGCACACAAATTAAACCAATCAATGTTGTGTAATTAACAAGGATCATCTGGTGTTTTTTAGTCGATAAGTAGTGCAGATATCACTGTAAAATCAATCGACAGTAAGGGGAATACTTACTTCCGGGTGTACAATTCTCCGTTATCCAATGAGAATGGACGCTCATATTGCCTTTGAATGCCGTGCTTCCATGAGCGTCAAATCCCGCCGCAGAACTCACGGCAATGGACATCCCGGAAAGTTGAAAATGTACGCTAAGGGCCCCCCCCTTGCGTTGGAAAAAGCCGACACAGGGGACTTGACATAACGTCAACATAGGCCGACCTGGGAGTGACGATGTGTTGGCCTTAACCTCAATGAGCTGAGGTTATTTGAGCCTCTCAGGAGAGAGCTCTCTTCCACCTGGTTGTAGAAAAGCTCTTTAAATTCGTTAGCATAGCTAGCTAACCAGATGCTAATAACAACAGATCGCCAATGTGCTTACAACTAAAGACACAGCCACGCAAACACTGCGGCATGTGTACGGCTCCTTATGGGTACTGCAATATTTGAAGAGCTGGAGCGACGTTCCGGTGCTGTCCGTTATGGCATCTGGTGTAAAGTAACTAAATTCATAAATGCAAGTACTATACTTGGGTACAATTTTGAGATACTTGTACTTTATTTCAGTATTTCAATGTTTTGCTACTTTGTTCTTCTTCTCCTCTACAGTTCAGAGGTAAATGGTGTACTTTGACTCCACTACATGTATTAATCCCTTTAGTTACTTTACAGATGTGGATGAATGATGTGAAATCTAATCAAGTGTTGAATCAGACTTTTGTTCCAACTGGAGTGAATCCACCAGCTACCCGGCAGTATACAAAGTCATTCAAACTAGCTGCAACTTTACCAGCTTTGAGAACACTTTCAGGATCAATCATTATAAAACATATCATATAATTATTCTGAAATGGACCAATCTGCACAGTGACTACATTTACTGTCTCTACTTTCACTACTGCTTCTTAAGCTCTAATCACACTCTAGCAGATTTTTCCGGTGTTTCTAAATTAGATGACAATGTATGTGTGTCATTTAAGAGGAAAAGATGCCTGTTTTTTTGTTGTTGTTATTACTGTCAGGAAATGTACAACCTAACCCTGGTCCGCCCAGTAGTAATAATCAGATCGCTACTCCTGCTGATTTTAAAGCTAGGTCTGGGTTGGGTTTCATCCACTTGAATGTGCGCAGTCTGTTAGGTAAACTAGATTTTGTCCGTATCTGGGCAAAATCGACTGACGCTGACGTCATTGTTTTATCTGAAACATGGCTAAATAAGTCTATTTTGGCCTCTGACATTGCCTTAAATGGTTATAATGTGTATCGTACCGACCGGCCTAATAAAGGTGGTGGCGTTGCAATTTATGTTAAGAATAAGTTCAGTGTAACCACATTAGTTTCCAAATCGATCAGTAAGCAATTTGAATTTTTAGCATTAAATATAGAAGTGGCAAAGGGTCAACAGGTCATGGTGGTGGGCTGTTACAGACCCCCCTCAGCTGGCAAGGACTCCTTGTCTTCACTAGCAAATCTTAGACTAGACTACAAGGAAGCTGGGATGAGGATCAGCACCTCCAAATCTGAGGCCATGGTTCTCAGCAGGAAACCGATGGACTGTCCACTCCAAGTAGGGAATGAGTCCTTACCCCAAGTGAAGGAGTTCAAGTATCTCGGGGTCCTGTTCTCGAGTCAATCAATCAATCAATCAATGTTTATTTATATAGCCCAATATCACAAATGTTACATTTGTCTCAGTGGTCTTCACAGTGTGTACAGAATATCAGTATGACAATACGACACCCTCTGTCCTTAGACCCTCACATCGTACAAGGAAAAACTTCCAAAGAAAACCCAGTTTAAAGGGAAAAATGGGAGAAACCTCAGGGAGAGCAACAGAGGAGGGATCCCTCTCCCAGGACGGACAGACGTGCAATAGATGCCGTGTGTAAATTGAAAAGATAATACATTTGCAACATACATCGCGAGTGAGGGAACAATGGAGCGTGAGATGCGCCGGAGAATAGGAGCAGCGGGAGCGGTACTGCAGTCGCTTTACCTCACCGTTGTGACCAAAAGGGAGCTGAGCCAGAAGGAAAAGTTCTCTGTCTACCGGGCCATTTTCGTTCCTACCCTCACCTATGGTCATGAAGGATGGGTCATGACCGAAAGAACGAGATCGCGGATACAAGCGGCCAAGATGGGTTTTCTCCGCAGGGTGGCTGGTGTCTCCCTTAGGGATAAGGAGAGAAGTTCAGTCATCCGGGAGGGACTCAGAGTTTAATCGCTCAATGAACTACAACTATGGTCTTGCATACGTCACCAACACCAAGATGGCCGTCACGTTAGCACATTTCACCTCTTTCTTTCAGAATGAAGTGAAAAGTATTAAAATAGGTGAAAATCACTACAAGTCTGGCCATGTTGAGAACTGTACATACACAAAAGAGGAGTTAGTCGGTTCCGTAAGAGCCAGCATGCGGGACCGGCTTTACAAGGTTTTGGTGCGTAACACGAGCGTAATGTGTAACGTTAATGTACACGACTCTGGGATTTGTAGTCTTTCTAGTTGCGTATTTTTCATAGTCTTATATTTCAACAGTTTTAAGACAAACTGTGACTTTTTTGACATGGAAATAATTTTTGTAAGATTGACAAACATCATATGTCTAATTCATGGCACAATTCAAACGGGATCGAAAGATACGTTTTCTCTCTCCATTGACTTCAATACATAATTTTTCAGAAATAAGGTCCCATGGGGCGGAAGTAGATGGGCATGACTCTATTACACAAGTCACCCAAATCAGCGTTAAAAAAGCGGGAGGCGCCGAAAAGCGACTAATTTGCATCACTGTATACGCCACACGTTAAAATGCTTATATCACAGATTATTGTTGTGATTGACGCAAATACAATTTGTAATCCATTGACAGCATTTATATAAATCTAAAAAAAACAAAACATTTATAGTCAGACCTTTTGCTATTTTTTGTTGGTTAACAATATTGATGATAGTTAAAGGTGCGGTAGGTAATTTTGGAGAAACCAGCTCAAGTGCGCTAGAATTTTAAAATACACAGCCGGAACAAATCTGCCACTTCCTTACAGAACCCCTCCTCCAATGCACATGACCAATGGATTTTATGGATTTTTTGTCAAAGCACTTAAAGGTCCCATATCATGGCCAATTCTACTGATCATAATTCCATTGTTGAGGTATACTAAAATAGATTTATACTGTACAATTTTCCTTACTCACATCTCTGTAAAGTATGTGTATTCACCGGTATTCACTCTCTGTCCTAAATGGCTTTTTGAAGTCTTTTTGCATATTAGATAACGGAGTTGACGACACTAAAACTGCAATATTATGTTTGTGTAGCATAATAAATATGACATATCGTTCTTCAGTGCCCTACGCTGTACATATCCGGAACTCATCTCTCTCCACTTCGAGCGATAGAACTATTAACAAAGCACTTATATACTAATAAAGGGCTGGCTTATCTAAAGCCAGTTGAGTAGCACTTGAAATGTTTTTGCTCTATGAAACCTGATGTACTTATATGATTCTGTTTTCTTCAAGTTTGTATTTTGTTGGTCGAACGCACTTATTGTAAGTCGCTTTGGATAACAGCGTCAGCTAAATGCAATGTGATGTAATGAATTGCTGAAAGGTTTTGGGAAGCTTTGTTTCATGAAAGGCTGGCAGAGGGTGCAGCCATAGCTTGGGGCATGGCTACTAGGTATCCCTACGTAGCAATACCCAGGAAGTAAACAATGGAAAATGAGAAATCTCCAACGAGGTGTTTTGGGGAGGTATTTTCCGTGTTAGAGTTTTACTCCCTACAGGGTGTACTTTGAGGGTTTTTGACTCTGCAGACACACAAGGGGACGGGTAATAACCGGAAAGGCATGACATGGGACCTTTAAGATATTCATTGCTATCGGGATGTTAAGACCATTCCATGGAATATAATAAAAAGTGTATCTCAAGCCGGTTTCTCAAATTTACCTACCCCACCTTTAAGTTTGTTTAGCTCAGGAATAGGACATCATCCATCTTCTCAATCCGCCTTTGCCTTTTCTTGTCCTCAGGTGAGAATAAACAACAGGTTATGAACTTATTTTATACATATGAAATCACCAGCCATATTACGCGTATCAGTCATGAGAAGCTGTAATTATTGGCCACGAAAACACTGTGCAACCCTACACTAAAGCTTAGTTTGTTGGAGAACCCTCAGCTTTCTAATCCCTAAACCCAACCCCATCACTGCCTCTCTACCAAAACCAAATGTCCCTTTGGGGAAAATAAATGTATCGAATATAATTTACGTGAACTTACATCTTCTACCCATTTATAGACACGTATAATGATGTAGCAGGCATTACATAACCATTAGAGGCTACAGGGATGGCGGAGAAGATTGGCCTTGTTTTTATTTTCTGCCTGTGACATTTTCTAGTTATTGCATCAGGGGACATTTAATCAGATCCTGTATACGCTGTGCTTGGATGGGCCTAGAGGGAGAAAGGATTGGCCCCGTCCTCGGATGAACCGTCTAAGAAGTCTTCCCGTTACCAGTCACGCTTCCGTAAAGTTCAGACTGCGCGATGAAAAATACCGAAAAAATTCACAAGCGAGCCAAAAGCGGAACGGCACAGCTTGAATATCCCTTTCTTTGTGTCCCCTCCACCTCTTTCCTTTATCTATCTCACCTTCTTCTGTCTTGATCACTCTTTATACTCCACATCTCCCCTTCTCTCCAGTGAATGCCTCTGTAATTCCTATTCTTATCTACTCGTCACCACGTGGGGATAAGAGCTTCTTTACTTATGTGCTCTTGCTCTCCATGGGGGAAGAAGAGACAGAGAAAACATTTTTAAAATCTCAAATTACATGCAGGAGGGGGGGGGTGATGGGAGGACACATTTTAAGGCCCTGACACACCAAACAGACACTGTTACGATCTCATTAGGGATGAGGAAGGCAACACACACCAGAATAGAATTGGTAATAATTATAATAGGGTTTAATGAATAACAACAAAAGGGTGTACAACAAAATAAGAAAAAAACTAGCCTATGCCAAACAAGGGAGCCGAAAGGGCGCAGGCTATTGCTAAATAACAGAAGGAGGACTCTAAAGGTGAGCCTAATAACACAGCTGTGATTCCTAACAATCACCACTAATTGAAGGAAGCTGCGGGGGAATGCAGCTAACAAAGGGGAAACTACACACACTACTCTAAACACATATCAACACGCTACTCTGAGCACATATATCATCACGCTAACACAACACTAAACACGGATCACACAATTTCTAACAAGTCTAACGTGTCCACGACACAGGAGCAAAATGAGTGAAGCATCTGATCGCAGCAGAGCCTCCAGAGTGATTAGGCGCGTTCACACCGCAGTACTTTTCCCACTTTAGTTCCGATATAGTTCCGAAATGTTGCGTTCACACCAAAAAGAGCCGGAACTAAAATTAGTTCATGAGAACCTTTTCACCCCCTTTTCCGTCCCTGCTAGAGAGCATGAGAACTAAAGAGTTCTCATGAACTAAGTTCTGATGAACCTGTGGGAAAAGTACTGCGGTGTGAATGCGCCTATTGCTGTCCCCAGGCTTTGTAGTGTCATCTCCGGCAGGTGTGCGCAGGGATGGCTCAGGGATTTGAGCTCGTCGGGCCCGGCGTGCTCCAATCAGTGTCATCGGAGGCGGACCAGGAGATGGCAGCCAATGACGTTGAGGCAACTACACAGCTCATTTACATAGGCCTACATATAAACACCAAAACAGAATTACAAGGACCGGAGAGGCGACAGCCGTCACAGACACCAAAGAACACGTCCCGACGGACCAGATTGTTGTGTCGCCTCATGTCACGAAATCGGCCGTCGATGAGCATCCTGTCGCCCTACTCAGATTGGTGTGTCCAGCACCGTCGTGTCTTTTCGGCCGTGCCGACACCTTCCGATGTTGAATCGGGAGGCTGTCGGTAAAATAAATCACTCTGATTGGCTGTTCAGCTTAGTGAATCAGTGCATGAGAAGGGAAACGGAAGTGAAGAAGGCACACACAGACGGCTATTATTTTTCATTTTCCAGTACCGCGCTAAACATGTTTTCCATTATAAGTTGTTATGTGAAACAGTCTGTGATGGACGAGACTGAAAATGGAACGCACGCTATTTGTTATTTGTATATATCACGCAGTCTGTCTTCCGGTTGCCTCTTTTTTTAATTAAGAATACACACTACCGCCGCTTGCTGGTAAGGAGAGTTATTGCCACTCACGCATGCGCAGTGCGTACGTGCTACTTGGCCGTTGGCTGAAGTCTTTGCGCTGTGTTCCAGTGCAACTTTTTGGTCAAGACTCAGGAGACATGAGGCGACACAACAGTCGGGTCCGTCGGGACGTGTTCTTTGGTGTCAGTTTGTTGTGTCAGGGCCTTTAGAATCCAGTCGCATGCAAAACAGAGGAGTAGGACCAGACAGTGTTATCTTTTTCGTTGTTCTCGCGTCCCAGGAGAGAAGCTTAGAATAAAGAGACCAATGGAGTCTCTGGCATAAGGTTCAAATGGGTACTTTAATTAAATGGCGCGGTAATGTAACAAACAGGAGGAGTGAGGAGAGAAAGGCTGCAGATTCCTCTCGCAGTCCGGGCCGTGGAAAAGAGAGCGAACAAAACTCTGTCACCTAACTAACTCATCATTTGGCTCCTCCTCTTCAGTGGTGGCTGTGGTGACGTAGAGGGACCTCCCTCCTCGGTCTTCTGTGTTTCCGATATCGCGCATAACAGACGATTTAGACCAGGGCTCTCCAACTCGTCGATCGAGCGGCAAGCTATTGAAAAGCTGCCCGCGAGCTACCGGTAGCTCGCGGGCAGCTTTTCAATAGCTTGCCGCTCGATTATTGATTATAGCGTAGTGAGGTTGCTTCTTGATTTTTCGGCCGCGGCTGGACAATAAGGTTTTTTTATTTTAGAATAAATCACACGAATATAAAATTGGTCCGTGACGCAGTGATCAAGGAACAGACGTGACAGCGGCACAGCGACACCACACACGGAGCAGTCTGCTTTCTCCAGCAGCACCAGCCAGAACCAACAGCAGAATGGCCGTGTCGCTGCGGCTCAGAGACACACAGGGAGGGATTTGTGTTTTTTGAAAAACACTCGTTATCGTCATGTCAGGTTTTTGGTGGATTTAATCAAGTCTTGGATTGCAGAGTATGAAAGTCCTCTTGCTATTTTCAGTTGATAAATACTTGTGTGAAGTTTGTGAAGGCAGGAGGAAAGCTTCCGCGATCACTGTCTCCTCTCCGTTCCTCCAAACCCCGCCCCCTCCCTGAAAATAATGAGTGACAGGCTGATAGTGACCCGATAGAAACTTTATTATTCACTTAATCACTGATTGAGATATGATGAAGCTAACTTAGTCTCATACATTCATGGGATTAATGTAACAGTAAAGACAGAGCATGTGAGTGTGCACCCACATGCACTATTTTTGTTTTTATAATGCTGTTGTCTGCTGTGTTCAGACTCAAGTCATGTGTGTGATGCCACATTCAGGACATTCAGTGTCTTTTTTTAACAGAAGGCCGTTGCTAGAAGCTGCAGCTCGACTGCGGATGGAACAATTTCACACACAGATATAGGGAGGCTAAACCTAAGTGGGTACACTCCAGCAGACCCCTCTATGGTGGACTCCATGCAGTGCCATTCATCTCACTGACTGTAAAAAAGAGTGAATGCACTTATTTTACCATAACTGCACGATGCTTGTAAGGTGGTGATTAAGGACATTTATGTGAATTCTCAGTGAAGTACTCACTATGTGGGCCAAAATAATATGCGAGACATTTTCGTTTTCTTGGACCTTGATGTGAAGTTAATATTTGTGATAAGCTTTAGGTATTGCAATTCCGTACGTGTACGCAAGTATAGCTTAATTCAACTAATGAGGGCTATGTGAATAAATGTAAGCGATGCGATGCTAGTAGCTCTTGGCCACTTTCATTTTTTCAAAGTAGCTCTCAGAGGAAGAAAGGTTGGAGACCCCTGATTTAGACGTTTCAATACATAACTTGACACGCCTTATCTCCTCATACTCTCTTTCATGACTTTCTATGTAATGCATTTTAACGGCTGTAATCGCTTGTTTAACCAGAAGTCATCCCAATTTGGGATTTTTTTTTGCAGCAGCAGCATAAAACACACGCATTACACATAGTAACAAATTGAAAGTGTAGAAATAAACAATTCTAAAATAGAAACTTCTCAAAATAGAAATAAACCAGAATTAGAGAGTAAGAAAAATATACAGATGACCATGAAGATAAAAAATCTATACACTGTCTAACAAATGAAAACACGATTGAATGGCCAATTTTCTAGGAAATGAAAAACTTAGGCAACTATTTTCTCTAAATGTTTGTGTTTTGAGGCCAACTAAGCTGTGAACTAAATCTCACGTTTTAAGGAAAATTGCCTACATTTTAGCCAACTAATAATCATAATAATAATTGCACAACACAAAAATGGCCAAAATCTGATCAGCTCTTTGACAGGTTTTTATATAGATGGATCAGGACAAAAAGAGAGGGGATATTTTTTCCTGAAACTTTCAGAATCTCTTTACGCATATGGGACACTAATTAGGGCTGTCAAGTTTACGCGTTAATAACGCAAACACTTTTTAAAGCCACTAATTATTTTAACGTGAGATTAACGCATGTGTATTTGCCCTCGACCCGCCCCGTAGTTAAAGAGCCCAAAAGCTTGACGTTGTTGTTGTTGTTAGTTGGATGGTGGGAGATTCTAGCGAGAGATATAGATCAAAAAAAGGTGTTTTAAACAGCAAGCCAACAGCTGATGCTGACAGCCCGCGCTCGTGCCGCTCGCTTGCGGCAGACCACGCTTGAAAGTTTGCCTGGGAGACGCCTGGACACTTCTACGAGCAACACGCTTTCAACATCTATAGCTAAATGGGTGGCTACAGCTTAACATTGGGGAGGACGAGGGGCTGCGTTAGATAATTCGGATCGCATCCAACGTGTCGACTGCACATCACAGCGCATTCATTTCATTTCATTTCAAACCTTTATTTAACCAGATTGGTCCCATTGAGATCATAGATCTCTTTTTCAAGGGAGACCTGCATTATTTTGACCCACTGTGGGAATATCTCATGCTTTGACTGTTATGAAGACAGTGGAGCGGCATTTCGCCGACAACTGCAAACAGGCTTGTCTGTTTGAGCAACTGGCTCAGTGCAGATAAGTGGACAAGAGAGAGAGAGGGTTGAGAATATTCAGGGGAATATGTGTCATTGTTCCAATGATAATAAACACATATTTGCATAAAGCATATTTGTCCACTCATATGTTGATAAGAGTATTAAAAACTTGAAAAATATTCCTCTAAGGTACATTTAGAACTACGGAGCCCTGGAGGGTTCATAGAGAGAAAAAAAATAAAACGTGGCCACGCTTTAGTAACTCGTGCGCACGCTTTAGTAACTCGTGCACACAAGATACTAAGGCGTGCGCACGAGTTACTAAAGCGTGCGCACGAGTTACTAAAGCGTGCGCACGAATTAATGAAAGCGTGGCCTCGTTTTGTGTGTGTGTGGGCATTGGTTTATGATAGTATCGTTCGTTCCGGTGCACTCCGGCAGGACTATAGCACATCGAGATTAAGATTAAACGAATTTCTTTCACTTGGGAATAGGCTACACATATAACTATGGAGAACCAGATTTGTGTAAATTACTGTTCGTGGTAATTTGAAAACAAATGCCGGGGGTGTCGGACACACACACACCGAACACGCACACACAGAGCGGAGCTGAGCACACACGCACACACACACACACACACACCACACACACACACACACACACACACACACACACACACACACACGCACATCATGCGCCCCGGTGACAGGACATCTCCTTCATAAAACGAGGGGGAATACTCTGGTAGTTCGATGTGTGTAGAGGTGTGTGTGGTTAAACGTAGCAGCCTCGATCTCTATCCAGCGGTTCTAATGAAGGGCAACGCAGTGAAGTAAACAGTAAAATGCACCGCTCTTTGCAGCTGGTGCTGCTCTTCTCAGATTCTGCTGAGTTACACGTTACTGCCTCCAGCGCCCTGTACGACGAAACCAGTTCAACAGACCCTGGATATGTTTGATTTACCTTAACTAACTCTAACAAACGCGATGTCGCTAAGCGGTCCTACGAAGCTGGTTATCAACTCAGCAAATCAACCAGGGTTTCTCTGTCCGGCTGAGAGTGTGTTCACGTGAAAGGTACGGGGTTACCAACATTTGACCAATCACAAACATGGAGACGCGTGCTGACAGCGCAGCGTCATACTTCATGAATGAATAGTGTAAATAGCAAATCCTGCTTCGTAGTACAGGCCACTGGTGCCACAGAGATTTCATAAAGTGAAGGATGTTTTCCTTCTATAAAACAGCTGTGGGCAGCAGCAGATTCTGTGAGTCACGGACAGGAATCCCTCAATTTAAATAAAACGAGGCCATGCTTTATTATCTCATGCGCACGCTTTAGTAACTCATGCGCACAAGTTACTAAAGCGTGCGCACGAGTTACTAAAGCGTGGCCACGTTTTATTTATTTTTCTCTCAATGAACCCTCCAGGGCTCCGTATAGAACAGATAAAGAATGTGAGATTAATTTGCGATTAATCGCGATTAACTATGGACATTGTAGTATATAGTGCCGCGCACATATACCATCAGGACGTTAGTGATGGGGTGCGGCGGCGGAGTGATAGGGGTGTATGCAAGCCCGCATCTAGGAGTGATCGATGTGGGTCTTTGCTGTAGACCTGTCAAGCAATAAAGATGCATCATACAAAGGTCTACGGATACCTCATTATTCTCCATGACCTGCGGTCAACTAAATAGCCTAAAGGACTATTACATGGTGTCAGAAGTCGGTCCAGTTCGTCACTTTGCCGGAGCTAAACAGATGAAAGTTTTGGTTAGCCTAAAGCTAACAGGTGCGGTCCCCAGAGAGCGGGAGTCGCAATTTTTTTTGGAAGAAAGAAAAAGAGAGATGGATCGATTCAAATTACCATCTCCACTGGTACTCAGTGGCAACTTGGGAGAAAACTGGCAACGATGGGAACAACGCTTCCAAATCTACATGACCGCGAGTGGTGCAGACGGTAAGGACAGGAAGATTAAAGTGGCCATACTGCTGCATGCACTAGGAGAGGAGGCTCTTGAAGTTTACAACACGCTAGACATCGCACATGGTGAAGATGAAGGTGAAGATGAAGATGAACAGACTGTTAAGGATATTCTAGCAGCATTCAGAGCCTGTTGTCTGCCTAAGAAGAACACAGTGTTTGAGAGACATCAGTTTTGGGCACATCCTATGTCAGGTATCACCACGATTGAGAAATATGTGACAGAGCTCAAGCAAAAGAGCAAGGATTGTGAATTTCATACCACAGAAAATGACATGATCAGAGACAAGATTGTGTTTAGTATGAATGACCAGAGACTGAAAGAGAGACTTTTAAGAGAACCTAATCTCACATTAGAAAGGGCCATAGACACCTGCAGAGCTGCTGAGACGGCCAAAGTTCAAATGCTAGCTATGAATGCAGCAGCCCAGGAGATGTCTGTACTTGCAGTGCACAAGAACAGTCGACAAGGACAAAAGACACGCACACTGCCTGTACAACGTACACAAGACATGGGACAAAGGCATGAAACATGCACACAATGTGGTAAATCACACCAGCCAAGACAGTGTCCAGCATACGGAGTATCCTGCCGTAATTGTGGAAAACAGAATCACTATGCAACAATGTGTAAGTCAGCTAAAGCCCAACATCACAAGACAGTACATGATGTTTCTCCGGAAATAGACACCCTATATGTTGGGACAGTGAACATCGATCAGCTGAAGTCTAAAGCTGACAAGTCGTGGCATTCTAATGTAAATGTTGACTGCATGTGTGTGAAGTTTAAGTTGGACACAGGAGCAGAGGCCGACGTCCTGCCACTGAAAGTATTCACAGCGATGACCCGAAAAGCCAGACGTGAAAGAAGAACACACCTCAAACTGCAGCCTACAAAGACAGTGCTGGTGGCATATGGAGGGAGGAGATTGAAGCCGGAAGGGGTGGTAACACTCAAATGCTCCACTCCCAAAACACAGGCAAGTCTGACATGTGATGTTTCCAGGCACTCATCAATTCCCATATTAGGAAACGAGGCATGTGAAGAACTGCGCCTGGTGAAAAGAGTGGACATTGACTCGATAGAAGTGAAACATCCCACAACAAAAGAGGAGCTCATAGCTCAGCAGCCAACTGTCTTTCAGGGTTTAGGTGAGTTTGCTGGAGAATATCACATCCACACTGACCCCAAGGCCACGCCTGTCATACATGGCTGTAGGAAGATACCACTGGCAGTAATGGACAGACTGAGAGACACTCTCGATGACTTGTTACAAGCTGATGTTATCGTACAGGTAACTGAGCCCACACCATGGGTTAATAGCCTGGTGATCACAGAAAAGAAAGACTTGGATCCCAGTGACTTAAACAAAGCTATTCTCAGGCAGCACTACTCCATTCCAACGAGCGATGAAGTTCTGTGCAAACTAGCTGGTAAGAAACTTTTCACAGTGCTGGATGAAAAAGATGGATATTGGCAAATAAAGCTAGATAAAGAGTCCTCCCTAGTGTGCACATTTAACACACAATGGGGGAGATACCGCTTTAAACGTCTTCCATTTGGGATCAAGTCAGCAAGTGAGGTTTTCCAGCAACGCAACTGTGAGACATTTGGAGATATCCAAGGGATCCACATCGTTGCAGATGACATGATAATTGCTGCATCGTCAGAGAAAGAACACGATGAGATATTACAGAAAGTGATAGCCAGAGCAAAGGAGGCTAATGTAAAGTTCAACAAAGACAAGATACAGTACAAGGTGAGCAGTGTCAGCTACATGGGCCATACTGTCACTTCAGAGGGTGTTAAAGCAGACAGCGGTAAGATCAAGGCTATCACAGGCATGCCAACACCAAATGACAAAACAGGACTGCAGCGATTGCTGGGCATGGTGAAATACCTAGCTCAGTACATCCCAGGTGAAGCCACCATATCAGCACCACTGAGACAGTTGTTGAGAAAAGACAGTGTGTGGCTGTGGCAGCACGAACACGATGAAGCAGTCAAACAACTGAAGATGCTCTCATTACAGCTCCTGTACTCAGTTACTATGACCCAAAGAAACAGCTCATCATACAGGCAGATGCATCCAAAGATGGTTTGGGAGCATGTCTAATGCACGAGGGCCACCCAATTGCCTATGCATCAAGAGCACTAACACAAACAGAAAAGAACTATGCTCAAATAGAAAAGGAACTGTTAGCAATTGTCTTCTCTGTTAAGAGGTTCCATCAGTACGTGTACGGATTGAAAGTGGATGTGCAGTCAGACCACAAACCATTCTGGAAAGCCCTTGGAGCAGCTCCTTCCAGACTCCAACGGATGCTCCTCCAGCTGCAGCGATATGACTTGAATGTCATCTACACACCAGGTAAAGACCTACTGATTGCAGACACACTCTCACGAGCTGTCACACGTGATGAACACTCAACAGTTGATGACATCACAGATGAGAAAGTTGTCTATGCTCTGTGGCCAACAGATGCTTTGAGCACTGAGATGCTGCAAAAGCTCAAAAGTGGAACAGCTAATGATGAAATACTACAGCTGCTGCAGGAAACACACAGACAGGGCTGGCCACGACACAGAAAACAAGTACACACTAAACTGGTTCAATACTGGCCTATCAGACATACTCTGTCAGTAATAGATGAGATAATGTTTGCAGGTGACACGATAATCCTCCCGAGCACGATGAGAAGTGACATGCTGCAAACATTACATGTGGCTCATCAAGGAATGCAGCGGACAAAAGCACTTGCCAGAAGGCACTGGTACTGGCCAGGTATGTCAAGAGAGATAGAACCAATGGTGGAGAATTGTGGGACATGTCAGCAGTTCCAGCCCAGAAACCAGAGGGAGCCTCTGATCTCACACGACATTCCTGAGCTTCCTTGGCTCAAAATAGGGGCTGACATCTTTGAAATAAAAGGACAATCATTCCTATTGATGGTCGACTACCTGTCGAAATATCCTGAGGTGCTTAACATTAATGACAAGACATCACATACTGTCATTAAGAACATGAAATCAGTCTTCTCCAGGATAGGAATACCAAAAGAGATAGTGTGTGACCATGTCCCATTCGCGAGTCAAGAAATGAGGAACTTTGCAGAATCATGGGGCATAAAACTCACTCCTTCCAGCCCAGGCTATGCACAGTCCATGGTCTGGCTGAAAGGACCGTACAAACTGTTAAACATGTTCTTAAAAAAGCACAACTAACGAACACAGACCCTCATCTTGCCCTGCTCATCCTGAGAAACACACCTGTAACAGGCATGCAATACTCACCCGCACAAATGCTCATGGGGAGAGTGCTAAGGAGCACCTTACCGAGCTCCACCGAGATGCTTCAGCCTGCTGTGCCTAAGGATGCTCACTCGACTCTCGAGAATCTACAGAGGAGGCAGCAGCAGTATTATGACAGAGGAACGAGGCCGCTTCCTGAGCTGCAACCAGGAAGTACTGTTCACATGGAAACTGAACAGGGTTGGCGTCCAGCTTTGGTTGCTGCACAGAGAGATGAGCCACGTTCCTATGATGTTGTCACATCTTCAGGTCAGCACTACAGGCGCAACAGGAGACATCTGAGGAGAACACCACACGACGCCCAAATGGACCCAGAACCTGACTGACCTGAAGACAATCAACTGTGCACGCCAGATGCAGACACGTCAGAGACTGTTGAATGTGAAATGTCATCACCGCAGAGCACAAGAAGAACCAGATGTGGCCGACTTATTCGACCACCTGAGGAATACAAATATTTCCTAATTAGCTCAGGCTGAAGGTTGTGCTCAGACAGAGTTTATGTTCAAATCCTTACTCTATTTGCTAAAAAAAAGAGAAAAGTAAGGTGTGTTGTTTATATGAGGATGTTGGAGTGATATTCACTGATTCTAAGTTGACATGTTAATGTTCATACAAAATATAATTTCATATATTCGCATGTTAACAAGTGAACAATGTTAATATTGAGACCGTTATAGAATGTTTACTACAGCAAATGTTATATGCAACTTTCATTGTAAGAAAGGAGGATGTAGTATATAGTGCCGCGCACATATACCATCAGGACGTTAGTGATGGGGTGCGGCGGCGGAGTGATAGGGGTGTATGCAAGCCCGCATCTAGGAGTGATCGATGTGGGTCTTTGCTGTAGACCTGTCAAGCAATAAAGATGCATCATACAAAGGTCTACGGATACCTCATTATTCTCCATGACCTGCGGTCAACTAAATAGCCTAAAGGACTATTACAGACATCATGCGATTAATCGCGATTAAATATTTGAATCGACTGACAGCCCTAATATTTATGTATAAAAGACATGAACAAGTGGATTTTGCACAATAGATGACATATAACATCTTAGAATCTTTAAAGGTGGAAGAAAGTATAAACATAATAAAATGATCTAAAATAACAGGAAAAACAATAAACAGCAGCAAGTCTAAATACATATCTACAGTATAAAGGACTTGAACCAAAGGATATTCTATAAAATGTTCTAGATAATTTAGACTGTTCTACAATATATAACATAATCAGTATGTGATCATCATGATGATCATCTGTTTGTGTTACAACTTTCAACTATTCTGTGTAACAGTCCAAACCAAGTTAATTTAATTCTCACAATCGATAGCTTCAATCCTGGAGATCACCCATGATTTTCAATATAATTAAAATTACGGGTATAAAAGCACATTTTAATTATTCTGGGGTTCACTTAAAGATGAGCTAATACTGTGTTATGTTTTCCCGGAAACCCTCCTAGGTCTCGGTGACAGAAATGTGTGTTTTTCTATTGTGAAGACACTGGATGCTCACACACACACACACACACACACACACACACATACACACGCACACACACACACACACACACACACACACACACACACACACACACACACACACACACACACATTTAGTCACTACGCTCTCAGCTGCACAAATAACATTTGTTGCAGCGTGCCCGAACAGACACACATTCAGCCCGGCCCTCCGGAGGCTGTCACAGAGAGACTGCTCATTAAAAGATTTCATTAGGTTTCAATCAGACAATAAGTAGGCCAGCTGCACTATTACAGAAGGAACATTTGTCTGAAACATGACTGCAGGAGACAAGATATAATCAATGAATCAACATGTGTGTGAATGATTTAAATGAAAAATGACTGACAGAGCGAACGTAACAACATTATATTGAATCTCCTCTGTTGGAACTTTAATTTCTGGGTTTGCCCTCGGTGACTTTTCTCGATCCGTAGTACAGAAGTAAAAAAAAAGAAGAGGCAATCACGGGATGTGGAAATACGCATCTTTCAGGTCGACTGATGTGAACCAGTCATTTTGGCGCACGAAACGCAACAGAGATGTGTGAGTGAGCATTCTGAATTTGTATCTTTTGAGATATTTGTTCAGAGCTCTCAAATCTAGTATCGGCCGAATTCCGTTCCCTCCCCGTTTGGGAACGAGGAAATACTTGGAATAAAAGCCGCTATGACTCTGTTCGGCGGGTATTATCGATATAGCCTTCTTTTCTAGCAGCGAGAAAATCTCTTGCTCTAGAATATGGACCGACTCTCCCCGGGCCTGTGAATACAGAATGCCCGAGAAGTGAGGGGGGGGTGACAGCGAATTGGAGCCTGTAGGCCCGTGTTACTGTCTTGAAAACCCAAGCAGAATCTGTGAGCATCCTCCACGTGTCGCTTCTCAAAGCGAGCGGAGATGTCACAGCTCTGTCGTCTGCCCTCAGTGTCTCTATTTGTTGTGTTATGGGGCCCTCTAGTGTCTGAACACGGTGGTACCCCAGGTTGACAACCCCTGCCGACAATGCGCATGCTCGTGGCGGTGGTGCCTTTACAATCCCGTCTATTGTCCGACTTTTGAGAGAGGCCGTAGCCGCTCTCAAAAGAGGGGGAGACGACAGACTGTTTATTGTTTTTATTGACTGCGCCCTTGGCTTCACGCCTGGAAACGACAGTGTCAAAAGATTTATTTTGAAACAACAATGATGACATGTGTTTGTGTGACTTAAACAGGCAGCGGAACTTGCTGTCTTCGATGTTAAGTCCATTTCCCTGATGGCGCAAACTTAAGGATGACGTTCTGTCATCACTCGAGGCGGCGGGAAGATGGGGGCATGGTGGCACCCCGAAAACACATGAGCATCCAACACTGGAACGTGCTCTGGAGCTGAGGTATAGGTAACTTCGAGCTCCTTCATCGAGGAGAGGAGAGGAGGCTGTCAGGCCGCTCGCTTCTTCTTCATCGCCTGGTGGCTGAAAACCTGGGTCGGCTGCGCCTGAGCGGCAGCTGCCGGAATTTTCTTGGCCAGCTCCCTCTTGCCTCGTGCCTGGGCTGGGGACCCGGGACGGGCTGCGGTCTCTGCTGCTTCGGTATTTTGAATCGGGCAGGACGTGAGACAGCTTGAGTGAAGGCCTGCCGCGGGACCATTGGAGGTGGCGGCTGGACCCTTCGGGGGAGACAGAGCTGGAGAGCCTCGTCTACCTTCCTTTTTGACTCGCACCTCAGCTGCATTGAAGCGAGAGCGGAGCCAAATATGCCCTTGGGAACAATGTCCAGAACATCCTCTTTTTCCCGGTCTGGAAGGTTCGTCAGGTTGAGCCACCTGGCTCTCTCCTCTACCACCATCATTCTCAGTGCTTTGCCCGTGGCTTGGACTGCACAGCGCTGCACACAGAGGCAAATGTCCGTGATCGCTGCGGTCAGCAGCGAGGAGACGTTGAGTGCCCTGGCGGACTGGAAGGAGCTGCATCTTCGTCCTCGCTGCTTGGGGCAAGTTCTTCCCCGCGTAGCGAGCTCTGAAGGTCTCCTTGGCCACTTCAGGCCACGGGATGTCCAGCCTGGACGCAGCGCGTTGACACACGGCCATGCTTAGGACGGGCGAAGCTGGTGTGCTCTCGCCCGGGGGAGCGGACTTCGCTCCCGGCTTTGCAGCCTGAGCCGATGAAACGAAGATGTCATCCTCATCCGAGTCAGAAAGGAGGAACTCAGAGGATTCCTCTTCGTCCTCCATATAGTCCAACTCCAGGACATCCTCCGCGGGTGGAACCATGGTGAGGTCCAATTGGGAGCCCCAGCTTGACACAGCGCGGGGCTCCGGTTCAGCGGCTGTCGCTGTTGTTGAGCCCCAGTCTGACACAGCGCGGGGCTCAATCTCTGCAGCGGACGCCGCCATGTCTTGATTGCCGGCCGGCGAATCAGCGGACATGAGGGGGTCCTGTCCCGACAAGCTAGTTTGGTGTGCTAACCGTCGGTGGAGGCTCTTAATGGTGAAGCGGGTACAATGCCCGCACGAGCCGGGGTTATCTCCCGGGCGTGTTCCAGCCCGAGGCAGGACGAGCAGACCTGGTGTGAGTCTGTGCCTGAAATCTTAAACCCGCAGCCGCATAGCTGAGCCTCCGAGTCCCTGACTCCTCTGGTGTGAGGGAGAGAAGGGTCCATCTTCGATCGCCGGGGTGTCGGCGTGGAGTGGACACGCTAGTAACAGGTACGTTACTGAGAAAAAATCCAACCTTGCCGTTAGTCCGAAAGGAAAAAAGGTGATAGTGTAGATTTTATTCTTTAAAGAATATTACCTGGTGTGTTAATACCTTTTTTTTTAGATGTGTGCTGAAGCGAGAAGAGGTGTTTGAATGATGCTGCATCGTAGCGCAAGCTACTTAAAGGGTGGGTGGATTCCCTGACGTTGACGTCAAGATCACCAGCCAATCAGGATTGGCGTAATGTGATTGATCCTTCTGTTTGCATACGCGTTGAGGCGCATCCCATAGTGAGACATCGAACGGAGTGTTATGAATGAGAACTACAGGCAGATGAATAATCCACAGTCGGAATTTGTCAGACAGCAGTAAATGACGTAACTTGATCAAATTTGTTGAAAGTGGAAAACTCGGATGTTCGTCTCGGGTAAAGACGGAATCGGAAATAGTTTTCTCTTCATTTGTTTGTCATCTTCTCTCATGAAAACAACATACTTTTTCCATCTTCGCCTCCTGCCTTTGGAACCCCTACACTCATTCTGCACATTGTGGTTTCGAATATACTGTTATTGTATTGTTAATACAAGGAAGTCTGTTTTTATACCGGGCAATAAAATAGCACACAATTCACATTAGGGCCAGATTTAAAACAGTGATGTTCCTATTAAAATCAAGCCTACTTTGAATGATCCAAGATGGACTTATTAAATCAAGAGAGCAATATATCTAACTCCAGGAAACTATTTTCTCATTGTATGTATCTTTTTGAGTTTTTATACTTTATATGTCGCAGTAGCACAAAAAGGATACAAGTCGGCAAGCAAAACTTGGCTTGCAAGACCTAGTTTAACTTGCTTCAGTGATGTAGGAGTCTATAGGGTGCTGGGTAGAACACCCACCAATCACTTTATTTAGTGGTTCTACAACAACGATACCTCAAAAATGTATCTCCACTGTTGTGTGACAAACTACCATCGCCCCCCTGGATTGTAATCATCTGTTGTGCTACCATATATTTGTTTGACATTCTTTTTTCTCCATGAACACAAACTAAGTCTACTTGCCAGCATAGTAAACCCTGAAATGTTGAGTACCCCAAAGTTTTGTGTTAGAAAAGAAAAGTACGGGTCCCCAGCACATAGAAACTGCCAGATGCTAACTGTCTTTCACATGTTGGGCAATGTTCACATTAGCATAAGTTGTGTTAATTACCATAAATTAGCATTATAACAAAATATGTACAATGGTTCAGAAATGGCTTGACTGATTTGGAAATGTTTTAAATGGTTTAAAGAATAATTGCAGATGCTGAATCCGACATTTTTAGGATCCAAATGGGCAGCTTTGAGTATATTTTGATGCCAATACTTGTAAGATTTTGAATGAATTTAGTTTGTAACAGAGTATTTTTACAATGTAGTATTTTTAATTTCGTTTGAGGCGAGGCAAGTTTATTTATATAGCACCTTTCAACACAAGGTAATTGAAAGTGCTTTACAAAAAATAAAAACATTAAGAGCATAAAGAAAAAGTACAACGGAAACACATTATAACAGTCATTACAAATTAAAGAGAATGAAATAGACATAAGACAAGCTAATATAGAAACACACGTATAAGATACATGGCTATCTGATCTGAGGGGAATTTCTCGTACTTTTTTTTCATTTGTAATGTGTGCCATTTTGTAAAGCACTTTGAGCTGCACCTGCTGCATGAAAGATGCTTTATAACTAAAGCTTTATTATTTTGTATTATTATTATGAATAAAAGTGATACGTAAGATATGAAAAGCAGCGGCAAAAAGAAAAGTCTTCAACCTGGATTTACAAATAGTAGTAAGAGTTGCAGCAGAAGTAAAAGATCTTCTTCCACCTTTTTTAATGAAATAAATAATTCATTAGAAACCTTTATCATTTGGATGTGCACGACACTGTGTTGGTGAATTATGTGTACGGTATCAGCCTGATTTTTCTCTTTTTTATTCCCAACCCTGCAGGACCAAAGAAACTCCACGGCACCAGTGAAACAAACAATACAAGTTGAGTTTAATACAAAGCGTTCACAAACACAAGTCCTGAAAGGCTATTTGGAAGAGAAGCAGCAGCTACTGGCCTACAAGACAGGCTATATTTACTATGACTGCTGTTATTCCATTACACAAGGACCAGAGGGTATGCCAGAAGAGCATCGTCCCAAACAAAGAAAAAAGACCACAATATCCATCCAACAACCCTTAAATATGCCTCCGGGCGTAAATGTTGAGCCTCTGTTCAATCCCATCTCCTTAGGAATGAAATAAAAACAGATGGAAAATACATTTATGAAACAATATTCTTCTACATATCTCCAGGACCAAATGCCTGGAGGGCCTGAATGTTAAGTCCTTTGCTGCTCTGTGAGCGTATGGTGGCAGGAGGAAAGAGCAAGCACATATAGAGACGAGCACATAAATAACCCTCGGGGACGGCAAGTAGAAACTCTGAGGTAATGCAAGGCGACAGTATTTGTAATGGGAAAACACAAATAAACTGGGTTATTGCTGATAAACCGAGAGAAGAAGGTGAGGAGAGGAGAGGAGAAACAATAGGAAAAGGAGCGAGGAGAGGAGGTTGATAATCACTGAAGGGAGGAGAGAAGTGAAGGAGACAAGTGAGTGAAGATAAGTGGACAAACAAGGAGGGAAAGAGGAGGAATATGAGAAAATATGGAAATAGTAAGTCAGGAGGAAGGGAGCAAGGAGGTGAGCAAAGGGCACACGTAGGAGGTAAAGTGAAAAGGAGAGATTTAAATAGTTGATGGGTCAGAAATGAATTATAATAAAACGGAGGAAGGAAGTAAGGAAAAGGGAATGGCAACCGAAGAAGAGAAAGAGGAAGCAAAAAACCAGCCCAGATGAATAAATGAGATAAAGGGAAAGGAAATCAGAATTGGAGAATGAAGAAGATAGACAGGTGAAAGGGAATTAAAATAAACAAGAAGAGAGAGAGAGAGGAAAGGCGATAAACTTCATATATGAATTATCACCTGGCTGTTTCCATAGCAACCAGGAGATACCTATTGTCTCTGTATGTCACCGTGATGATGATGATAGCGGATGATGGTGTTTGTGTGTTGGCGTACGAGTTAAATTGTCTGTTTTAGCAGTTTTATTGTTTATCAGCGAGATTAATCTACAAAGGAATCTCTGTGTGTGTGCCTGTGTGTGTGTGTGTGTAATATGTGGATTAGCACAGAAATCAGACATACTTTATCGATGGATCAGTCGAGATACAAAACACACATGCTTCAATACAAGTCTGTAAACATTCACTTACACACACACACACACACACACACACCACACACACACACCACACACACCACACACACACACACACACCACACACTCACATACATTAAACGTCTCGTGTTTGCTGGCATTTGCGGGCACTGTAAATGGCGACAGGCTTTCCACCTGAGGTGACGGCCACATCTGGGCACGGCACCTTTGAACCACTCCGTCTGAAATCCGACATGAAACATAGAGTAAAACCCCAAACGCTGTGGTAACACTTGTCAGTCTGATGTCTCCTGAGCACTCGGAGCTGTGTGATGTGAAGGGAAGGCACACGGCACCGCAGGGCCCCGCAGTCCTCGGTGTATAGGATTACTCACAGTCGCTTACTATGAGGCGATGTGGATTCAGCCGCAGCAACTCCAGGCTACTCAAAGGTTCAACAGTTAATATTCTGACATCAATATAAGGTTAAGTATATTTCAGAAATGATCAGTGCAGGAATGTGTCCTTGAACCCAGAAATTAGTAAGCATTTAACCACTTCCAGTTCCCTTGGCTCAAATTCAATTTTAGTTTTGTTTTTGGTGAGATGCCTGAAATAAGGTCTGTGGTCAAGCTGAGATTTTCACATTTTGTAATATGTTATACAATCTGTCACTTTTGAAATATCCCTACTTGTGAATGTCGAAGCTTCTATGTGTCATAAAAACAGTGGTTGATAACAGGTGACCTAATGAGATAGCCACCTTTGGCTTCGCGGTTGTGATGCAGAGTCATATTACGGTGAAATGGTTCATTGAGCCTAACATTAGCTTTTTATCTCTGGCAATAATATGTATTATCCTACTGAACAACACATGTTGGCATCATACTGTAAACATATGCCACAAAGCTTATGTTTTGCAATATTCCAAAATCCAATGGAAAAATGGTGTGGATTTTTGTCGAAGGCATTGGGATGCAACCTTCCACGTAGGCCTACAAGAATATGTGATCAATACAACACTCTATTAAGGAATGAGAGAGTAACAACAATAAGTGCTGCATCTTGTGGCAGATACATTCTCTGCAAAGCAGAGCATATAGGCATTCAGAATAACACAAGTTGAGACCTTTTATAAAACTTGAATCCCTAAATGTCACACGATTGAGAGTAAAGGCCAAGAAGATATATATAGAATGTAAACCTTCACAGAATGTCACTATATGAGTTACAAGTTCATCAAATGAGTTCAGTTTAAAGGGACAATTAACAATTCACATTTCCCTATGCTCGATTTCTTCACCATGTGTGTTACATTTTTAAGGAAAAAACGTTCTACCCTATATGACTAATGAGGCCTTAAAATAATCAAAAAAAGAATACTCTTTGAGAATGGGTCTGCAGAGAGGATTTCGCCGCGATCCCAACTGTCTGTTATCAGCAGCAGCCCGGAGGAGACATCAGCTGAGCTGCGTGTGTGTGTGAGGAAGTCCGTGGATTGGTCAATTTGGACCAATCAGCGGGGGCTTAACGTAACGGCTCCGCGGACTTAACGTAACGGCTCCAAGGATTGGTCCATTTCGTTCCGGTTACAACATGACGTCCTGATGTACCCGGAAGAATCAAATGGATGATGACGTTTCACCAACGAGGCGTTTTGGGGAGTTCTTCTCTGTGTTAGAGTTTTACTCGCTACAGGGTGTACTTTGAGGGTTTTGACTCTGCAGACCGTTTACATGCATAAAAACCTTCATAACACACAAGGGGACGGGTAATAACCGGAAAAGCATGACATGTCACCTTTAAGATATTTATTGCTATCGGGATGTTAAGAGCATTCCATGGAATATAACAAAAAGTGTATCTCAAGCTGGTTTCTCAAACGTACCTACCCCACCTTTAGGTGTACAAGTGTAAAACATTGTCATTTAAGTTATTGCCAGTCCAAGTCATTCTGATGGAGTATAATCACAAAGCCACATAGACAATGGTGTTCAGAAGCTTTAAAAAAGTTAATGTGTATTGAGAAATAATCCTTTCATCTTGGTTCTATTTTTACATACAGTCACCTACTGATAGGTGACATATTAGCACATTTAAAACTACTATTATTTTCCATTTGTCTTTTTTATGTTTCCATTGCAATATAGTTTTTAAAATGTAATGTAAGTAAACTGCATTTTTCCTATTGTCAAACAAGGTATGTGTCATACACTGTAAATTCACTGCACTCCGAGGAAGGGTTTCACTGTAAAGAAAATATGATACTGGAGGAACTTCAACGTGAGGAAGATGTCATATTCAACTCAGTGAATAACTGAGGATGAATACTCTCGGGGGATTGGTTCAGACATGGGAGACATTCATTTCACTGACCTCGGTGCCTTTCATTCTATAGAAAGAAATTGAATACTAGATCCGTTCTCAGGAGATAACAGTCTAATTGAAAGCCAGATCCATCTTTTGGCCTTTCTAGTTAATTATACATCAACTCTGTAGATTATTCTCTCACAGGCTGGGCCAGGACCTTAGGTTGTGTGGTGAGAAAATGTAATTGGGCTATAGAATTATTCCGGAGAAGGTTTTGACAGGGACAGTTTCATTTTGTGTTGCTGCCAAGTCCTCCTGCAGTATTATGGTTCAATAGACCTGAATTTTGTGATCAAACCCCAGTAAACTTTGTGAGGTAATGCCTCTGAATTAATTGAAAAAACGAAAAGTTTCACAAAAAGTACTACACCGGAGTTTTCAGGCCTGGAAGATTAAATTGCATGATACTTTATGCCACCAATTCCTAAAACTTACATAGAAATAGAATATGTCTGAGCAATAATCCCCATAGGGACATCATGCTGTTAATGAGGCTGTAGTACAACTTAAAAAGATTGACATGGGATCTGTACTCTTCTTCATGGAATCCATGCATGCAACGTGTTACAGTTGCTCCTGCTAGATTTGTGCGATTTTCAACTTTGAGCTTTGTTATTTGATCTTGTTATTTTGCTATTAGTAACTTGTATTAGTAACGTATGAAGCTGTGCCCTCACTACACTTTTTTGTAGGGAGAGATTTAATTCGTTTTCCCACCGTTGAGTTGCTGCTGTCTTGCATTCACGCCTGTTGTGCAGCAATCCCATGGTTGTGTACACCAGGGACAGCTAATCGCGCTCAATTAGGCTAGCATGGTGGTCGGAAAAACGGCTATGCATACTGAAATCTGAAGCAGAAAGGATGCAGGGGTACACTGAAGAGATAGCATACTATGTTAGATAACTAGCTAATGAAATGGGTGAGCTAAAGGCGTTAGCTAGGAGTCAGAAGGAATATCTGGAGTGTAGTTGAATGTGCTTCACGGAACAATCACTGCACCAGGATATATCGAACATATTTCCATTCATTGCTTCCGGACAACGTTTACAGCAACAACGCTTACGACATTTGATGGCTTACGGCAGCGTTTCTCAAAGTGTGGGGCCCGCCCCACTGGTGGGGCGCAGAGATGTGATAGGTGGGTCGCAAATGGACACGACGAACGGGAGATTATTTTCTAATAAATGGTTTGGACCTCAGGCCAGAATCGAACCTGGGTCCTCGCGGTGGACTTTCCCAGCGCCGCTGCGCCGGAGCCTCGCAACGGCGGATGTTTGCGGCGGCAGCTGCGGTACCGGTGCAGCGGCGCTGTGAAAGTCCACAGCCCACCTATGCCAGAGCCAGCGGCCCACCGAAGGCAGCAGCCCACCAACGGCAGCGGCCCACCGGGAAAAGTCCAGAATCTCCCGATGGCAAATCCGAGCCATTATCAAGCCTGCAACCGCATTTTGAAAAGATGTGTAGTGCAAAACAGGCTCATTGCTGTCACTAATAATCCAGTGATGAGACTCATGCATTCAATTGGTCATTTGCATTGCTGAATGTATTTCCTGAATGTATTGATTTGTTATTGATTTTCTCTATTTTGAACTGATGTTATTTGTTATTGATGTTATTTGTTATTGATGTTATTTGTTATTATTGACTGATGTTATATTATTGGTTTTATTTGTTCTTATTCACCGGAAAGTTTGCTGTGGGAAGCGCTTCGGTTTGTTAGCCGCAAAGCTAAAGAGATGCCAATTTACTGTTGGTAGAAGTACATAAACAAAACAATCACAGAAAAACAAACAACTAAAACTCATGGGACCCAAGAAGACCCAGTCGGCTGAGGAGGTCGACGAGATCAAAAAGTCACTCGACTTTCTAGCCGGAGAAATCTCTGCTGTCAGGCTACAACAGAAGGGCATCTTGGACCTGGTTGAGGAGGTGAAAATACTACGGATTCAGAACGCGGAAAACGACAAGCATCTGGAATACCTGGAAAACAAGGTGGAGGACTTGGAGCAGTACACCCGGATAAACAACGTGATCATCACCGGGCTCCAAGTAAAGCCCCGGTCGTATACCCGGGCTGTGGGCGCTGACGCCGGGGGGGAGCCCGGGGAACTGGATGCTAGCTCCACGAGCAACAGGTGGCTGCTTTCCTACAGTCCAAGGGGATACAACCAGAGATGGGGTCGTTACTAAAAAAAAGTAATATATTACGTATTACATATTATTAATATTATTAATATAAAAAAGTAATATATTACACTACTTCGTTACTCTCTACATAAAGTAACTCGTTACTTTACTCGTTACTTTACTCGCAGGGCCGGCCCGCCCTTTCCTGCAGGCAGATCACGCAGACTGCTAAAGTTTCAAATGTTCTCTTTAGTTCAGTTTCCATTGTCGCATAAGACTGATCCAGATCCTGAATGTTTTCCTATCTGACCGTGGCTGTCTTCTGTCTCCTGCTATCTGACCATGGCTGTCCTCTGTCTCCTGCTATCTGTATATTTTGCGCAGTCTATCTCTGCTCACACTGTTGCATCGGCGTGTTCTCCTGCGTGTTGGCCATGTGTTGCACTGGAACCAGACACCGCAAAGTAGCGGCGGTAGTGTGTATTCGTCATTCAAAACAGGCAACAACCGAAGAACAGACTGCGTGATATAAACAAACAACAAATAGCTGTGTGTTAGCTTCACCTTAGCATGTGTTCTTTGCAGGTGTTTGTTGAGGTTTGATTATGACTGATTTTAGTAAGTAACGAAGTAACGCGTGTCGGGGCAATGTTAGTAACTGTAGTGTGATTACTGAATTATAAAAGTAGTGCGTAGTAGTACTACTCCTACCGACAAAAGTAATATTATTACAGTAACGCGTTACACCCAACTCTGGATACAACTGGATTGCAATAACATCGAGGCATGTCACCTGCTAGCCAGACGGAAGGACGGCGACAATCTAGGGTTACATATTGTAACCCAGCCACTATGAGTATAGGCGCAGCCCTCTAAGGCTATCGCTATGGGGTAAACCCCACTGCACGTGTGCAGCACTGACAGACTTATTCCACGCCCACCTACGACGTGGGCCCCACCTCCGGGCTCACTTCCGTATTAATAGGAAGTAGTCCCTACAATCCGCTCCCACAGCTTTTCTTCAGCTATTCGCGGCACCAGTGGGGCCCGAACCTTAGAGGGCTGCGCCTATACTCATAGAAGCTGGGTTACAATACGTAACCCTAGTCTATTTCGTATAAGGCTATCGCTATTGGGTTAAGGGCGAAGCAGGATGTAGTCCACGCCCCACTAGTTCCGTCCGTTACCAGAAGCACAAAACACACCTACTCAGTTAATAACCCATGTCCATTTCGCCGTGCGTAAATGGAGCATCACGTTCCCAGGGAATATAGCATTTCCAAAATGAATATTTCTCCATCAAGGAACGAAGGTAGGCTTACTCGGGCTAACTGTCGTTTAAAAAGTAGAGTTTTTAAGTCTTACTTAAAAAAACGATCAAGAGAGGGGAGCAACGGCCGCTTTCTACATGTCGACAGGCAGGAGAGAGGCCTGCAATTTGAAAATCCCCAACATTCCTCAATCTGGCAGGCTATTCAGTACTGAGTGTGTCAGAGAGGAATGGGAGACATCCCTCAAATAAAAACGAATAAACGAACAGGGTGAAGACCAAGATGCAGCAGTGCAAATGTCTTCCACTGTCATTCCTCCGAACAATGCCGTAGAAGTTGATATTAGCCGCGTTCACACTGCGGTACTTGTCCCACAAAGGTTCATGCGAACTTAGTTCATGCGAACTCTTTAGTTCGCATGAACTAAGTACAGATCGCGTTCACACCAGAAAAAGTCCCTGGGGGAGGATTAGGCAAATGAAGCCGCTGACGTCACTTCTTCTTCTTCTTCTGCTTTGGGTTTACTGGCAGGCTGCAAACCACTTCACGGCGTATACTGCCGCCCAAAGTCCCCGGCCGGAAGTCCCCGGAGTTGGGGAAGGCTTCAGTAGAAGCTGCTGGGACTCCCAGCAGCTTCTACTGAAGCTTAACTGTATTGTAAGAAATAAGTATTTTACTGATAACTATAACGAAAAGTATAATGTAAATAATGTAGCCAACAACTTCAATCAATTCTTTGTGCATGTTGGACCCGATTTGGTGGGAAAAATCCCTGATCCAGGGACAACTGGGGAACATCAAGATGATGTTTTGGAGAGAAATCCCTGCTCAATGTTCATTAAACCAGTTGATGAAAGAGAGATATTAAATATTGTTCAAAAATGTAAAAATAAAAAGTCTAATGATTATCATGATATTGATATGACATTAGTAAAAATGGACATTGGGGGGATTTCTAAACCATTAACGTACATCTGTAACCTGTCATTCCAAACTGGTACTTGTCCAAACCAAATGAAAATAGCCAAATTCATACCTGTATACAAAACTGGGAACAAGCATCTCTTTACTTCCCCAATTCTCAAAAATACTAGAAAAAGTATTTAACAACAGACTGGACGCATTCATAGAAAAGCACAAATTAATCACGGACAGTCAATACGGATTCAGATCAAACAGATCAACAACACTGGCAATTATGGAATCAATTGAGGATATCACAGATGCCCTTGAACACAACAAATATGCAGTAGGAATTTTTATAGATATTAAAAAAGCTTTTGACACAATCAACCATGACATCAATCATAGTATATGAATTAGAAAGGTATGGTATCAGGGGTATAGTTTTAGACTGGATTAAAAGCTATTTAAACAATAGACAGCAGTATGTAAAGATGGGAAATGACTGTTCTTCATGTTTGGACATTGCTTGTGGTGTCCCCCAAGGGTCAGTGTTGGGTCCTACATTGTTTATACTGTACATCCATGACATCTGTAGAGTATCCAATGTACTGAGCCTAGTTTTGTTTGCTGATGATACAAATATATTCTGTTCTGGGGAGGATTTAGAAAATTAAATGAACAAATTAAAAACATGGTTTGACAAAAATAAACTATCATTAAACTTTAGTAAAACAAAATGAATGCTGTTTGGTAAACATAGAACAAAAACACAAATGCAAATACAAATAGATGGGGTTGAAATTGAAAGAGTCCATGAAATTACATTTCTTGGGGTAATAATAAAAAACATGTACAATCAAAGCTGTCAAGAAGCATTTCCATACTAAACAAAGTAAAACAAGTTCTAGATCAGAAATCACTTCGCATTCTCTACTGCTCACTAGTCTTACCATATCTGAATTACAGTGCTGACATCTGGGGCAATAACTACAAAAGTTCTATAAATGCAGTATCTATTCTACAAAAAAAAGCCATACGAATCATTCACAATGTAAAATACCTTGATCACACGAACAAATTATTCCTGCAGTCAAAATTGTTAAAATTCACAGACCTGGTAGAATTCCAAACGGCACAAATCATGTTTAAGGCTAATCATAACGTTTACCAGGAAACATCCAAAAATAGTCCAAGGAGACAATTTCAATTTGAAATTCATAGGGTCCGTACAACCAGAATAACTTTTTGTATCTCAGCCTGTGGAGTGAGACTATGTGAATGTCAATCAATCAATCAATCAATGTTTATTTATATAGCCCAATATCACAAATGTTACATTTGTCTCAGTGGTCTTCACAGTGTGTACAGAATATCAGTATGACAATACGACACCCTCTGTCCTTAGACCCTCACATCGTACAAGGAAAAACTTCCAAAGAAAACCCAGTTTAAAGGGAAAAATGGGAGAAACCTCAGGGAGAGCAACAGAGGAGGGATCCCTCTCCCAGGACGGACAGACGTGCAATAGATGCCGTGTGTAAATTGAAAAGATAATACATTTGCAACATAGGTAGTCCAAATGTTTGGAAATGCATGTGTGTATAATAGGAAGATGAATCCACGAGGATATCCATCCAGGACCGATGATCCAGGACCACAGCCACGACTCAAGATCCAGCGCTCGCGATCCAGGACACAAGACCGCAGGATCATCCATGACTCCGGATCCCAGCATATATAGACCCCAAAAAGAAAGAAATTTGGGGAAGCTGGGTTAATCGGAACATGAGAGTACACAGGTATAGACAGAGAGAAGGAAGAAGTAAGATGTCCCCCGACAAACTAAGCCTATATCAGCAAAACTAGGGGCTGAATCTAATCAGCCCTAACTATAAGCTTTATCAAAAAGGAAGGTCTTAAGCGCACTCTTAAAAACGGATAGGGTGTCTGCCGCCCGAACACAAACTGGAAGCTGATTCCACAAATGTGGAGCTTGATAAGAAAAGGCTCTGGCTCCCATTGTACTTTTAGAGACTCTAGGAACAACCAACAACCCTGCATTCTTGGAACGCAATGCCCTAGTAGGACAGTAGGGTATAATGAGTTCTTTAAGGTAAGATGGCGCCTGCCCATTAAGGGCTTTGTAGGCGAGAAGAATAATTTTAAATTCTATCCTGTGTTCTATAGGGAGCCAGTGTAAGGCAGCCAGAACAGGAGTAATGTGGTCCCTTCTCCTAACTCTGGTTAGTACACGAGCCGCAGCATTTTGAATCAGCTGAAGCGACTTGATTGACTTTTTGGTACTCCCTGATAGTAAAGAGTTACAATAATCCAGCCTAGAAGTAACAAATGCATGGACTAGTTTCTCTGCATCGTTTTGAGGCAAGATATGCCTGATTTTTGCAATGTTACGTAGATGGAAGTAGGCGGTCCTTGAAATTGATTTTATGTGGGCGTTAAAGGATAAATCCTGATCAAATATAACACCAAGATTCCTTACAGTCTCACTGGAGGCCAAATTAATGCCATCCATAGTTAGTATATCTTTAGATAATTTGTTTCGTAGATTCTTCGGGCCAAGTACAATAACTTCAGTTTTGGTCGTGTTTAACATCAAAAAGTTTAAGGTCATCCACGTTTTTAAGTCCTTAAGGCAGTCTTGAATTTTATTTAGATGATTAATTTCATCAGGCTTAATTGATAAATATAGTTGAGTATCATCCGCATAACAATGAAAGTTTACAGAATGATTCCTTATAATATTGCCTAACGGAAGCATATATAATGTGAACAAAATAGGTCCGAGCACTGAGCCCTGTGGCACTCCATGGCTAACTTTGGTTTGCGTGGAAGATTCATCGTTGACACGTACAAACTGAGAGCGTTCAGATAGATAGGACCTAAACCAGCCTAAAGCAGTTCCCTGTATGCCAACTAAGTGCTCTAGTCTTTGCAATAGGATATCATGGTCGATAGTATCAAATGCAGCACTGAGATCGAGCAAAACAAGAATAGAGACAAGTCCCTTGTCTGAGGCTATTAGAATATCATTTGTGACTTTAACCAGAGCTGTCTCTGTGCTATGATGTGTTCTAAAGCCAGACTGAAAATCTTCAAATAAATCATTGTTTTTTAAGTAATCACACAACTGTTTTGCGACCGCTTTCTCAAGAATCTTTGAGAGGAACGGAAGATTAGAAATAGGTCTATAGTTGGCTAAAACCTCTGGATCGAGGTTGTGCTTTTTAAGAAGCGGTTTTATCACTGCTACTTTGAATGATTGTGGAACATAGCCTGATAATAAAGACATATTCATAATATTTAATAAAGAAGTGCTAATTAATGGAAAAACTTCCTTCAACAGCTTAGTTGGAATTGGGTCTAACATGCACGTTGATGGTTTAGAAGAGAGAATCATTGAATGTAATTGTTCAAGGTTAATGGCTGAAAAGCATTCTAGTTTACTATCTCGTGTAATATTAGAACTTACGATTCCAGGAGCTGTTGATAACATTATACTGGTCGAAGGCAAGAGGTCATTAATTTTGTTTCTAAGAGTAACAATTTTATCGTTAAAAAAGCACATAAAATCATTACTACTGAGTGCTGTGGGAATAGAAGGCTCAATGGAGCTGTGGCTCTCTGTCAGCCTGGCTACAGTGCTGAAAAGAAATCTTGCATTATTCTTATTCTCATCTATTAATGAAGAGTAGTATGCTGCTCTCGCTTTACGCAGTGCTTTCTTATATTCATTGAGAGTAATATGCCAAATTAAACGAGATTCTTCAAGTTTGGTGGAACGCCATATCCTTTCAAGTTGTCTAGACTTTTGCTTTATTTTGCGGGCCTCGGCATTATGCCATGGAGCCAATCTATGTTGCTTTATTTTCTTCTTTTTCAAAGGAGCAACAGAGTCTAATTTTATTCGCAGCGCATCTATAGCACTATCAACAACATGATCAATTTGGGGTGGTGTACATTTTGTATAAGTTTCCTCCCTTACATGCAGACATGTTATCGAGTTAAGTATTGGTGGAATCTCTTCCTGAATGTGGAGCTAAAGCAATGTCCAGACATTAACCAGTTCAAGAGGAAATACAGAGACATTATTTTCTCGAGGTACAGGGATGGGGAAGGTGTTTGACTATGTGTATTTGTATATGTGTGAGTATGTAGGTGTGTATATGTATGTGTGCATATATGTATGTATGTGTATGTGTCAATCAACAGATAAAGCCGATTAATAATACTAATAATATCAATAATAATGCATACAAATGATAATTATTGCAGATTACAGATTATAAATAAATCATTTAGGGGGTGAGATTAAATAAATTATACTTCTTCTCACTCCTTTTCGAACATTAGATGTGGCAATGTTTATGTTGCTAATGCTGTTGTAAATGTAATTTTTAGTTTTGTAATTTTTTTTTGATTTGTCTTACATGACTATGCACTGCAACATTTGTTTTGTTTTTGTAATTTTACTTGTTCGAAATAAAATGTATCAATCAATCAATCAATTATTGACTGATGTTATTTGTTATAAGATGTAGAACTTGACGTTATTTAAATACATTTCACAATTTTAAGCTTGGCCTACCATTGATCACACAATTGCAAAGTAGGCCCTTTTTCTATATTTTTGGAACTCAGCCCATTTGAGGCAAGGATTGACACCATTGCACTTTAGTTTGTCTATTTCTGAACTATTATTTGTTATTGATTTTCCCAGTTTTTAAACTAATGTTATTTGTTCAAATAATGTAAAATTGTTCTCCAATACGTAAAGGCTGCAGCACCTTTGACAACTTCTCTCCACATATCAAACATACCGGTAAACCAGCATCGTTTGCTGTGAAAGCATATAACTCTAACCACGCAGAATAAAACCTTCTGTGTTCCTCCGATACTTTTCTTTTCTTTGATTTATCCATAGTTCGCTCATCGAGCCAGGGGTCAGGTTATTCACTTGCAAGAAAATGCGCTGGTGTGGGACCGTAGCAGGATATGACGCATATTTTAGTTGACCTAATTAAAACGTTTTGTTTTTTTTGTGTCACAGTATCACCTCAAAATACAAGATACGAAACATTTGCCACAAAATATAAATAATCCTACAAATATTTTTATTTTATTTCCTTATTTTTGTCTA
Source organism: Champsocephalus esox (assembly GCA_036324585.1). NCBI lineage: Eukaryota > Metazoa > Chordata > Actinopteri > Perciformes > Channichthyidae > Champsocephalus > Champsocephalus esox. Next base: position 3,681,256 of record CM070494.1, on the reverse strand, counting down.
AGTTCAAGGGAGCCAGAGTAGAGGGCTTAAAGTGCCGCATACGGCTCGAGAGCCGCGGGTTGCTGACCCCTGATCTAAATACATGGTGATTTCCATTACAATAATACTGCGACAACTGTGTTGGTGGATTGAATAAAATAATAATAATCCAAAACTATTGTCCATACACCCTGAACCCACATCTGCCTTTTTCTTAACCCTTCGACCACAATGCATTTCTTCCCAGAGTCGTGCAGCCAGCGGTCGCGAGGCCAGAGAAGGTTAAATACATTTCCATCCAATACAAGAATGTGTCTCCCATGGGAAGGAAGAGGTTTAGGTTCCTCACTATAGACCTTTCTAATAACAGCTGGTTAAGGAGCAGGAGCAGAACTAATTTCCTCCCTGAACATGGATTGCCTCTAGTCTAGAGAATCCAGCTTCATTACGAACTTCCACTTTTCCACTGCTATTCCATAAGCAGGGGATAAAGTAGAAACTCCTTAAAGGTTATTTCCATAAATTGTACATGCCAAAGACATACTGTATGTGTCCCTGGAAGTAAGGAATTACATATTAATGTGAAATGGGGATTTGGTGAAAAAAGTACTGAAAACTTGTCCTACAGTACATTTTCACTCGGACTGATTAAAAGCTACCCAGATGGTACCTAGAGGGAGACATTTAGTCAAGAGTGCACAAGTTGAATAGGAAGGGATGAGGAGACAAGATGAAGGGATGTAGGGACAAAGTCTGTCAACCAATTCTAGCTATTGACATTCTCATTTGTTTATTGATATTTCTTTGATTATTAATCCAAATTCATCCAATACCTCTAGTCTATTATTCTTTATAAAACTATGGAGATGAAACAACATTAATTGGCTATCATTTCCCTCCGTAACTGGGTGATTCCCCACGACGTGGCTCGGTGTAAATTAGGTCATATTAATTTACATAGATAATTGTGTTAATAATTACTTGGATCATTATTAAAAGATCGCACCTACTGTAGTGCCTGTTATCATCAACCCTATTTGATTTAATGAATAGTTTTATTATTAATATTGATGATCCTTAACAGTTTGTAGTAATGATACTTGCGCACACAGAGGACCCTTAAAGCCTGGTCATGCTCCCTAATTAAAGTTACCCCATACCTCACTGCAGTCGTGTCCAATCTCAATATTTTAGTAGAATATTGACTTTGAAAAAGAACAGGACTCCATGTACTACACAGACGTACAACTAAATGTGGTGGAAATAATGATCCCCAAAGAACAGCATGGGAAAACATAGATATATAATTGAACACAAAATTAAAGAAATTAAAGACATTGAGAAACAGCTTGGGCAGCATCTTGTGTACAGGTGGTGAGGAGTTTGAGCCGTCTCATTATAAAGAGTGCTTAATTGACTTGTCTGAGTATGATGGATGATGCTAAAGGTCAGTTGATTGATCTGCTGATGAGCTGTCAGATGGCGGGATATCAGCTGGTGGTGCGTACTACTGCTGCGTTCTGCATGATGCATCTTACCTGACTGATTGGAAGGTGTCAGCATTTCCAACAGAACTGAGTTACATCTCGACCAAAACACTGCACACATCTCTAGTGCTAAAAGGGAAAATGTGGAGGGAAAAAGCAGTAGGAAACATGTGATGCTCTACAAATGGAGCAGTACCAGGCCAATCAGTCCTGTATTCTCCAACAGAATCAGACTGCTGTAGTTGCTCCGGCTTTTCTGAGTCTCCAGCTTTGATGATTGTGCCATAAGACTAATCAGTGTATCTTGTTCAAGGATACTGGGATGTCCTTTCTATATCAATCAGGACAATGATGGTGGTTTTACATAAAGGGCATTTGTAGGACAATCAGAGCAGCAATCAATGCATTTAGAGTGATATTGTTTAGAAACAGATCATTTGCTTTAAGATCTGTAGTAAAGGCTCAATGGATGCAATATCAGTCTGTCCATCAGTTCAATCAAGAGAGACTTCATTTTATTCAACCAGTTGAACCACGAGCCTGTTTTTCAGGCCTCAGGCTCCAAAATGACATTCCCAGAACAATTGACTATATCTTCACTTCTGAAAGGGATACATTATCGTTTTTCTCAAAAGCAATGAAAAACCTGTGAGTTGGATGTTGAAAAGTCAGAATCAATATAGATTTTTTTATTTTAAAGTCAATTCAGATTGAACATTGTAAAATCAAAAAATTATAGAGTACGTCCACAAAAAAAAACATTACCTATAGTGAAAACCACCCTTGAATGATGGGATAGTAGACTAAAAGCTTTAGGAATCCAAACTATAACATATAATAACTACCTTGTATCCAGATTGATGCAAAACAAGTGACATTTGACCTTTTTAGAGAGATTTAGAAGAAAATAACCTACTTCTGGGGTCATTTGGGAGCATTTTCCATATCTTGTTAGAATCACTGTCAAGGATTCGCGGGAAAAGGTAGGACCCAAATGCAGACTACAAAAAGGTAAAGGTTATAAACAAAAGCGAGCTTTCTTTAAAAGCTGAAAAACAAAAAAACATGGCATGAATCAAAAACATTGATCGTACAAGGTAGTAGTGATGTTACGTATTGCGCCGAGGCTTCGGAGCGTGTGTCGAGTAATCCCCGAAGCTTTTTGTGAAGCATGTATCGTTTTGGGCCAGTGACGTCATCGATGACAAACGAAGCCTCGCTGCCTGTCGATACCACGTGACTGCTTCAGGAAGCGTTTCAGATCGGTTGAACCGTTGAACCACAACGCTCATAATACCCATGGATGTATAATAAGAACCACATTACCCCTCCTGTACCCGGGCCCGCTGGTGACACGATGTAATTAAAAGAGCTCAGACCCTCACTCATATAGAGGTCGGAACATATCATAATAAATAGATACAAGCATAAATAAATGTAGGAATAAAAACATCAATAAATACAGGAATACATGTCTTGCAGTTTTTTCCGGGAGCCTTACTGTGTGTGCTGTGGCTCAGCTGGAAAGCAGTTGACTCATGACCGCAGGGTCCCTGGTTCAACGACTCGTCAATACGCCTTTTTTGTTGTTTATAAAAGCTACAGCTAAATGAGATAATGTAGTTAATAAATGTATTCTTTGATATGGTTTAGCCTTTCTCAGGCTACAACATGGTTACGTTTATGAATATTATTAAGGAATACAAATCCCTCTTTGCAATGTTTACCAGCCTCCTTAGGCTTTTCAATCACAATCATTAAACTGGAATAAATACAATATTGTTAACATGAAAATATGATTTAATGTTCGTTGTTTAGAGTTATTCTAAGGCTTTACTCAATGGGAACTCGGTATGAGATAGAGCACACTGTTGAGAAGTCCAATCTGCCTGTTTTACACACTTTGACCAACAGGGGGGTTTGTGTTCAAATGAAGCCCATGATGAAGCCTCATGAGATGAACCCTTTTGCGAACCAATTGGCTGGAAAGCTTCAAAGCTTCATCTCGCCATCACTACAAGGTAGCAAGAATACACAAAACTGACCATGACCAACAGGAGGGAGACAGGAGAGACAAACAATGAACCAACATGGAACACAGGGGAAGACTACATACACAGAAGGGTAATCACAGGACAAGACACAGCTGGGCAGGGGAGGGAGAAACACAAGGGCAACAGGTGAACACAATCAGACACACCAGGGAAACTAACGACAGGGAGGAGGACCAGACAAAACACAAGGAGGAAGACAAAACACCGAATGAACAGACTTACAAAACCCATAACAAGAGAGACAACACTAAAACCGTGACATAAACCTGGGAGTGTGACAGAACTCAAGGGACGGATCCGAGACGTCCCAAAAAACAAAGTCCAGCAGGGTGGGTGGAGGGGGTCTGGAGGACGGGTCTCGGGCGGACGGCCCGGGAGCAAGGCAGAGACCAAGGAGGGGGTCTCGGGCTGAAGGCCCGGGGGAAAGGCAGAGTCCAAGGTGGGGAACTCGGGCGGACGGCCCGGGGGCAAGGCAGAGACCATGGAGGGACGAAAGCCACAGCGGGCGAACTCAGGGGGCCGAGCATGAGGGCGAAGGCAGCGGCAGGAAGAGTCAGGGGGCTGAGTCAGGGGGCCGGGTCCGAGGGCGAGGACCGCGGCCCGGGAAAGTCAGGGAGCCGGCCTCGAGGGCGAAGACAGCGGCACTCAGGGGGCCGGCCTCGAGGGCGAAGACCGCGGCTCTCAGGGGGCCGGGCTCGAGTGCGAAGACCAGACAGCTCCGGAGGCCGGGCAGGAGCCGGTGTCGACCGGACTGGAACCGGAGCCGGTGGGACAGGTGTCGGCAAGATCCCCCACGGAAGAGGACAAGGAGTTGGCAGGACCCCCGGCGAGACAGGTGATGTCAAGGCCTCCAACGAAACAGGACATGGGATTGGCAGGGCCCCCGATAGAAGAGTAGTCGGCGGGACCCCCAACGGGACAGGACACAGGGCCGGCAGGACATCAGTAGGCGGGACCTCCAACGGCACAGGACATAGGGTTGGCAGGACCCCCGGCAGAAGAGTAGTCGGCGGGACCTCCAACCGCACAGGACATAGGGTTAGCAGGACCCCCGACAGAGGGGTAGTCGACGGGGCCTCCAACGGCACAGGACATAGGGTTGGCAGGACCCCCGGCAGAAGAGTAGTCGGCAGGGCCTCCAACGGACCAGAACATTGGGTAGGGACTTGAGAGGGGACTCGAGAGGTGACTTGAAAGGGGACCCGAGAGGGAACTCGAGAGGTGACTTGAGAGGGATCTCGAGAGGGAACTTGAGCGGAGACTCGAGAGGTGACTGGAGAAGGAACTCGAGAGGGGACTCGAGAGGGAACTCGAGAGGAGACTAGAGAGGTGACTCGAGAGGAGACTAGAGAGGTGACTCGAGAGGAGACTAGAGAGGTGACTCGAGAGGGGACTCGAGAGGAGACTTGAGAGGGTACTCGAGAGGGGACTCGAGAGGAGACTTGAAAGGTGCCTTGAGAGGAAACTAGAGCGGAGACTCAAGAGGTTACTGGAGAAGGAACTTGAGAGGGGACTCGAGAGGATACTTGAGAGGGGACTCGAGAGGAGACTTGAGAGGGGACTCGAGAGGAGACTTGAAAGGTGCCTTGAGAGGGAACTTGAGCGGAGACTCGAGAGGTGACTGGAGAAGGAACTTGAGAGGGGACTCGAGAGGGTACTTGAGAGGGAACTGGAGAGGGAACTGGAGAGGGGACAGGAGAGGGGACAGGAGAGGGGACTTGAGAAGGTACTGGAGAGTGAACTGGAGAGGGGACTGGAGAGTGAACTTGAGAGGGGACTCAAGAGGGGACACAAGAGGGAACTGGAGAGGTGACTTGAGACGGTCGGTACGCCGACAGGACACGGGGTGCTGGGGTCGGCCGGTACGCCGACAGGACTCGGGGAGCTGGCGTCGGCTGGAGAGCCAACAGGAGACGAGGTGCTGGAGTCGGCCGGTATGCCGACAGGACATGGGGAGCTGGCGTTGGCCAGTACGCCGACAGGACACGGGGAGCTGGCATCGGCCGGAGAGCCAGTACTGGAGCCGAAACTGGAGTCGGGACCATGGCTACTGGGGCCAGGACTGGGGCTGGAACCATGGCTGCATGGGCCGGTTCTGGAGCCGGAAACATGGCTGTGGGAACCGGAACTGAAGCCTAGATCATGGCTGTGTGGGCCGGTTCTGGAGCCGGAAACATGGCTGTAAGTTCCGGTTCTGGAGCAGGGACCATGGCTGCTGGGCAAGGACCCGGAACACGGAACCATGGCTGTGTGGGATGGTACTGGAGCACGGTACCATGACTGTGTGGGCCGGCACTGGAGCACGGAAACATGGCTGTAAGGTCCGGTTCTGGAGCAGGGACCATAGCTGCTGGGGCCGGCACTGGAGCCAGAACCATGGCTACTAGGACCGGTACCTGAGTACGAGCTGGCTTCCTGACCTTGCGTCTTTTAGAGGTCTTTTGGAGGCTCTGTGGACCTCCAAACGCCAGGCGGGATCCCAAGAAAGTGTCTGGCATGGAGACTGGCACAAAAACTCTGAGAAACTGAGCTTCTCAACCATGGCACGTTGTCCACCTCCATTTGTGCCTTTTTGAGGACAGCCTCTTTGTCCCTTTTAGTCGAGGTTCTACTCCATTCAGCATAATGACACTGAAGAGTGTACTCTAGGGAGAACAAGTCCAAATAAAAATAAAAATCTGCTGGGTCCATTGTTGTTCGGTTCATTCTGTTAGAATCACTTTCAAGGATTTGTGGGAAAAGGTAGGACCCAAATGCAGACTACAAAAAGGTAAAGGTTATAAACAAAAGCGAGCATTATTTAAAAGCTGAAAAACTAAAAAACATGGCATGAATCAAAAACATCGATAGTACAAGGTACAGATGTAGCGCTTCATTTCAGACGCCTACCCATGCGGGTCCGTGATCGGCACGGGGTGGGCACCTGCTGAAAAGGAAAACCCCCCCCGCAGGACTTGAAACGCCCCCTTGATAAATACATTTAATTATAATGAAACCAGCTGCAATGGATCATGGATCCACCAGGGGGAGCCGTGAAAAGCTGCCACACTGGAACTCATGTGAAATAAACAGCTGATCTACATGTATCTGATATCGCAGATATTTGTTAAGATCCATATGTCACGGATAGGATCATATTCTGTGCTCAATAAGAGACATGTAATCATTTACGAAACATCACCATGTTTTTATTTAACAAAATAATGTTTAATTCACTTTGGCGTCAGTACAAAACCATCGCTATGTTTTTAGATCAGGAAATGCATCCAGGCTCAAACAAACGATTTTCAATCATCATCCTCACGATCATTTAATGTATCATATGTTCGCGAGTTGAAATGAATGCACTAAATTTAATCCACGTGAGTTTACAACAACAAAAATAATCGCTTTGTTTTTATATCACATCCGACCGGAGGAAAATGCAGCACGGCTCTCACTACCGATCATCCTAATCCCACGGGCAAACAATAATATGTACAGTGTTAATAGTTTACTGTATTATTAGTGTCTAATATTACTGGGGATTTCGGAATGGTACTGGATTTTGATTTATTGTATCGGCTTCATATCACAATATATTCCCGAAGTCTGAAATGCAAAAATGCCCCACATTAGGGCAATTCACCCTACATTTAATCATTCAAACAAAATCATATTTCGTTTCTTTTTAACTCAATAAATGTGTTTTAATCCACATAACTTACTGTGTTAATTATTTACTGTAGTATTGTGCACATTACTTTTTGCTGCTTGTTGCACCTGGTTAGAAGCTAAACTGCATTTCGTTGTCTCAGTACCTGCAATATGTGCAATAACAATAAAGTTCAATCTAATCTTGAGCAGTAACAAATGTATTTAGGCTACTTAGTACATTTCTGACATAAACGATTAAACACATTTGTGCATTCTTTAAACCGAGTCAAGCCGAGTCCGGAGGCGGCGGCACATTAAAGTGTGCACCTGATTGTTTAACTTGAAGGTGCCTGATGACATTTAATCATTCAAACAAAATCATATTTAGTTTATTTTTAACGAAATAAATGTGGTTTAATCCGCATAATTTAGGCCTACTGTGTTAATTGTTTACTGTAGTATTGTTTAACTTGAAGGTGCCTGATGCAGAGTCCTGCACGGGTCTGATTTTCAAGACCCGCTACCCTCACATATTGCCAATTAGTTCCGCGATTAGATCTGAGATTTAAAATCTCTCAAAAGTGCCGTTTTAGCTACAATAACTACAGAAGAATTATACAGAGTAGAATAAATGAAATAGAGAAGTCTAATTAAACAAGAATATTACTTACAGTGGTTGCCAGAGGCGCGGGAAGGTATTTTGAGTGGGGGTGCTGAGGTGCTGGACTCCAGTGAACACTATTACGGGCACTATAGAGCACGCACAAAAGCAATCCCCACACACAAACGCACAGTACACCCGTGACTGTTACAATGAAGGCTCGATAATCAGCTCATGGCATAGCCTAAAGGCAGAGGTAAAGTACTTTTTTTGTACGAGTGGGGAGCGGACCTCACCTCCTCTAGGGGGGTCCAGGGGGATGCTCCCCCGGGAAGATTTTTTTAAAATATTGAAGTTAAAAGCATCAATCTGATGCACTTTGAGAGCAACATTAAGAGATCTATGGATACATCTCTCAACACCCAGATGAAACACAACTGTAAGCAGATGTTCTTTTTCTTTATGGATATTTTACAAATCACTCCCCTTTCAAACTGTATTCTTGTTTTACTGCCATATAGTATTTCATAACTGTTTTTCCTTTATTCTCTTCTTTGTTTTATAACTATAATGATCATATGAAAGTGTGCCGCGGAAATAATCTTTTGAATAATTTGTGACCAAACCGTTTGAGACCCACTGAGATAACTTAGACTAAAGTTAACTGTCTAAATACTCAGAGAGTCCTTTAGCTCACCCGAGCCTCTCAGTCTGAGAGGAGAGCTCTCCTCCAGCTTGTTGTGGAACCAACAGCAACAGCTCCGTATGTCCGTTAGTGCAGCTAGCTAACCAGATGCTAACAACACGGTCCCTGTCACCTCTCCCCCTCTCTCCCTCTCACACACACTAAATGCGCTATGTCCGCACACACACACACTAGGGGTTTCACAACTACCAATATTTACTAGTCGACACGTTTTTCAAAATAGCAGTCGACTAGTCGTTACGTCATAATAAAGACACACAAAGAGAGGTGTACAACTGTATTTTATATTGGAACTCATACAGTTACATTAAACACTGCAATTTAATCTGTGTTACATGGCTGAGTAAATAACAAACAGTAACTGGACTTAGTAATTAACAAACAGTAACTGGACTCACCAAAATCGACAGCAAAGAACTCTGTTTACTGAAATACCACGTAAATCCAGTGCGCAACACTTTACTCGCTGTCCTCCACGATAACGTCCACCTTTCCAGATGTTTGGTTTGCGCTGAGGAACACCAATGCATCGACATGTGAGGGAAGGAGGTTTGACCGCTTTCGGGTGACAGTGTTGCCTGCCAGGGAAAAAACCCTCTCACTCGGGGTGCCTGTGGCTGGAATAGCCAGGTAGCTCCTCGAAAGCTTGGCTAAACGGGAGACGCGGTGCACGTTTCCGGCCACCACTCCAGTGGGTTATTCATTGTGGGGATATGCAGTGTCCGCTGGCAGTAATCCCGTAGCTCATCATCCGCATCACTGTAGACCCGTTTTATTTTGCTGCTCGTCTGCCTCTGTCCTGTGCTGACGCCGGTCCGTTGCTCACTGGTGCTAGAATTACTGCTAGTGCTAGCTGTCGGCAGCGGGTGTCTCAATGTGTCGATTAGTTGGTGAAACCCCTAACACACACACACACACACACACACACACCACACACACACACACACACACACACACACACACACACACACACACACACACACACTTTCCCAGATACCCTGACACACATACACTCCCTGGCCGAGATATCAACACACACACACACATACATACACTTCCTCTTTACCAAACGCACACACATGTCCTTTTCAAGGTTCTTTTTGGGGCCAATGTTTGATACTAATATATCTGTGTACAATGTTTGATTGTTTGAGAAAGAATAGTTTGTGGGAAACCTTCCCTGAGAAATTAATAATTTGTGTGAAACCTTCCCTGGGAAATTAAAGGAGTAGAATCCAGTGGAAGATAAGAAGTGACTCTCCGCCCCAAAAAGGTCCATATATACTGTTGTTTATTCATGCACGGTGCCCCCTGTTGCTGACTGGCCGGTCCCGATACCTGTATCTCACGGCAGTGGAGCGGGGAGTGTTAGAAATTAAAATCAATGTTTTATGGCATAATGTACCTTAAACATACCGTCAGTTTAAATGCTATTTTATTCTGGAAAAACCCGGAAGTTCTCAATACTAAGCTTTTATTCTGAAAATCCGTCATGACGACATCCGGGACTACCGCCCTTTAGTATCATTAAAGGGGCTATTGACGCCGTTAACATGTATTACATATAATGTTATGAAAGAGATAAGGAGGAGAAAAGGCATGTGGAAGTAAGCAATGAATGTAAAATGTTGAAATCCTCTGTTTAACGCGATATCGGACACAGGAGAACGAGGGGGAAGTCCCCTGCGTCACTACAGCTCCCAGAGAGGAGGAGCGAACAGCCAGCAAGCGGGAAAGACGAATGCTTGTGAGCGCTCTTCTGCACGGCCATCACATATTGTTCACCAACTGAACAATATCCTGCTTGTAACATTACCGCGCTTTTTATTAATTAAAGTACCAATTTTGAACCTTCTCAGAGACTCCATTTAGTCTCCTTTTTTAAGCTTCTTACCTGGACGCGAGAATAACGAACACAGCATAACATTTGGTGTTTTCCCCGACGTGATCTCGTGACACCGGGAGAGCGGTTGCAGTTTTCAAAGGAGTTTGAACAATGCTGGCAGATATACACTCGGGCCCAATAAAGAAAGGTAAAAGAAGTACCTGTTTATTCAAAATCTTCAATAGATTACATAGTGAACAATAGGAGTGTGTGTCTGTCTGGTAAGTTGGACTCCTGAGAGACTGCCTAAATTAATGTTAAAACAATCAAATTTATAACAATAACAATTATATACTTGGGGCGTTGCTTTGTCACAAGCAGGGTGAGTTCATATTTCTTCTTTTTCTTACATTTAACTCTGCATGTTACTAATTTGTGTGTGTTAGTATTTTAACTATAAATGTGTGTGGTCATTGTACTTTGGATAGGTGTCTTGTTGCGTTTTCATGTAGGTGTCTCTTGTTACGTTAGTAGTTAGTTAGCCTATGACGTAAGGATATATATGTCCATTTAACGATTATTGTTAAGATATATGAGACATAGCGAGTTGGTTACGGGCCAAGTAATTGAAAACCTTCAGGGCATAGCGAGTCAACTTCGGGTTGAGTAACTGAAGACAGTGCTAGTCGAAAACAGTTGAGAACCAACTGTTTTAAAAAAGTCCTTTTTTGAGGAAAAGGCTTGATTTAAGGTGTAAGCCTTTATCAGTGGTCATAACTGTTCTATTTTCAACCAAGATATTGCGGGTGGAATACAGTATTTGGGGTTACGACAGCATTACGTTAAATAGACGACGGTCATTTAATAGTCGCTGATTAGTTCCCATACTACATCCACCTAGCGTGTCTAAATGGCAGCAGTTGACTGTAGTGGACTATAAAGTCAAATATTACGCAGATAAGTTTATGGCTTAAGCGTAAAGGGTTCCTAACTTTAAGTGATGATATCAATAAGATAAAGCCCATTTGTTCATAGTAAACTAGATAAAAATGTTATTTTAAACTGCAGTGTTGTTTTGTGTTGAATTTTCTTGACAAGATTGCCCTGCCATTATTTAAACCACCCCTGTGAGAGACAGGAGGTGTGTTATCAAATCCCTTTGTTCTTCAGGTTAAAGGTTGGAAAATCAGTTGCATCTTGTCTTGCCCTCATGCTGAAAATAAGCCACATGGCAGTCGCCATTTCGTGAAATGCTAATTGAAAGTACTCTGTTTGTTTTTACACACTCAGTCACACTCACATGATGCTAGGCACTCCATATTGAGAAGGACAAATCATATCTCTTGGCAGAGTTGGAACTATAAAATAGACAGGTTATCTTACCCGTGGGAAGTTTGGTATTTGTAGGAGTCTGGTTTTGGAAGTATTTCTGCTTCGGTTTATTTGAGATATTCTTGTTTACAAGTGTGTATTGGCGTTTTTCATTTGAATATTCTTGTTTGCAAATGTGTTTTGGCGGTTGTGGGCTGTGTTGTTAAACCATATTCTAATTTTCTTCCCATTTTTAAGGAAATAAGCTACTTCTTGTTAAAAAGATGTCAGTTTTGCAACAGCTATCCCTAGTGGATTGAGCTGGAAATTACAACAGCGCACTCTGCTGGTAATACAGAATTATTCTTGATTTGAAGTGTTATGAATGAACACATGCGCAAATCGCCAGGATAGAATTACAGTGGTTTCTAATTATCAAACTACACTGTAGAATATTCAAACACAAATTGATTGACTGTACACAAGATTTAGATTTTCATATCTCAAACTCAAAACGATACACTGTACAATTTGTGTTTAAAATTCCAGATTTGAAAATGTGTATAGATTTAATCTTTTAATTTACTTTATTAATCTTTCATCTTTCAAAAAAAAACACAACAACCCAGATTTAAAGTTAAGTTCGGATGACATAGGATATTATTTATCAAGAATGAAGGTGCTAGTCGGGGAATTAGTGTTTCAATCTTTGATAACTTAATAATATTCATTCGAATAGTTAGAGAACATGTCACCGAAATAAACTAAGATGGGACTAGATGCAGAGCCAGGCTCAACTGCAGATATCACGGGAAGGGTAAAGATCAGATCAGATGCTACAACAGTTCCAAAATGTAGACAGAAGACATGGAACCAATTAGAGAAACTGTTGGAACAGTGGCAAACAAGAGGACTGGTTCCAGCAGATGATCAACCTGGACCAACAAAAGCCCATAGAAGAGCAGTACTCGACTATGAGCACGAACAATGCCTACAACAGCTAACTATATGGAGAGAAACTGAAGAAAGATTTATAAGAGTTACAAGTCTGATACTCCATCTGGAATATGCCAGCCTATTGGCACACAGCATAAATGTGGTCCGAGTAGCAGACCTGCCAGTGAGGGAAGACATAGCAGAAAAAACCAAAGAGGCTCCAGTTATCCAAACTCCGAAGCTGTATCTAAGCCTGGCCGAAGTCCCTCCTCCCTCCCCGAATGTTGGTTCAATAGGAGAAGTCCTGCAGTTGGATGAAGTCTCCATGAACAAACATCTCAAAGAATTGGAGTATGAAGTAAGAGTGCTAACCAGTCAATCAAAACACCTGATAGAAGAGAATATACGATTAGAAGAAATCACAGAAGAAAGACAAACACAAAAGACAGAAATGGAAGCACTACAACTGAGACTCTTGAAGATGCAAAAAAGCTGAGAAAGATACCGAAGCTATTAAAAACAAGAAAGCGGCAAGGCAAATGGCAGCTACTTCAGGGATGGCCATAGAACCAGAGAAGGCAGGTCAGACACCTCAAACAATTCAAGCTCGGGAGGTGCCAGAGATTCAGGTGCAGAATCAACAATTCCAAGGAAGACAAAGTGGCAGAGGAGGAAAGCCATGATCAAGACGAAGAACAGATGAAGGCTGCTACAAATGTGGTCAGCTGACACATTGGTCCAGAGAGTGTCCGCAGAACATTGCACCAAACAACGGCCCTCCATGCAGATACCCCGGGGAGGTTTACGACGGAGGCAGGGGGTCCCAGAGATGTCAAAGACGAACAGGGGTGCCAAACATGACCCAAATGCCACTGACACCCTGGTATCAACCACAACAATGAGGAAGCTCAAAGGACCAGACCACCAGGTGATGCATCTTCAGCACAAGGGTATTTTGAAATCCAGCTACATTGAGCCATATCTGTCACCACAGGAGGGAGAGGTTTAATGTAAAACATGACAGTGAGTAGCATATTGCATTTACACAAAGCATAAAACATAGTAGAACATTTAGCAGACTATTTTTGTAATTATGAGAAGGAAAGAGATTACGAGTGATGTTGTTCCCCTACACAGAAAACTATTGTGTCCACACAGCTAGTGAGGTCAAGACGATGGGTTTCCACCCAAAAAATATGAAGACGGAAACCTAGTACTCGTCCAAGACGGAGGATCCTTACCTCCTGTTTACACCGACTGCAGTTCAAGGGGCGACGATACACCAGACGTGGAGCTGTTGAGACCTAAAAACAGAAACTCGATTCTGCTGTGGTGAAGTCTGGCTACAAAGGGAGGTGTCCGATAGGGTCGCTTGTCTCAAACCAGTGAAGAAGTCAACAAGAACCCAGCAGAACTAGAGAGTGACTGTTGGCGGGAGAACAGTGACAGAGCGACAGAGACTGGCCCAACATTCCCCAGCCAGTACATAGATAGACCCCGTCAGAAGACCGGGGCTGTGTTTAAAGGGGAACTTCATTTATTGTTAGTAGAAGTGTAGTTTTTTAGTCAAACAATTATGTGATTTATGGAGTCAGATTACATTATTTCTCATAAACACAATTTTATAATCGTCTGAAATATCGGTTTTAAGGCAATAAGCTGAAGATTAAATAACATAACACTGATTGAGAGCTTGGATAAAGAAGTTGTAGGGTTTTTACAACAGTTTCAAGATTCAGTTTTTATTTATTTATTCTTGAGTGACTTTACTGATTTATAGTGTGGTGCATAAGGCAATACCTCATTTTGAGTGAGGGGCACCAGCCCTCCATGCATGTCACCCTCTGTGAGAATAGTTCGTATTTTCCCTCTAGTTTGGAGAAATATTATTTTATTATATGTTTGTTCAGCAGTATCAACCAATCCTCTAATACTAGAATTATTGAGACGCATTAGCGACACCAGGGGTATTGTTGTCGCAGCAACAATGATGCATAATACCAGGACAAAAGCCATTCCTGAGAGGCAAACTCATCGGTTCCTAAATCAGGACACGAAGTTGCAAACTGAGCCACGAGATTTGGCACAAAAGCAGAGTGTGGGACATGAGAGCGGAATACGCCCTCCATGCAACAGCATAGATACTGAAAAGGAGGAGCAGTTGGGCCACTGAAAAGAGTTACAGCGAGAGGATCCAAGAGCGGATGGACTGAGAAGACAGGACGGAGGAGTTGGCACGGGCCAGCAGAACCTGAGGGGGTCGTGGTTTGACGACCAGAGGGGCAGAGAAGGAACACAGGAGTGAGTGAGTTTACACATAAACACACTTATTAGAAAATAATCCTAAAAACACACTGAGGGTAGAACATATTATTCAATCTTTTCATCATATAAACAAATTATTCTTTTAGAGATTCTTATTCATGTGAGAATTTGGGGAAGATTTAATTTGTTACAATATAGAAAGCAGACAAATCTTTATTGAATGGAAAATGTTAAAGGTCGAGCTAGAACCAAGCCAAAGAAGGTATTCCAATCTAGAGTATTGATGTCTCCATTGTAGCATGGATATTACCATAGGAGAACTGTTAAGGTGGAAACAACATTTGTTTGTCGAACCAGATGTAGAGTTTTAAAAAGACACTAGGCAAAGAGCGATTGCAAATTTTAATTTTGAAAAACTAGTATAATTGGGAGTACTACATACGGGGCCTTGGATCACTCATTTTAATGGTGCATATTTTCAACAACAAATATCGTTCAGGGAGAAGGGGTTGCTCAACCCACCCTGCAGATGTTTTAAATCTTACTTGCCCTCTTCAGAGGGATGCACGGCACCAGAGTATGAGTTTTAAAAGACAAGTGCCACCACCTCCTAATGCTCATCCATTTAATCAGTGATGACCTGACATTTAGAGACGTTATTTAAAAGGAGAAACATATCTGCCATGAGTGAACATTCCTGAATTGAACTACAAACCATTAAAGATCACATGCTCGGGCACCCAAGGTTCCACACACTGATAGCATGGATATTTAAGTAGACCAGAAGTGAAAATAAATTAGTATAATGCGTTAGTGATATTCCACCGGTTTTCACACCATTTCAGGGACCTTATCACTGCATTGATCGATCACGACGGCATGAGAACATATTACTTTCATACCTTAAATGGTACAAAAGGAGGGAGGGTAAATTTCTCAGGAGGAGACAGTTACAAATGCTAGCAGAACAAGACGACCCATATACAGATATTGATGAGATTGTTCAATGAATGTCCAGCTGATGTGATACTTTAAATTATGAAATCATGTGAAGAAGTGAGCAAACTAAAATGCTAAAATGGAGTGAATCCATTTATTCCAAGATAGTTTCATTTATTCTTTATTATTTTTCACTATTCTAATATGGTAGATCTCATGTTTCCAAATCATTGCTATTTTAAAATGGTTTGTTTCTTTTCACTTTGTAAAAACAAGTGCCTTAACACTGAGCGTGGTGTGGGAAAGGTTTCTGTGAAAGGAGGGAGGAAGAAATGTTCTGATACCAAGCCATTGCTGCCATTTTGAAGAATGATATTTAATGTTAACACTAGAAGTTATGCAAAAGGGAACACTTTTATGTTTAAGCACAGTCAAAGTATTTTTTGTATAAGTTGAGCTATTGAAACCATTCCATTTTGATTGTATGTTTTTATATGAGTTATGTACTATGCAGAGTTCAGATGAAGAACTCATTGATTTCAGTATTATACACACCTTTTAGGTGTGTAAGGAGGGACTGTTAGAAATTAAAATCAATGTTTTATGGCATAATGTACCTTAAACATACCGTCAGTTTAAATGCTATTTTATTCTGGAAAAAACCCGGAAGTTCTCAATACTAAGCTTTTATTCTGAAAATCCGTCATGACGACATCCGGGACTACCGCCCTTTAGTATCATTAAAGTGGGCTATTGACGCCGTTAACATGTATTACATATAATGTTATGAAAGAGATAAGGAGGAGAAAAGGCATGTGGAAGTAAGCAATGAATGTAAAATGTTGAAATCCTCTGTTTAACGCGATATCGGACACAGGAGAACGAGGGGGGAAGTCCCCTGCGTCACTACAGCTCCCAGAGAGGAGGAGCGAACAGCCAGCAAGCGGGAAAGACGAATGCTTGTGAGCTCTCTTCTGCACGGCCATCACAGGGAGAGGAAGGCTGCAGCCTTTCTCCTCCAACTGAACAATATCCTGCTTGTAACATTACCGCGCTTTTTATTAATTAAAGTACCAATTTTGAACCTTCTCAGAGACTCCATTTAGTCTCCTTTTTTAAGCTTCTTACCTGGACGCGAGAATAACGAACACAGCATAACAGGAGCCCGGAGTGCTCTGTTACAGGGCACTCTGTATTGTCGTATTGTGTCTTTTTACCATTAAAATCAGATTATTGTTATAACTTGTATGCCGGTGTTTTGAACTCCTTTTCTTATTAATCTGACCAGGCTCATCTAACGGACGGCGCGGAGCAGAGCTGGGCTTTAAGCCACCACAACTGTGTCTGCTCCTACAAGTTATAGTTTAGTTACACACACACACACACACACACACACACACACACACACACACACACACACACACACACACACACACACACACACACACACACACCACACACACACACACACACACACACACACACACACACACACACACACACACACACACACAGGGTTTGAATGACACAAGCACACTTTTATTACCATGCAACTCTCTGATTGGTCTGGTGTCTTGCCTCTGTTGCATTCACTGAACACGGGAAATTACAGTCCTCCCGTCCTCTCGAGTGATGAGGTGCACGTAACACACGGTTAATGTATTATATTATTGAAGTAGAATTGTCCGGTACTCCAGAAAAAACATTCAGGGCAGGCCAAAATATTATTTTACCAACAATGTGGAATTTATTGGCTACATATTACACAGATTATGCACAGCGGGAGCAGCAATAACCGTCAAATAATAATTCAGACAGGGGAGCTCCGCACCCCCTGCCTGCCGCTAGGGGGTGCTGCAGCACCCTCAGCACCCCCCTTCCCGCGCCCATGGTGGTTGCTGCGTCAATTGGTATTGTCGCCACCCGGTCTAGATGCACACTGTTCCTCCGGTTGATCCAATCCAGTACCAACCATGGAGTTTGATATCAAATCAATGTAAAATTGGCCACAACTGGCGCATGTGGGTGCTTGGAATGCTCCGTGGGTGCTCGGGCCCCGACGCACCCACGGTATCGGCGTCTGTGTATACACATACACTGACAGAAGGGTTAGTGGAGGAGACAAGGCGCTGGCCGTAACAACAGTGATATTTATATATAATTTTTATTTTGGAGAAAGGGGCAGGTAATATAAGATTATTTTCTTCTCCCTGCTCCTTTTCGGGTATGGTGTGTTTATAGAGACATGTTTTGTAAATAATTGTTATACATTAAGTTGTGCATACCATGAACGGAAGAAATACAAATTAAATATTGAGTTCCTCTAAATGCTGTCAGACTCAAGTGGGGAGAGACACATTTTGCCACACTGACATACAATTGTATCAATTCATTATATTTGCCTAGCAATAGATTGGGAACAATACCATAAAGAATACCCTAGAGCAGTGGTTCTCAACCTTTTTACACCAAGTACCACCTGAGAAAATAGTTGGCTCTCCAAGTACCACCATATGACCAATGTTAAAATACAGTCGTACAGTTCATGCAGGACTCGGAGGCAAATGTATTCATAATAACATTATTTATTGTCAGCAACAGCTACTTGTAGAAAGGGCAGTCCCTCTCCCCCTCACTCATCACACACACACCACAAGTGAGAACATAAAGAACAAAAAAATAATAATTTATTCTCACACAACAAATGACAACTGTAGAGTACTTCAATCATACATACACACACACTCAATTACATGCAATAGCTTTCATAGCATGACCATAGTGACATATATTGCCAAAGCTCTATGTTGCAACATCTATACACAAATACACACAAATAAACACATAAACAGTTGGAAACAAACTGCTTAGAATTTGGTGTGTCAGCTCAGTTTGATTCCCTCAGGCAGGCAGAGACTAACTGTCCCGCAACAATGCAGCTCTCTTTATATTCCCACAGTAGTATTTTTAGCTTTTCATTTTGAAACATTTGAGGCCACACAAACACATATGCCCCCCCCCCATGCACACGCACACACACACACACACACACATGCACACGCACACACACACACACACACACACACACACACACACACCACACACACACACACAGGTATTTCCAGTTACACACACACGGCAACTGGGAACAGAAGCAAATAATAACAAATTACAACTGTACAGTACTTCATTCATACACACACTCTCACTCTCTCTCTGCCACACATTGGTGTCCATTGACAAGTCACCTAAATCTAATGAGAAGGTTGCGCCTGTCTCCGTGAACACAGTACTTTGATGTCTGGGGCAATCGAGGTGAGCTTCAGTCTCAGGTCTGGCTCAGCATTCAGCCTGCTTCTGTATTTGGTTTTAACAACAGCAAGGGAAGAGAAGCCTTTCTCGCACAAATATGTGGTTGCAAAAGGAAGGAGAAAACGCACAGCTTTGTCAGACAGGGCGGGGTATTCTCTGTGTTGCTTTATCCAAAAGTCCACTAAAGACTGCTTTCTGAAAGCAGGCTTTAGTGTTTCATCACAAGACAACTCTATTGCACTCTCCTGCTCAGCCACAGTTAAGTTCTTTGGCAGTCCAGAGGCTTCCATGCTGAACGGGCTTCTCATCCAGCTGTTGTCTTCGGTCATCACTGGGAAATACTGGCGGAACTGTTGTCTGAGCGAGACAAGGTGTGCAACCATGTTGTCCCTCACTCCTTCATCCAGTGTCCTCGTTCTCAGACAGAAAACTCTCTTACGCAGGGAAAGCTGAAACATCAACTGCCTTGACTTTGATTTCAAATAACTCCAACTTTTTCAGCATTGTGTTGATTTTGTCCTGCACATCAAACACATAGATGGAGAGTCCCTGTAGTCCCAAATTCAGGTCGTTTAAACGGGAGAAAACGTCTGACAAGTATGCCAACTGGCTGAGCCATACTGTATCATCAAACATATCTGATAAGGGGACGTTTTTGTCCTGTAAGAAGACTTGGACTTCTCTGTGCAATTCAAAAAGCCTTGAAAGCACTTTCCCTCTTGATAGCCATCTTACTTCTGTATGGAGCAGAAGTTGGACATGCTCGCTGCCCATCTCATCACAGAGCACTTGGAATAGGCGAGACTGCATCGGGCGGGCCTTTATGAAGTTCACACTCTTCACAGCAGAGTCCAGCACAAACTTCAAGCCATCGGGCATCTTCTTCACCGCCAGCGCCTCCCGGTGGATGCTCCAGTGTGTCCATCGCATCTCCGGTGCAACCTCTTTGATCCGAGCTGCTGCTCCGCTGTGGCGGCCAGTCATAGCCCTAGCGCCGTCTGTGCAGACTCCAACACACTTTTTCCATTCAAGTCCATTCTCTTGCACAAACGCGTCTAGGAGCTGGAATATGTGCTCAGCTGTTGTTCTGGTCTCCGGTGGTTGACAGAACAGAAAGTCTTCCTGAGCTGCACCATCATATTCATATCTGACATAAACCATCAAATTGGCCAAATCTGCAACATCAGTAGTCTCGTCCAGCTGGATGGAATAGTAGCTACTAGTTTTAATGCGCTCAATCAATGTATTTTTAACATCGTCTGCCATCTCTACTATTCTCCGTGACCAGTGTTGGGACTAACGCGTTACAAGTAACGCGTTACTGTAACGCCGTTATTTTTGGCAGTAACTAGTACTCTAACGCATTACTTTTTAAATTCAGTAACTCAGTTACCGTTACTACATGGTGCGTTACTCCATTACTGCGTTAGTTTTTGTATATAGTCAACAGCCAGGTGAACAGAGATGAGAACTGTACTTAAGTACAGCACTTGAGTAAATGTACTTAGATACTTCCTGTGTCACATGCGGAGACGGGCTGTGGGCGTGTTTGTGTTGTTTACTAACAAGACTGTCATGGCGGCGGAGCTCAAGTCGAGTTTCTCCACCTGGAGATATTCTCACTATTTCACTTTTGTCGAGCACAAAGAAAAGAACGTTTTAGTTAAATGTAAGTTGTGTCCTGGCGGGTCAAAGAGCCTCTCTACTGCCCGAACCAGTCATTCACATCTCTTACAACATCTGCAGAAACAACATGCTGGGACGAAGCTAGTAGCTAAGACCACAGAGACTCAGCCGACGCCACTCCACCTGCACCTGTCCACCTGCACCTGCACCTCCACCTCCACCTGCACCTAAGCAACAGCGGCTGGATTTTAACCAAGGGACTGCTAGCCAGGGAAAAGTCGATAAAGCCATTGCACGGTATGTTGTAGAACACATGCAGCTGTTGCTACAGTGGAGTCACCCGCTTTCAGGGAGCTAGTTAGCATGATAGCATGTCCGGGCGGCACACGGCATATGGGACGGAAAACTTTTTCCAACTACCTGGAGAAAGAAAATACAAAAATGTAAAGCCAGCTAATATCGATGCTATCCAGATTGCATGTCAAGTTGATCAACAGATTGTATTATTCTCCAATGCAATAACAGTACTGAGATGAAGGCTATAAGGGCATTAATATAATGGGAGCCTTTTTTTAAAGTAACTAAAACGTTACTTTTCACAGTAACGCATTACTTTTTGGTGTAAGTAATCAGTAAAGTAACTGAGTTACTTTTGAAATGAAGTAACTAGTAATGGTAACTAGTTACTGGTTTTCAGTAACTAGCACAACACTGTCCGTGACACAGTGTCATTTGAAAGTGACACCAAATGTAACTGTTTGGCAGCCTTCTCGCCACACATGATTTCTGTCATTTCTTTTGCGAGTGGGAGACAAAGTTTTTCGCCAATTGTGTGTGGTTTACCGGCTTTTGCAATGCGGAGGCTGGCACGATACGAGGCTTCCTGGGCCTTGGCTATGGGTGTACAGCTGGATTGGATCGTTGACTTGCACTTATTCAGTAGATCACATCACAAGAATTCCGCTGGCTTGTCTTGCAGGTGGGCGTGTTTAGTTTTAAGGTGCCGTTGGAGGTGCGATGGTTTCATAGAATTGTTACTTAACACTTCACCACAAATCACGCACTGTGGTCTGGGCTCATTATCTGTCCCACTGCAGCTGAATCCAAATGTAATGTAACCCTGGTTGTATTTCCGAACTGGTTTGTGTCTCTTTTTTATGGACTCACTTGCGCTGCTGCTGATGGAGTCACTCGCAGCTACGTTAGCAGCGTTAGCACTGCGCGGCGTTGTGGCTGCGCATATCACTGTTGTGTTGCTGGTGGAGCCTGCGCTTGCGCTCACTTGACTGTCCTCCTCCTCATTCACTTGTTCCCTTTCGCCGGTAATGTTCTCCTCTGTACCTCTCTTCCGTATACCTCCCGTTTTGAGCCACGTTTTTAGCATAATTCAGCTTTCTTTCATAGCTTGCTTGCAACGTTCTAATCTTTCGCGGGTAGTATGGTAGTCATAGCAACGCCAAAAATAAATAAAAACATTTGTTTTCGTTTCTAAATCTAAAAACAACAATAGCCTATTACAGGGGTCGGCAATCTTTTTGATATGAAGTGCCATTTAAAAAAGAAAATTGTTATCAGCGTGCTCAATAAGATCGGAATAATAATAAAAAAATAAATATTTTTTAATATTTCAGATTCCTTCGCGTACCACCTAGCGGGAGCTCGCGTACCACCAGGTTGAGAACCACTGCCCAAGAGAAATAGATGTGTTATGCTCTGTAACTATCTGTCCTTTCAGCCAATCCCAGTTTGATTTTGAGTTGTAGCTCCAGGTGATTATTTAATATTCTTAGACTCAGTAAAACCTGTTTATACTAGAATGTCCATGTTATATTGTTAAAAAAAAGTAACGAATGTCTACAAACTGTTCCCTATTCATTTAGTGCTGAAAAATAAATCCAGTTTTCAGTTTGATTACCATTGCTGTGGTACATGGTACAGTATAAATTACATCGCCGTTGATACGACTAATCCCTTATGAGAGAATACCAATAAAGACATGGTATATGTTAACCTCTTAAGGACGACGGCCCCCCCAGTGGACCCCCTCCCACCGTTTTTTCTTTCAAGACTGTGTCTCAGGGCTTCTTAACATTTATGAAACTATTAATGTGTAGCACCAGATTAACGGGAAGAATCTCAGCTAACGGAAGATATGAACCATTTTTACCAAAACAAAACACAAGGGTAATAACAAGCCTCTGAATTAGCACGAAGCGAAAAAATGCTAATGCACTTTAGCACAGAACTCAAAATAAAGATACCCTTATGACTTATCAAAACTACACATACAATATATCCGATTAAAGCTGAGACTCCACATATTATAGTATCATCACTGAGTGATCCGAACTCGCGACAGGAGAAGCAAACACAGACATCACAACACGTACCTTTACGGAGCTTTTACGGGAGATCGTCTCACCGTAGCTGTCAATCTGATCAAAAGACGTGTTCAATGGCATTAAAAGCAGCTGAATCGGTTGATCCATAGGTTAATAATGTATCTGTGGCTTTAAACAAATTATTTATAATCCATAATTCCATTTTTATGTAAAAATGGTAGCCAACAGAGTATATGCAGCATCCGGTTTTGGCCACGCGTCACTCTCACTCCTTATTTGTTAATGTGTGTTAATACAGGGACTTATTATATGTTGTACTTTGGATTCCTAAAGCTTTTAGTCGACTAACCCATCATCCAAGGTTAGTTTTCACTATAAGTAAAACATAATTTTCAGTTTTTTACTATGTTCAATCTGAATTTTCTTTAAAATAAAAAACATCTATATTGATTCTGACTTTTCTACATCCAACGCACAGGTTTATCATTACTTTGAGAAAAAACATCATTAATTTAACCCTTTTTAGAAGGGAAGATATGGACATTTGTTCTGGGAATGTAATTTTCGAGCCTGAGACCTGAAAAACAGGCTCAGGGTGGAACAGGTTAACATGAGAGGCTTCTCAATACTCAAATGTCCCCTCCTCCACTCCTTGGTCCTCCGGTAGTGACCCGGAAATGAATTTCAGCGCGCCATTTTGAAGGACGTCTCATTTCTCTAAATGCACACCGAGGACTGAGGATTGAGCGTGTCGAGGAGGCTCTCTGGAGGAGCTATAACCGAGGATACACTGATGGTTCCTCCACGGCTCCTCCGCGGATGCATTTCCGGGAACGGTGGAGGCGTGACGCACGGCCGGACTTATCTCAGCCAATCACAGCTCTGCATGCATCCCCTGGATATTAGGCTTGTTTGAGACAAGCAAGACCTGCGCAGACCTGCACAATTGCGATCAACGTCTTGCTAGTGCGTTGCATGATGGTTAGTCATTTTGTCCGACTTGCTCTGGAGACTCGCCCACATGAGACTTTGAAATCTCGCGGGACAAAGACGCCCGCAGCCTTGAGAGCGAGGCGAGGCGAGTTGGCGCAGTTGCTCTCCACGAGCTGCGGAAGCAAAATGCTTGATGGGAAACGGCTCGCTGGTATCTCGAGCTGAGCGCTCATTGGTGGTTTTTACCACGTGCTGCTGATGAAACTCTCCCATTGGCTGGCAACAATTTGTTGTTGTTTTGTGTCAGTTTTACGTCGCCACGTCCATTCCCATTTTTCATCATTGTTCCACAATGTTTATCATCATGACATTAATATCTATATATTTTATACTATACTGCTTACCGTTTTCATACTTTATATATCTTAGCATATTCATACACACTGTTCATACTGCTCTCAGGCTGATATCTAGTGTATTCATACACACTGTTCATACTGCTCACAGGCTGATATCTAGTGTATTCATACACACTGTTCATACTGCTCACAGGCTGATATCTAGTGTATTCATACACACTGTTCATACTGCTCACAGGCTGATATCTAGTGTATTAATACACACTGTTCATACTACTCACAGGCTGATATCTAGTGTATTCATACACACTGTTCATACTGCTCACAGGCTGATATCTAGTGTATTCATACCCCATTGTTTATTCATCATTCAATTCATTCTAGATGTTATTCTGTAGATTGTGTACATTACTTTCCACTTCACTGCTTGTTGCACCTGGTTAGAAGCTAAACTGCATTTCGTTGTCTCAGTACCTGTAATATGTGCAATAACAATGCAGTTTCTCTTTAAGTTAAACCAAATCATTCAAATGAAATCTATTGTAATGTAATGATTTGGTTTAACCTTATTTATTGAATACATCATTTAAAATGGCAAGATTAAATCAAATTACATCCATGTTGTACACATCATAAAGCTTAAAGTGGCAGCAAAATAATTAACACAGCAGCAGGTCTGTTCAATGCATGCTCATTAAGCTTCATGTGTGCGGATCTGAAGGGACTGATCATTTGTAGCCTGTCCACCTATCAGTTTTGCAAACATTAAGAGGGAGGAGCATTTCTATTACATCCACTTCATCTGCAACGAAAAACGCCAACGCAATTTCCGCCGTTGCAAACCCAGCCAGTCAAGCCGACTCCGAGTCCGAGCTGTCCGACTTAAGACGAGCTTTTTGACACCTCCCCCGGCTGCGATCGGCTACTCTCGTCTACTTTCGAGGCGAGCCGCAATGTGTCTCAAACAAGCCTAGTATTTTAGAAACTGCTCTCATCGCAATGCGATGTTTACAGACAGAACAGCTGTGAGGTCCTGCAGAAAGCAGAGCAGTGTGTAGAATATACATCACTCAGTACAACAGGCCTACTCTCTTTATTTGCTTTAGTTTAGTTGATATCTACAAACAAAGAGTCCATATTTTTCTAAAACCATTTTGTGCTTCACATAATAAAATACACAACGGCTGTAGCCTGATTACGCTTAAGGAGCTGTAGGTGTGTGTGGTACAGTGTGTAGGTGTGTGTTGTACACTGTGTAGGTGTGTGTGTGGTACAGTGTGTAGTCGTGTGTGTGGTACAGTGTGTAGGTGTGTGTTGTACAGTGTGTAGGTGTGTGTGTGGTACAGTGTGTAGTCGTGTGTGTGGTACAGTGTGTAGGTGTGTGTGTGTGGTACAGTGTGTAGTCGTGTGTGTGGTACAGTGTGTAGGTGTGTGTTGTACAGTGCGTAGATGCGGCGGACAGACAGGTCTCAGTTGGTTTGGTGTCCTCTGCTTACTTTTAATACTATATACTGTAAATACAACTTTTGGCCCGTAATTTAAATTCCCCATTTCAGCGACCAGAGAGAGGGGGGGGGGATATATCCAGTCTCTGATTGTGTTACGTTATTTAGACCCTCCAGAAAAACGCGATTCTGCGATCGCAGAAATTACCGCATAATAAGCAAAATGGCGCATATTTTTAGAAAGCCGCATATTTATCAAAAGGCTGCATTTTTCCACACAAAGTTGAAAAAAAAAGTTAACTCGTCTTGACGTGAAGTGATGATGATGCGTCATCAGCTCGCGCATCACAGAAGGTAAACAACACCGTAGAGTGAACGTGTGGAGCTCACACGAGAGTTTCTCTTCACCAAGATGAACAAATCGAATCCATCTCATTTACCGACGAACATTTCTGCTAAAGACCGGGCAAAGCAGTACCCCGATGTCTGGGGGGAAACTATTCTGCACCCCGTGCAACTGTGTTGGAGCTAGAGAACTCGACGGTGACGACCCACTTTGATTCATTCAAACATTCGAAAATGCTTTCTGCTGCTGCGGACAAGAAAGACAAACAACTCACGTTCACCGAGGCATCGACCTCCAAAACCCTTTCAAGGGCTACAAGAAACGAGGTGAGAAGCCTACAAGATTGAAGCTGGTCAGATAACGAACGAGTAAATGAAAACAATGAGGCGGAGAAGTGTGTGTGTGTGTGTGTGTGTGTGTGTGTGTGATTAAAATAGCCCAATTGCTTTTACAATAAATAAACATTGAATGTGTTTAATTGAATAGTAAAGGGGTTTAACGTTAGTGGCAGGTTGTGTGTGAGAGAGAATACAAAAATAAGACAGCCCAATATTAATTTTTTCCACATATTTCGCAACTTCCCACAATTTCACCGCATACAATCACATAAAACCCCGCATGTTTGATCGCATAATCAAGGATTTTAGCCCGCGTTTTTCTGGAGGGTCTAGTTATTATGAGAGTGCTCTCATACTTTAAATTGCATATATTTATATAAATATATTTGTGTGTGTGTCCGTATCTGTAGCCTGGTATTGTCTCATTATACCGCACTCTCAATGAATTAAAAGTAAATATGTGGGGGAACAATGTTCAGCTGATCTAACAGAGATTATAAAATACAGCGCTATGACAAAACACTCGACAGCTGATGCAGCTGTTGCCACGTAATAATGAACGGACGTCGCTTTAAGATGACCGCTCAGAGGAGAGGAGTTCTCATTTCTCTAACCGCCTGCTGCTTCCCCTCCTCTCTCCTCGGTTCCCCTCCTCGTCCTCCGCTCTCCTGTGGGCGGGACTAAGTCTCGAGGAGGGGGTCGAGGAGGGGAAATTTAAGAATTGAGAAGCCTCTAGTCTATGGTCTCACACTGTAAACTCATTAGGTTAAAATGATATAACGGCTTATGCGATATCTCATTAGTTCACACAATCTCCCAATTAGGAAACCAAACATTGGAAAGACATGCTTAAACCAGTAATCCCACTGGAATGCTGGGATTAAACCAGGGAGAAATTATTTCTCTTAATGATTCTGTAACAAGGTCAGGAGAAATAATTGTGGAGAAAAAATGTTTGTGTCTGTGTGTATGTTTTCAACAAGAACACTTAGATATTTCTGTCATATAACAGACATTTCCTATTTTGTTGTCATATCCATCTCTTGACTTTATCCCAATTTTCAGATTATTCTCAAATGACTGCAAACGCGCCCTTCTATATTGTTATGCTAGCCATTTTTTGTGGTCGAGGACATTGGAGTCTACCAAAGGGAAACCAGGTGTACTTTTCTACACTCCAAAAATGTTTTCCACCAACACAGAGGTTTATAATGAGGACAACTGTGCCAGTATCAGACATAATGATGCAGTGGAGCAGCGAGCAATGAAGCCGACTTTCAACAGTTGGGCGATTTATGGGATGGAGCAAGGGAAGTAGATTTGGAGTGTTTTGAACTGAGAAGCATGGGAGAAGGAAACGAAAAGAAACTTGATTCATTAATTCATACAGTAAAAATAAAACCACAAGGTTGGGATGAAGATTCTGTGTTTGAGAGAATTGGCTGGAAGTGGAGCTTTGTCAGTCAGGCACACTGTAGCAAGATTGGGAGTGGGAAGTGATGGAAGGTAAACTGACAATGAAAAACGAGTTAGAAATTGAAAAGGTCTCTTAAAATCTTGATTTGGGGGGATGATTACCTCGTAGTTGGAATGAGTTAGCACTTTACAACTTCTTATTCCCTCGTCTTGAAGTCAGTATCGGTTTGAAGGTGTTTAAAGATGTCTGGAATAAGGTCTTGCTGAAAAAGGTTCTTTTTCAGATTTTGTTCGACGACATAAAAACACTTCAGTTGCTTACAATTGGCTAAAGACACTACTAAACGTCATCACGCCAACACAAGTCTTCCTTTAGCTCAGAGACGTGCACACATAGACTCTAGGTCAGGGGTGGGCAATTATTTTTTCCATGGGGCCACATGAGAAACTGAAAATATTGTGGAGGGCCGGGCCAAAAGGCTGAACTCAATTCTGCATAATATTAATTGTATTTCTTTATGAAAAGCAGTAAATAGCATTGTTTTGACAAGCTGGTAAGAGTATATGTTATAGTTAAGCAATGAAAAAGTGAGGTTGCTGTACAAAAAAAATTCATTTATTAAATCGAATTTCCCAAAACAATGGTAAACAAAATAAACGTTGTTCACCATTTGTGACTTATATTAGTAAAGATTTTCAGTCACATTCACTCAAACACATTTTGAGTTTCATTTACTGTTGGAAAGAGGTTCTTAGCATTCTAAAGACATCACAATATTGTCTTTGTACTCCAAATATTAAGCAAGATATATCATATTGAACTGTCACTAAACATCACTGAACTGTGATTTTGAGCAAAAAGGCTTCCAAAGAAAGTGTCCCAGTTCACTGCTAGTTGGTGCCTTTAAATGCCAACATTTGTAGTCTAACCACCTCATTTGGTGTGTTTAAGTTCTCTTTTCTTGTTCAGTGAGAGAAATCTAGTCTCTGCTGGGCTTTAACAAGTGCATCGATGTCAGGTTGAATGTCTGAGGTGGAGATGCGAAGCACAGCTGACAGATGATCATCAGTGAGGGAGGATCTATACCTGGATTTTTGAAACGTCATAATTGAAAATGTTTGATCACATATGTAGGTGGAGCCAAAGAGAACCAACATCTTCTGAGCATGTCTCCTCATGTTTGGAAAGTTCTCCTCCTCGAGAGAAGAGTAGAAATCCAGCAGAGATGCTGACTTAAAGTGCTCTGCCAGCATCAGACTGCAGGTCGATGAGTTCCAGCTGAACATCACTGGGTGCTTTATCCACACTGCAGGTAAAGGGAGAGGAAACCAGCTGCATTTCATCCTCCATTCTTGTGAGATCTTTAAATCGCCTTGAAAACTCTCCATGCAGTTGCTGTCCCAACATGGATGAGTACCTGCGGAGGTGATCAGCTGATGGTGTGAATTCTTTCAGAGTTTGCATGTGAGTGAGAGTGTTGCTCTCCAGTTGGCTTGAAAGAAACTGCATCTTTGTAATGAAAGCTTTCACCAGGCTGTGCCTTTCATGAACAAAAAGGCCCTTGCCTTGCAGTTTGGTGTTCAGTTCATTCATCAATGCAGTCACATCAACAGCAAATGCAAAATCTGCCATCCAGTCCTCATCTGACAGCTCTAATAATAATAATAATAATTCCTTGCATTTATTATAGCGCTTTTTCCAGTGCTCAAAGCGCTTTACAGATACACATTACACACATATGTTTTTTATACATGCAATGGTCAGATACTCTGGGAAGTCTTTGCCTTTCTTCTCACAAAACTCTTGAATCTCTGCTTTCAGGTCCCAAACTCTTTTCAGCACTTTGCCCAGGCTGAGCCATCTGATAGCTGTGTGGTAGCCGATGTCACGATGCTCAGTCTCATGCTCCTCCAAAAGTGCGACAAACTGTCTGTGATTCAATGCCTGTGCTCTGATGAAGTTTACTATTTTAGTAACAACATCAATAACATGGTCAATTTTTTGCACAGACTTGCACAACACATGTTGGTGTATAATACAATGCAAACATACCAGTTTCTGATCCGCGTCGATTTCAGTCACTTTATCTTGCATACGTTTCAAAAGTCCGAATTTTTTTCCGGTAAAATGTTGACAACCGTCCGTTGTGACACCTGCCAGTCTGTCCCATTTCAGTCCCAGCGTGTCCATGCACTCGTTTACCTCCGTGAACAGATCGCTCCCTGTCGTCGTCCCTTTCATCGATCGCATTGCTGCCAGCTCCTCCGTAATCTTGAAGTCCGGTGTTATCCCGTGGACGAAATACGAGTAACTGGGCTGTGTCGCGGACATCACAGCTTTCGTCCAAAGCCAAGGAGAAAAAAGCAAAACTTGCCACTTCATGTTGCAGCTGAAGCTCCAGATTCCCCGCAATTTCCTTGATCCTTCGCGTCACGGTTCGCCTGGACAGCGGGACTTGCTCAAATGCGGCTTTTTTTTCAGGGCATATTAGTGCTGCAGAGTCCACCAAGCACTCTTTGACAAACTCCCCCTCCGAGAACGGCTTACGGCCCGTACACACTACAGGCGTCAGAAAAGCTTGAAGCTGGGCGTGTCCGAGGCTTGGCGCTTTCTCGCGCCCAAGGCGACCAACAACCAATCAGGAATCTCCGCCCGCCCCCGGCATACAAAGCAAAAAAAAGCCCGGCTCTTCTTCACTATTGCCAAAATGGATGCCGGTTTTGTAGCAACGGTAGCGTTGGTTTATTCAATGTCTCGCAGGAGGCCACGTAAAGTGCGTCGCTGTTGGGTACATCCGATACTCAGAAAACGTCTGCAACGGGGAATACCACGTTCTTGTCCAAGAGATCCGCCTGGATGGTGTACTGTTTCAGCAGGATGAGCAAAGACGCATTCGACGAGTTGCTCGGAAAAGTCGGTCCACTGATTGCAAAAGCAGACACCCGTTTGCGTTTGTCAATCGGACCCGCCGAGCGACTCGCCATCTGCCTACGGTACGTTTTGTGTATTTCTACTTCTTTAATATGACTCTGTATATAAAGAAAGAGAATGCATGCAATGGATGAATGAAGTCTGTGATTTAGTTCAGATGAATGACATTAATTAAGATAGCTAGGTAAACGCAGTATTGTGTGTGTGTGTGTGTGTATGTGTGTGTCTGTGTCTGCCTGTGGTGTAATTGTATGTCTGTGGTGTAATTGTGTCTGCCTGTGGTGTAATTGTGTGTCTGTCTGTGGTGTAATTGTGTGTCTGTGTCTGCCTGTGGTGTAATTGTATGTCTGTGATGTGTGTCTGTCTGTGGTGTAATTGTGTGTGTGTCTGTGTCTGCCTGTGGTGTAATTGTGTGTCTGCCTGTGGTGTAATTGTATGTGTGTGTCTGTGTCTGCCTGTGGTGTAATTGTGTGTCTGCCTGTGGTGTAATTGTATGTGTGTGTCTGCCTGTGGTGTAATTGTATGTGTGTGTCTGCCTGTGGTGTAATTGTGTGTCTGCCTGTGGTGTAATTGTATGTGTGTCTCTGCCTGTGGTGTAATTGTATGTGTGTGTCTGCCTGTGGTGTAATTGTGTGTCTGCCTGTGTGTGTGTAATTGTATGTGTGTGTCTGCCTGTGGTGTAATTGTGTGTCTGCCTGTGGTGTAATTGTATGTGTGTGTGTCTGTGTCTGCCTGTGGTGTAATTGTATGTCTGTGATGTGTGTCTGTCTGTGGTGTAATTGTGTGTGTGTCTGCGTCTGCCTGTGGTGTAATTGTGTGTCTGCCTGTGGTGTAATTGTATGTGTGTGTGTCTGTGTCTGCCTGTGGTGTAATTGTGTGTCTGTGGTGTGTGTGTCTGCGTGGCGTATAACCTTTTTCTTTTTTTAATCATGTATATTACTTTTTTCTCAGGTACAGATGTAGCACTCCAGATCAGACTCAAATGGGTGTGTCCCAGTCAAAAGCCCAGCGGATGCCAGGGGCTGGGGGTGTTGCCAAATTGCTAGAGGGCGTTGCCCAATTTCCCCATTTGTTCAATTACAAGATTTAACCATGAGATGGCGCTTCATTCACAAAATACACAATGGGCGTTGTAGAAACATCAATATTTTAGATCAAATAAAGTATATAGTTTGCTTTATGCAGTATATTTCTTGTAATATTGTACAGTAGATTGAAGTAAATCAACTTATAAATTAAGATAAGATAAGATGGACCTTTATTAATCCCGTGGGGAAATTCAGTAGTTCAAACAGCAACAGGGTGAGAGTGAAAAACAGGACAGCACAGATTAATAAAATCAAAAATAAAATGAGCGATAAAAATAATAATAATGAGAAACTATGAAATAAGAAATGAATAAAACTAAAATCTAATTATCATATCATATATTATAATGTATTGTATTATTAAGTAATATCATACATTAACCCCATTATAGCAGATGCCATATTAAATTACAACAGAGTATTTCTAAATACAAGTTGTAAAAATACTTATATGTATTTAATATTAACCCTTTGGAGTCGACCGTCACGCCGGCGTGATCAGATCACATGACCTGTTCAAGCCGGTGCCGCATAAAAACAACAGTCCGGACAACATTGCGTGTATTTCTGTCGAAAGTACTGGCTTGAGACTATATACCAGTCTTTGTTTCATGCAAAAAGACCCAGTAAACACGGAGATACGATGATATAAAGTTAATACATTTCAAAAGTATAAAATATGGAAGCACATATTCGAATATCTTCGCCGTATTTTATCATTTTACGAAACGGAAAATACTGGAAACTGTAGATCCTGCTCAACAGGATGTATGTGTATTTCTGTCGAAAGTACTGGCTTGAAACAACTATATGCCAGTCTTTGTTTCATGCAAAAATACCCAATAAACACGGACATACGATGATATAAAGTTAATACAGATATATTTCAGAAGTATGAATAATGGAAGCACATGTTTTAATATCTTTGCCGTATTTTATCATTTTACGAAACGGAAAATACTGGAAACTGTAGATCCTGCTCAACAGGATGTATATGTGTATTTCTGTCGAAAGTACTGGCTTGAAACAACTATATGCCAGTCTTTGTTTCATGCAAAAATACCCAATAAACACGGACATACGATGATATAAAGTTAATACAGATATATTTCAGAAGTATGAATAATGGAAGCACATGTTTTATTATCTTTGCCGTATTTTATCATTTTACGAAACGGAAAATACTGGAAACTGTAGATCCTGCTCAACAGGATGTATATGTGTATTTCTGTCGAAAGTACTGGCTTGAAACAACTATATGCCAGTCTTTGTTTCATGCAAAAATACCCAATAAACACGGACATACGATGATATAAAGTTAATACAGATATATTTCAGAAGTATGAATAATGGAAGCACATGTTTTAATATCTTTGCCGTATTTTATCATTTTACGAAACGGAAAATACTGGAAACTGTAGATCCTGCTCAACAGGATGTATATGTGTATTTCTGTCGAAAGTACTGGCTTGAAACTATATGCCAGTCTTTGTTTCATACAAAAATACCCAATAAACACGGACATACGATGATATAAAGTTAATACAGATATATTTCAGAAGTATGAATAATGGAAGCACATATTTTAATATTTTCGCCGTATTTTATCATTTTACGAAACGGAAAATACTGGAAACTGTAGATTCTGCTCAACAGGATGTATTTACCAGGGAGGGGGTGAGGTAATCAGTTAAACGGAGTGATACGAAACGAGACGAAGAGGGACTGCGGGAAATGGAGAGAGACGAAGATATACGAAGAGAGGCGGCGGGAAATGGAGAGAGACGAAGATATACGAAGAGAGGCGGCGGGAGACGAAGAGAGACGGCGGGAAATGGAGAGAGACGAAGATATACGAAGACAGGCGGCGGGAGACGAAGAGAGGCTGCGGGAGACTGCGATTGAAGTAAAGTGACAGACAAACATTGATAATTTAGATATAGTTAGATAGATTTAGAGTTGTGAAGACTCAACTATGATGAAGAGAACTCTGAACGTGAGTCAAGCTTTAAGCTTGTTTTTTGACATGGAGGAGGAGGAATCTGTGATGTTGCCCTCTGTGTTGTAGTTGACAGAAACCGCTTTGAAGCGTGGCACAGATAAAGACAGAAAAAACAGATTGTTGTACATAATGTGTATATATATATATATTTGTATTATATTTATAATAACACTTTTGCCTTATCAGAATGAAATCCCATGCTACCTCAATCAAACTTTCACATTATCATAGTCACATCCCATGTATATATTTCCAGCTTTTAAATGGTTTCGTTGTGTATGTTTGTGTTATGAAAAATAAAATCATTTTCAAAATCTGTTTTTACGTTTTTTTTTGTGATTTTGGGTCCAAAATGTTCATATAGTAGAAGATCACCTACATCCAAACGAAATAAATATAATTAATTATGATGAATACGTTACATACATTTTCACTGTTACACACGGATATTCTCCTTTTGCTCTCATGAGAAATCTACTAAAACAAAGTATGTCATGTTAGTTTTCGTTGATGAGACGAGACGGACTAAGGTGTTAATGATGGACTATCGGACATTCAAAATGCAGCATATTTCCCCCAAGTGTCTGTCAAAATGCATTTTACGTTTCTAACTTGCAATATCATTATTTCCGCTCTCTTCAGAAAAGCGATCTCCCATGTGTGCGGGGGAATCACAGGAGGGGGGAGGAGAGCTGTGGAATGTGACACACATTCCGATGGCCAATTAGTTTTAAACAAAGGGTCCCCAACATACATAGGCCACATGGGGGGGTTGGGCTGGTGAACGGGCAGCACATCACAGAGGCATTTAAAAAGTGAAGACAATACATTCTGGAAATGTTCACATCAGGCACCTTCAAGTTAAACAATACTACTGTACAGTAAACAATTCACACAGTAAATTATGTGGATTAAATCACATTTATTTCGTTAAAAATAAACGAAATTACTCGGTTTGCATTCATAAAGAATGCACAAACGTGTTTAATCGTTAATGTCAGATATGTACTAAGTAAATAGCCTACATTAGTTCCTGCTCAAGATTAGATTCAACTTTATTGTTATTGCACAGATTACAGGTACTGAGACAACGAAATGCAGTTTAGCTTCTAACCAGGTGCAACAAGCAGTAAAGTGAAAAGTAATGTTCACAATCTACAGAATAAAATATAGAATGAATTGAATGATGAATAAACAGTGAGGGGTATGAATACACTAGATATCAGCCTGTGAGCAGTATGAACAGTGTGTTAATCGTTAATGTCAGATATGTACTAAGTAAATAGCCTATATTAATTTCATGATGGATTAAACCACATTTATTTCGTTAAAAATAAACAAAATGATTACATGTAGGGTGAATTGCCCTAATGTGGAAACATTTTGCATTTCAGACTTCGGGAATATATTGTGACATGAAGCCGATACAATAAATCAAAATCGAGTAACATTCTGAAATCCCCAGGATGTGTCCTAATCAAACCAAAAGAGAACATGCAGATATTAAACTCATAAAAGAAATGGTAGACATATTAGTACTCTTAGTGCCAAGTTGTCTCAGACAATCTGTTTTCCTAATGTGGGACAGTTCTGTGCAAAATGTGGGACCCTGAAAAGTCTATATTAAAAAGCCTCAGTCACCTTCATTCATGTAATAAAAAAATCTCAGGCCAGTAACACTCAAAGCTACAGTAAATGTGCAATACCATGCTATGTTACTATTTATAATGTTATTGTTGTTACAACAGAAGATGTTTTTATTTAAATTGAAGTTAAATGCATCAATCTGGTGCACTGAGGGCAAAATTAGTAGATTTGTGGATACGGCTCTCAACACTCATATGAAACAGAACTGTTCTTGCAATGTGTGTTGGAACTTGGTATTAAATTACGATGCATATGTTATTGTGTGAACACACAGCTGATCACCTGAGAGCTGCCGTTTCATTCAGAGCGTTTAAAAAAAACGACGGTCTGATTTCAACAACTCAATGTGTGATTATTATAGCAGTAATATTAGACACTAATAATGCAGTAAACTATGAACACTGTACATATTATTGTTTGCCCGTGGGATTAGGATGATCGGTAGTGAGAGCCGCTGCAGTTTCCCCCGGTCGGATGTGATATAAAAACAAAGCGATTATTGTTGTTGTTGTAAACTCACGTGGATTAAATGTAGTGCATTCATTTCAACTCGCGAACATATGATACATTAAATGATCGCGAGGATGACGATCGAAAATCGTTTGTTTGACCCTGGATGCATTTCCTGATCTAAAAACATAGCGATGGTTTTGTACTTACGCCTACGTGAATTAAACATTATTTTGTGAAATAAAAACATGGTGATGTTTAGTAAATGATTACATGTCTCTTACTTAAGCACAGAATATGATCCTATCCGTGACATATATGGATTTTAACAAATATCCGCTATATCAGAAACCTGTTGATCAGCTGTTTATTTCACATGAGTTTCAGTGTGGCAGCTTTTCACGGCTCCCCCTGGTGGATCCATGATCCATTGCAGCTGGTTTCATTATAATTAAATGTATTTATCAAGGGGGCCGTTTCAAGTCCTGCGGGGGGGTTTTTCCTTATCAGCAGGGGCCCACCCCGTGCCGATCACGGACCCGCCCGGGTAGGCGTCTGAAACGAAGCGCTACATCTGTACCTGGCAACCGGTGACTCGTACAGGACCATAGCATTCAGCTATCGGGTCGGGCATACAACTGTGGCTGTCATCGTGAGGGAGGTTGCGGGTGCCATCTGGACCGCGCTGGTCGAGGAGACCATGCCGGTACCACAGATGGAGGACTGGAGAGCCATCGCTGCTGGGTTCCAGGAGCGCTGGAACTTTCCAAATTGCGTTGGTGCCATTGATGGGAAGCACGTGGTGATCCAGGCTCCGGCAAATTCTGGGTCCCTCTACTTCAACTATAAGTCCACCCACTGCTTGGTACTGCTGGCTGTCGTGGATGCCCAGTACCTCTTCCGGGTAGTGGATGTCGGAGGTTTTGGAAGGAGCAGCGACGGTGGGAGCCTGAGGAATTCCGCTTTTGGAGAGGGCCTCCGAGATGGCAGTCTGCAGCTACCACCTGACACCCTCATCCCAGCAGCAGAGCGGCTCGGCCTTCTCCCCCATGTGTTTGTTGGAGATGAGGCTTTTCCGCTGCTGGACAACCTGCTGCGTCCATTCCCTGGACGTCAGCTCACCCGTGAAAGGAGGCTGTTCAACTACCGACTCAGCCGTGCCAGGTTGGTTGTTGAATGTGCGTTTGGCATCCTCTCATCTCAGTGGAGAATGTTCCGGCGTGTCATCGCCACCAGCCCGGAGGTAACAGAGTTGTGTGTGAAGGCCACCTGTGTGTTGCACAACTTCCTCCGCATGAAGACAATAGGAAGGCCATCACGCACACCTGTCGTCCCTGTTGTCGCAGAGTCGAGTGATGAAGCTCCAACCCTGCGCGATGCACCTATGATGGGCTCAAACAACGCCACACGCCGATCCATCCGACTGCGGGAGACCTTCTGCTCCTATCTGAATGAGGAGGGTGCAGTGTCATGGCAGCAGAACGTGGTGTAGGGTCACCATGGCTCCTCCAAACCAAAAGCTCTTTTAAGAGCTACCCATTTTCTTTAAAGAGCAAATGTTCCAAATGAGCCATTTTAAAATCAAACATTGCTAATAAACATGTTTCTTGAATTGATATTATTATATTATGATATGACTAACAACCTTTTTCTTTCAGCCCTGTTTTTACTGATAAACCACTCATAATTTCAATATGTTTTCACATGACGAATTACAAAAGAAAGCACATTATATATTCCGACATACATGAAGCTTCTGGTATGTTGCAACTGACAAACCACATGAACAAGTGAAGACACAGTATAGCCATAACATACTTGAAATAATGTTTTATTTGAGTGAAGTGTGTGTGATGAGTGAAGTGTGTGTGTGATGAGTGTAAAAAAATGTAATGTGGATCAGTACGTGTGAAAAAATTAGAAGTTGTTCTGCTGGTCCACATCAAAAATAAGCTGATGTACCCCGAGGCGGACTCTAGCCCTCTGTGCGATTGACATCCTTCGCATGGTGGGCAAGAGGCTCTTAAAAAATGCTAAGTCCTCGTCCTCCTCCACCACTGGTGGGGTTGGCTGGGCAATTGGCCTGTAACTGGTCACAGCAGACAGCAGACTTCTTTCGAACGGGGAGATCTCCCTCCCCCTCCCTCGTGTTTTCCCCCGGATCTCAGCATTCTCCTCCATGCTGACTGCTGCTGGCTGGCTGGCGGGCGGGCTGGCTGGCGGGCGGGCTGGCTGGCTGGCTCACTCGCTACCTGGCTCTCTTCCTCTTCCACCAGGGTGGATGGAGGCAGGGTCTGCCGGGGGACATTGCTGGACGTCTCACGGTCAGTGATGAATGGGGTTAAAAACCCCATCACTGCCATGAAACGCCAGGGCCTGTACCCCCCTGCAGACCCTGCCCCGCTTCTTTTGGCCTCCTTTTCCATATTCTTCTCCTTGCGGAACCTGTCCCTCAGACTCTTCCACCTTTTCTTGCAGATGTTCTCTAATGAAATGAAATGAAATAATAAAGTTAATAAATAATAAAGTGAATTTCTTTAATTTATTAAATGATTCCTCCATTAATGAATGCTATTTTTATGCTACATTCCATGCTGGCTAAATATACTGTCTATGCTTGATAGCTGTGAATCAAATCAAGTTGTATTTATAGAGCACATTTATAAACGATGTTTGGTCGAGCCAAAGTGCTGAACATATAATAAAATTAGTCTACAGTAGAGACACTTTACAGCAAATACAACAGCACAGATTGTTCAGAATATCAGTATGAGAAAAACGACACCCTCTGCATGTATATGTTATATATTATGCTTATACTTATATTCTATATCATATTTTTTTTATTATTATATATGATATGTTATGCTACATTACTGGCTGGCTAAATATACTGTCTATGCTTGATAGCTGTGCATGTATTATAGGTTGTTATATATTATGCTTATACTATTTATTATATTAATATATATGACATTGTAGTGCCGAGATATATGGGAGTCGGAGGCGATGCACGAAGGTAGTCACCACAATATGTTATTATGCTACATTACTAGCTGTCCTTTCAATGCTAAAACGAAGTAAACTGGATATAAACTCTCCAAACAGTTGAAAACCTACCAGTTTCACCAACTGTCTCTGCCACCTCCCGCCATGCCTGGTTCCTCCGGTTTAGGTCCCGGTAGGTGAACAGTGTACAGTCATATAAGACTGGGACATTTGCCACAGCAATTATTAATTTGTCCTCCATTTTCTTAAATATGGAAAATAGTCAAGACCTGCATACACACGGTTTGATTGGCTAGCGGTTGTATTGGCGGGAATTTGAAAACGGGATTTGATTGGCTGACGCCAGCTTCGAGCAAGCCTCGAGCCTCAAAAGTTGAACATTGTTGAACTTTTGACGCCGATAGACGCTCGCGAGGCTTGCAACGCCATGCCATGCTACCCACAATGCAGTTCGGCGAATTTTGAAAATATCCTACGTCACCCCATTCAAATGAATGGGCGAAGCGTTGGAAGCCTTTTTTGACGCCTGTAGTGTGTACGGGCCGTTACTGTTTTTAGCGATTTTGTGGGACATCACAAAGCTGGTCTTGGTTGCTACATCCCTGGATGTGTGAAGCTTGGTAAAAAAGCCTTGCTGCTTTTGCAGCTTAGCTAGCAAAGCTTCCGATGTCCGCGCCCTTTCAGCATCAGTCAAGTTTTTATATTTCTCCGCGTGTTTCGTCTCGTAATGCCGACTCACATTGTAGTCCTTAAAAACGGCCATCTGCTCCCCGCAAACTAAACACACGGCTTTACCTCCGACTTCAGTAAATAAATACTTAGCAGTCCAATTTGTGTTGAAAACCCTGCATTCAGCATCTACCTTTCTTTTTTTAGTGGACATTTTGAGGGCTGAAGTCGTCTTGTGACAAGGATCCAATCATGTGCACGTCTTGATATACGTATTGCGTCATTATGCACGTGAATAAAAAACAACTTCAACATAAAAGCAATGCAGCTTTAGTCCATGCATGAGGTAAAGTTAGAAAATATGTTTATTTTGTAATTTCCAACACGGGCCGGTCAGAATCATCCCGCGGGCCGTATGTTGCCCGCGCGGGCCGTACAATGCCCAGGTCTGACTCTGGGTAGTGCTTGAGCACCTGCCCGTTTTGCAACCTGATCTCACCAGAATGCGTGACTCCACCACGACTCCTTAACACCACAATGCGTGGTGGAGTCACGAACTTTGTTACATTTACGTGTCTGCACCACGCAAACAACCCCAATGTAAAGTGAATGAGGCTCCTTTGTCGTGGTGCACACACGCATTTCTACAACGTCCCGCAGTGAGCTTTTATTATATAAAACGTTTTTTAAATCTACTTTATAGCTTGTAGTAACTCACGGGAGGCTTCTTTGATTTTATTTGTATTCATAATTATTTTTATTTTTCGTCAGAATGTAAAAATTACATTAGTTACGAATTTGTGTTCTCAAAAAACAGTGCATTGTGTGTAATGCAACTGTGATTTGTATTAAATTAGTTTTTAAGGAAGGCCAGAGCTTCAGCTGTGTCAAATAGATTGTTCCCTTTAGTTAACGTTATTTAAAAGATAATGATCATGTCCCCTGTATTGTATTACGAGCGTCCATTCCCATTGGATAACGGAGAATTTTACACACTTACTGTCGATTGATTATACAGTGATATCTGCACTACTCATCGAATAAAAAAACACCAGACTATCCTTGTTAATTACACAACATTGATTGGTTTGAATTGTGTGCAATGCTTTTGTATTTTCCCCCTTCGATTCGGAGAAACAAATGTTTTTTCTGAGTTTTTGGACGGCAGAAGACACTACACTACCCAGAATCCTCAGCTATCGTTTGGGACTACACCATGTGCTTAGCTTGACAAACCCCGTGATCAGTCCTCAAGCTCTTTGATTGGTTGACCTCCAACTGCATTCCATATGAAAAAAAAACGTTTCGTAAAAGAGAAAATCATACTTTATTCAGCAGTGCTTACTTTACTCTTTGAAAGTCATCACATTGTAATAAATGGTTTGGCTGCATTAAATATTACACATCTGTCGTAGTTCTTTATTTATCTACAGAGATCGGGCATCAGAATAGACCGGAAACTATTCTTTTACCGTTCTGTTTTAATTTCACAATAAAGTTAGTCGTAATATTTTGTTTTGATATTATTGTTTTTTATTCACTACTCGACCGCTGGGTCATGTTAAGACCATATTTTCTGTGTTGCTGTGGGGTTTTTCCATCGCTTTTGTGTTACAAATATCAAAACAATAACAAAATAATATTCGTCGTAAACTAAACCGGAAACAGCAGTATATCTTATTTTGTTAACACTGTAAACTTGACAGCCTTTTAATCCCAAACCACCTACTGGTTAAAGCGCGTTATTACACGTTTAGAGTCATTGCAATGCAGGAAGATTGTGTTGCTTTTTAACGACTGTTTAAAATGCCTTTTTCTTAATGTCTTTCTTTTTTGTAAAGCACTTTTGAATGTGTTATATTTTATGAAAACATTTAAATATTAAGAGTACATACAAAATAGTGGGAAAGTAGAAGGTCAATTATATAAATATAGAATAGAAAATATCAAGAAGATACTCAAATGGTATCTAGAGTAAAACAGTTTAGTGCCTGATAGGAGGATGTGCTAACTAATAAGGCTTTATTTAAAGAAATGTGCAGAATACGACAGTGTAATGGGTGGAAGTATACACACATTGATAGATGTCTTGTAATGCACTGTTGAGGAACCTGTGACCCAAGTTTTTCATTCATTGCATAACTACACTATTGTGTATATGATATGTCAATAAACCTTAGAAAATCTTGAAATCTTGAAAGGGATGTACAAAATAGCCATAATATACAGTCTTTAATTAACTATTAGAGAATAACGAGTAATGAATATGCTTTATACGGATCTGCAGATAAATGTTTAGTCTTCTCAACCACCAACTATCAAATATCTCTCCTGATTGTTGGCACTTGACAATCACCTTCACTGAATTTCATTCAGGTGTAACTAAAGTCTGATTTAAGGGTTGTTTATATTTCACATCATTAATCCAAATCTGTAAAGTAACTAAAATAAATGTAGTGGAGTAAAAATACCAGGTGAACCTTAAAGAAAGCCCTCAGGATAATCAAAGACCCCATCACCCCAGCCACAAACGGTTCTGTCTGCTGCAGTCTGGCAGGCGGTACCACAGCATCCGGACTAAAACCACCAGACCCAGAGACAGCTTCATCCCACAGGCTATACGATTATTAAACACCTGAACTTAGAAATAACATTCATCTGGCTGCTACTTAGAAATTATTTATCGAATATATCATATTCCAATCACTTGTATATAGACTCTTATTGCACTATTTCACTATTTTTTCTGTGTATCTGTTTTATTGCGTAGCACTGTTGGAGGAGCCTGTGACCTAAGGGGGGGGGTAGGACACGTTCGATTCGATTCCTGTTTTGAATAGTGTGCCGTCGATGGGTTTCATTCCATTTCAAAGTCCGGTGGTGCCGACACGTAAATGTAACAAAGTTCGTGACTCCACCACGCATTGTGGTGTTAAGAAGTCGTGGTGGAGTCACGCATTCTGGTGAGATCAGGTTGCCGTGTTGCCCTCTGGACTGGAAAGTTCGTTTTTTACAGTTATGTTTGTACAGTGTACTGTATGTGGCTCATGGTACCATCGATCAATTCTGGATTAAAAGCTTCTAATATATACAGCAATGCCCCAAATGCGCGTTGTAATTTTGTCAGACATCCCCACACGTGCCCCGCGGCACTCCCGTACGTGCCCTGGCTGCAGCCCCTCCCTTCCCCGCTCTCAACGTGAACGCGCAGCACGCAGAGTCAGTCACAGGCCACGGCGGGTGTGTGGTGCAGCAGCACGCAGCAACACGATTAAAAGTGCCCTAGTGACAACCAAGTAAGTAACCACCAGGTAACAAATACAACGAGTGTATTGTGTAATCCCCTACATCAGATGCCAAACTAAACTATAACTTCACTTCTTTTCTTGCATCCATCCATTTAGTTTCGTTGTGCACTTTTGAAAATAGCAGATCTACGCTCACAATGCGTCATTATGCTAGGGCTGAAGTGAT
Source organism: Champsocephalus esox (assembly GCA_036324585.1). NCBI lineage: Eukaryota > Metazoa > Chordata > Actinopteri > Perciformes > Channichthyidae > Champsocephalus > Champsocephalus esox. Next base: position 3,638,129 of record CM070494.1, on the reverse strand, counting down.
TACATGTATGTTTTGTAATAATCAAAATCAAAATAGACATAGTAACTAACTAAAGTTTTCAAAGAATTGTAGTGGAGTAAAAGTAGAATATTTGCATCTGAGATGTAGTGGAGTAGAAGTAAATGTATTGAAAATGGGAAATACTCAAATAAAGTAAAATAAACTCAAAAAGTACAATATAAGTAGTAGTAACCTTATAGGTTTACATTAATGCTGCTGTTAAATGTTTCTCTGAGATGAACCCTTAATTATCATGCACAGCAGAGCAGTACATTGATTTAACTCATTTGCATTTACCACATGTAGAATAATGCCAAGAAGAGACAGGATAAGAAAAGAAAAACAAAGAGAGCTGCAGCACGCAGCTCTCTGCTCTCCTGGGCAAAGCAGCCTGAGCCTACCAGCAAGGAAGATGAGGATGCAGATGTGCCTGATGAACCCTTACCCATCATCAATGATTAAGAAGAAAGGTCAGGGTCATGTTAAGGGACAAACTGTCTGTCTAGAGCCCTTTCATGCTCAGATTTTAACTGTGATAATAGTAGTAATAATAATAAATAATATAATTGTATTGAGAGGCCCACCATTTATTGTAACCACACTAAGTGCTTTGGTGATACTAAATCAGACATGAAGCTACTTGCCAAATGACAAAAAAACAACAACTAGTGGTAGGGTGTTGCATTTCGGCCATGCCAGTTAAAGTCTGGTGAGTCTTGATGTGGTCATGCATTGCATTGCCTTACCCAAATAATTGAAATAAACATCATATTCTATATTGTTTGTATTCTAGGAAGCTACAGCAGGCTCAGGGAAGCAGCCCCTGCTGTCCTGCAATAGTCCATCTAAGATGAGGGAGACAAATCTACGGTGGCCCTGACGTGCAAGACACCACAGCAATTCACATTGGACGGAAAGGGTATTCCTTTATGGAGAACACTTCTTGTTTGTGATTGGACAGAGCCTAGAGAAGCACTGCTGTGATTGGTTGTTTTTGCTGCCAGTCAAGAGAAATGTCGCTTCGTCATTGGTCAGTGACCGAAAGTCTAGAATATTCGAAGGCACCGGGCGGTTTTACTCATAGTCTGTATATACTTTTTACTCTGCGTGTTTTCGCCCATTGCGCGCGCGACTTCTGACTCTGAAATGATGTATTGTCCGCGTTGTGGGAAGACATTTCAGTCACTTCAACATTTTTGCAGTTCTTGTGGACAGTCATTGGCTGCATTAAAAGAAACTAAACATGAACCGGACTTCAGTGGCCCGATTCCAGGTAAAACATCAACTCAAACTGTGTAACAATGCTCTGTAAAACCTTTAAGCCTGTCTCGTGATTCATGTTTGAACCATAGACATAAGGTTTGAACTCATACTCGCATATAATGTGAATGAAAATAAATAACCCAGGCTAAGTTCAGCTTAGTTAAGTAGTTAATCGCGATTAATCGCAAATTAATCATTAATAATTTATCTGTTCTAAATGTACCATCGAGGAATCTTTTTCAAGTTTGTAATACTCTTATCAACATATGAGTGGACAAATATGCTTTATGCTAATGTTTATCATTTGAACAATGAGAAATATTCTCATGAATATTAAACACAACAACCTATGAACATTACAAACATTTGCCTCAATTCAACCTGGAACCGTGTGTGTGTGTGTGTGTGTGTGTGTGTGTGTGTGTGTGTGTGTGTGTGTGACTACAAGAAAACCAGATGTAATGTATGTGGTTATTAAGCTGTCTTTCTTTATGTCTTACTTCCAACGTGACTCCTGTGTGCACTTTGTCTTCAAAAAAAGGCGCATCATTTCCAAATGAATTGACAAACATACTTCATAAGAGTTTGTAGAAAGTTTGGACACACACAAGCAGATCAACTTTTTATGTCAATTTCCCAACCAAAAGGTGCATAATTTTTTCAAGTGGATTCACATAAAATGGCTTAAAAAAAGTCTGGCGACACATGCAGCATTTACAGATCAAGTAAGGTCACTATGAATACTTTACTGTATTTTTCAGCCCTGGGAACCTGAGCATGAAAGTACTCCAAAAAGCACTGCAGAGAAAACAAGGTAAAGGTGTGTATAACTGTGTATTATAAACCTTTGGAGAAATGCAGTGGTGACTTACTCTGTAAAGGGTTTTGACTGCATTTGTTGGACCCGTTATCAGAGTTAATCTCTTTGATGTGAATATCTCTTCTTTCGTGTGCAACCAAACGTTTAATTTTTGTATTGTAAGTATGCTAATACAGCTGCATTTCAGGTGTTACCTGCATCACTATACATACATATAAATAATTGATATATATATATATATATATATATATATATATATATATATATATATATATATATATATATAATCAACGGTTACATGACATGTTAATGTAATAAAATAACAATCAACAAAAGAGGGAAAATGAAAGAAAAATAGCAAAAAGAAAATAACCATGTGAACCAAGGTTATTGATTTCATTCAGGTTAATGTTCTATATATTTAGAAAATGTTGTTGTTATTATTATTGTTATTATTCCTCCTTGGCCACAATCTACTATCCTAAGATTCCTAATACAATTTTAGGAAATTATATCCCAAAAAACACAATGTATAGAATTTGTCTTCACCACAAGCCAATTATAAATATAGTTCTTAAATCGAAATGCATTAATTGGACTGGATTAAAAAAAAACGTGTTAATGTCAGTCATGGCAAATACTCGTACATTAATTCTGTATTTCTTTGTTTCTTTTCTTTTTTTTCTCTGTCTTCCTCCCTCTTTCTTCCATCCTTCTTTCCTTCAAACAGCTCTTCCAGGGCATCATATCAGAGTGAAGAGGTAGAGTATTTGTGCTGTTTCCTTCCTTATAATCCATGTAAAACATTTAAGTTAAAAGAAATAAACATTTAAAAAATGCCTTTTTGGTAAAACTATTACATTAGACATTTAATGTATTATTGCGTTTTTAAACTGTATGTAATATTTTGATTTGTTCACATGTATGCTAAAATGTTAATCTCAAATCAGATACTAATTTCGGACACTGATGACCCCAAAGAGGGCACTTCTCAAAGTTGGAGGAACACTGCTACAAGGTATTGACTTGAGCCACTGATCTGTATTCATATTGTTACACAAGACGGAGACCCTACACTAATGTTTCATGATTAGTGTTCCAGATACCCCTTCCAACATGACTGCTGTGAGGTCCACTGTCAACCCATTGTACAGGTAATGTTTAGTTTAACCTTGCAACCATGCAAGGTTGCAACGTTCACCATGCAAGATTCAAGGTGTAGAATAAAGTGTTGTGCACCATTGTTTTCATAACATTTGGTTTTTTGCAGCACATACACACAGTTGTATGCTCCCATTGCAATTGATGAAGATGAGGACGGGAGTCAAGATTTCAATGTTGTGCCCATAAGCGCTGACCCCGCAAAGGAAGCTGTGTAAGTTGTAATTGTATTGGCTCTAATCTTTGAATGGAAAACTTGTGTGGTATTGGAGGTCAAGGTAACATTAGAAGAAACATTTCAATCACATTTGATGTAACATTCAAAAAACAGTGTTATAGTATTTAAAGTCCCTTTTCCAGAGTCTGTACTTGAACATTATTTGATATGCTTAATTGTATTCTGTTATCTATTGATGTCGTTTAAGGGATACAAGTATATCTGCAGCCCATATTATTGAAAACTTGGCAGATGCCATAGACCACAACACTGTCAGCAGATTCAACATAACTCGCTCAAATGTTTGGGATGGAGCTGTCAGAGGGTTCAGACGTTCAACCTTCTGTGAAAAGTCTGACTTGCTTGTGAGGTTCACGCATGATGCAGGCTCTGTGGAAGAAGGAATAGACGCAGGTGGACCAAGGCGAGAATTTCTGACACTCCTCAGGAGCTTTTTGCAGTCTCGGCCTATTTTTGAGGGACCTCCACAGAGTCGGTACTTGGTGTACAATGCTGCAGGTTTGTTGTCAGACCAGCCCTTGCATAGTTGGATTTAATCATAATTATTCTCCATAGATCATGTGACAGAGCTCAAGTATAGTAATAGTTACTATGTCAACGGGAGGAATAATATACTGAAGTATTATTTATTTTAGCAGTTTTAATGTAACTTTGTGAATATGTGGGTAGATAAAGGTCCCCTGTGGAGTTTTTAGCTCTAGTAGGGTTATGTGGCAGTTATTTTATGACTGGGCCCTGTTCTGTCCCACATCAACATGGGAACGCTGCAAGACACATATTTCAATGATCTACCAGTATCAGAAATGAACCAGCATAGACATGGAAAAGACTGCGAGTCTGTACAAATTGATGTAAACATTGTTTAGCTTTGTACATTTTTTTATACGCTACATTCAATTCTGATTATTTGTGAGTTTAAAAGTAACACTTAAATGCCAAAACGCGTTTGATATATAGTAGGTATCACAGACTACCTTTAATGTAAACATTCATTGTGTTTATTAAGAAACTCCACAGGGAACATTTTTACATGTGCTTTACAGACAGGGAAAGTAGCTATCAATTTGTAAAATCGTTATCTATGAGAAAGAATGAGTTCAACTATAATTTGCTTGTAAAGCTGCAAATATTATGAAGCTACATTTTTCCGTAACATCTCATGAAGACAACTCTAAATATAGTTAGTTAAATACGTTCTGATTATCAAAGGTACCGAATTTGTTTTGGCAATATGATGTACTGTACTGTAATTACATTTAGTTTCCACCATCTGTATCCCCCGCAGCAATCAGGGAGGATGAATATTTCATGGCAGGGAAGATGATAGCCGTGTCCATTGTTCATGGAGGACCAGGCCCACATTTTCTTTCAAGGGACCTGGTGAACCACAGCTGGACAGCCTGGTTTCTGTGCACATGTGACGGATGTGACAGATGATGAGATAGGGAGAGCGCTCAGTGAGGTATTGCAATAAACTACACCAGTCAGTCATAAATTGGTTATTTTTTTAAATGCTAAGAAGCACAGTACTTTTGTTTAAGTGTACAGAAAAGCCCCTTATTCAAAATACTGCAGAACTTCTGAAATGCTCCAAAACAAATTTAGATTATTCCTTTTTTTAAAACATTGACAGTCGTTCAACTACTTTTGACATGTTTTTTTTTCTTTTGTACAATATCTATTCTAATAATCTGCCGTTATCTGGATATCTTTGATGGTGTGTGTGTTTTCCATTGAGTTGGCACATTCTCTGAAGTCTCTGCAAGATGTGTTACTGAAACACAGCTCCATGCTTCAGACTGCTGGCTGCTTCAGGTATGTCAGCTCCGTTGAAGAAAAACACACTGTGGTGGCAGAATACCTTACCTGGTACACCATCGGCAGGAATCACAGTGTAATTGAAAGGTAATTCATTAAAGGAATGTAATGTTGATTGAGGCCTTATTAAAACATCCTTATTACTGCTGCTGATGCTACTTTTACTCTACTTTCTTATAATATTAAGTATTGGTCAAGTTCAGACAATGATTTGAAAATTGTTGCCGTCTAAACATTATGAAAAACAGTGTTTCATAGTAATATACAGTATCATGTTATTGTTTTCACAGTATTTAAATACTACTTAGAGATGTATAACCCTTAAAATTGCATATGTTTTACTGGCTGTAACAATTCACTGTATTCTTGAACAGATTCAAAGATGGGCTGGCTAGCCTACACTTTTTGGATGCCCTTTGCCAACATCCGAGTGTACTGGCTCCAGTGCTGTGTCATATGGACAAGAGGCTGACTTCAGTTGAAGTGGAACGACTCTTCTTACCACAGCTCAGTCCAGCAGGGAGCAACAGGAGGACAACAGAAACCGTGGCACTCAGCTTCTGGGCAGACTATTTGATGGACTGTGAAGGTGTGTACAGTAAAATACTGTTCGGATCAGAATAGGATCTGCTGTTATTACATGAATGTTAATGTATTTAATGACAGCTCTTTGTTTCACAGAACAAGGACCAGTGTCACTGGATGAGTTGTACATGTTCATCACGGGCCTGAAGACAGAACCCCCTGCAGGAATGACACCCCATCCATGTGTCACGTTTTCACAGGAGACTGTATATCCCCTGGCAAACACCATAACACTTCCACGACTAGGAACGTACGCTAATTTCAAAGCCAATATGGACTTTGGCATCCAACACTCCCCAGGTTTTGGATGTCTGTGAAATGGTAAAAGAAAAGGGGTAGAACACCATCACTGCAGTATAGGTTTTTTGAGTTTTATAAATGTGTAGAATTCCTCATGTTTGAGGAAAAATGTTTCATACAGCGTTTTCACAATAAACATTTATTTTCTTAAATGCAAATAAATTACTGTTTCCCAAATCCTCAAATGTCTTGTGCCAACTCTGTTAAGGCTCATGGCTGCCCAACTGAAGGTACTGTCCCATTCACAGCCCAGCTATTTCCTTCAGTGTAATCAACAGCTGGGATGCTGCTTGCCAGGATGTTGAAGTCCATGTTGTTGCATTGCCTGCTGAAAATAGTCATTGATGTCGGGATCACCACATGGATCTTCTGTCTGATGCCCGTCTTGAAAAATGTGGGTTGATGCTTCATCCAGAGCAAAGCCACAGTCCCGTGACCCAAACCTATAAAACAGTTAGTATTATAATGATGCTTGAGGGGAGATGCTTGGCAGCAAAGTATGAGAATACTTTATCACAACGACACACTTGTGTTATGTAAACTATAAATGCTCTGAAATGTTAGTTTTTGAAACTATGTCATGATGTGTTTTGTGGCCATCTTGGTCATTATTATTATTAGTGTGGTGTAAGCCTCTATGGGTGTAAGCTCATATTTCCCATTTTATTTTTTGATGGTATGGCAGAAATACACTTATGTAATACAATACTATTCATGAAATGTGTATTAACTACAAAATATAAACAATTTACCTGTGAGGTAGTGAATACAGCTCATTAGGAATTCCACCCGGACAAGAGGCAAGTCTGGAGGGCCGGATTCTGTGCCTGTTCCAAAGGTGAACACATTCAACCAGGTCTGCCTGAAGAACTGTCATGAAACAGAACCGTAGAAGGCACTGGTGCTCATGGGTGCCATTGAAGTGTCCGTGGTCTCTTAGATCAGCAAATAGACTCATCCAGAACTGAGTCCTTGGGATAAACAGGATGTTTTGTTAGACACAAATATGATGTGGACAACTTATACTTTACTCATAATTTATTCACATTTGCCCCTTTACACTTACACCGAACAAAATGTATACATTTAGCTTATTATAGACAAAGGTCTACTTAGCCTATGTAACTGTTCTTTAAAACAGGCCTAAATAATGTATTTTTACAGTCGGGCATCGAGCTGGGAAAACAATATTATTTGATACAGTATCCACAACGATACTAACTCTGGCATTGGGCAGCACGAAACAACTCATGTCCATTCTTACTTAAGTGTATTGGTGCCATACTAGACAAAGACATACATCCCTCTGTTTTCTGAAGATTGACCACCAGGACTCGATCCGCTGATTGCTCATAGAAGACCCAAACATGTGGCTTTTGTCACCAGCGAAGTAATCACTGTGGTCATGACGAAGAGTGCACTGGGCAGAGGCCATTAACCCATTCTCTGTTCCACAGTCTGTGCGCAGTCTCATGGGAATAACGCCAACATTTCTGATACAGTCAATAAAGTAGATTTTTATCACTTCTGGGTTCTTGTTTGTTGGTCCACATTTGAGCCACATGATTTTGCGGGAGAACCCGTCTATACAGCCAGATATCCCAATGCCAAACGGTTTCAATTTGTCATATCCATCTACGTGCCACACATAATTTGGACCCATAGAGTGGTACGTGCGTCTGACAAACCTACGGCGTGTCCGCGACAATGTTCCGAGTGGGTTCAGTTCACGAAGCATTCTCATTACCGTCTCCCTTTTAACATGGAGTCCATGTTTCTGCTTTAATGTCAGCCACATAGTTCGATAGCCAAACATTTGTCCAGGTCCCCGCAGCTCTGAGAAGATGGCCCTCCTGACTTCACCTATAGACGAGTAGTCACCCCGTCTCCTCAGTCCTAACTCTTTCAACCGCGCTTTCAGGTTTCTACGGGACATGTTGATGTTGTGATGGGTTGAAAGCATGTCGAGGATAACATCGTATGTATATCCTTCGTTAAAATATTCCCTTAAGATTTCCATCTCTTCTTCCATTCTTTCCAACTCAGTTTAAAATTCGTGAATAAACAGCTTAACAGTATCAAACAGGAAATACTGGTACTGTCGGCCGGGTGCTGACCAATCTAGAAGCGTAATTTCTTGACTGGCAGCAAAAACAACCAATCACAGCAGTGCTTGTCTGGCTGGCTCTGTCCAATCACAAACAAGAAGTGTTCTCCCTAAAGGAATACCCTTTCCGTCCAATGTGAAATGCTGTGGTGTCTTGTGAAATGCTGTGGTGTCTTGCACTTCAGGGCCACCGTACAAATTCATAGAACATATCTCTGAGTCAGACACAGACGAAGCAGACATGTCAGAGTCCAGAGCAGCACCATGTTCAGAAACAGTGCTCTCTGATGATGACCAACATGAGGGAGAGATGGAAGGAGTAACCAAAAACCGAAAAGAAACTCACAAAATCCGCCATTATCCGGCACATTTTCGCGCACAATTTTGTCGCACGCACGCTTTGCACGCGGGCGACCGCCAGACCGCCACGACGACTCAGAAGGTGCCCTTTTTTTCTCTCTTGAGCACCTGCCCCTATAAATGTCTGTGCACGCCACTGCTTTAGCTTAGCAGTGGTGATGCACAGGCATGCTCCCGTGATGTTGTTTGTTTATAACCTAAAGTCAGCTGTTTACCTCTGGCGATCGTACATACATAACAAAAAATGGTGGTGGTGTTAATATGAGGAGAAAATATTTCATAAACATGTGTTTGCCACAGAGCTTATTTTCTGCAATTTTCTAAATCCAATTGTAAAATCCCATTGCTACTTGTCAAGTGAGCCCTTGCGATAACTTCAGGATTGGCCTACAAAAATACGTCATCACTGCACCACTCTATTCTTTTCTGGATTTTAGGGGTTTCAGCAGTTTAAAGAAGCTTTAAGGCTCTCTGGAAAATAAGGAAATTATAGCAAAGTGTGGAATGTTTGGGATGAATTTATTATTTTATTTAGTAAGTGGACATTTTGTTGAAATCCAACAGGTGGCGACAATGTAACATTTGGACGGCAGCCACCATTAAAAACCAAAGAATAAAGAGGAAAAAAAGGTGCAGTGAATCAAAGTTCAAGCTTCTGCCACTGTCATATCAGTAAAAGGAGAACAAAGTGAATAGGACTTATTCATGGTGGACATTTGTTCCAGTAGGGTAAGCACAGGTGCAATACAATTAATGATGGCTAGATTCCCTTTAGCTGCTTTGAACTGGCTGTCACTCTCACACTTGGGTAGAACTGAGCCGTCATTAGTGATATTAGTACCACCTGCCCTTTGGAGGACCTTTTCCTGCAGCACTCTTCTTTCAGTATGTATCCATTAGCAGTGACCATTTGCATGCTGAGCAGCTCAAGGTCACCATATCATCATGGTTTACACACACATTCTATAATGAGGCACGCAGGGTGCGAGCAGCATTTGTTTCAGTGTTGATTTCTCATTGTCCTCTCAGTGGTTAAACTGACCTGCCAACCTTCAAGGTGTGAGTGACTCGGTGGGCGGACATTTTATTTGACTGGATAATATAGGTTAACCCTCCGGTATCACTGTGGACGTTTTTGTCCATATGGGTAATTTTTCACTTTTCATTTTGCAATAACTTTGGTTGTGTTGGTGCAAATGGCATGATTTTTTGTAACAAGGCTATTTTCTCGATCTATTTTGGAATTTCAATTTTTCAAATCGGTCTTTAATTCACTGTGTAACAAATCGACTACGCAAATTAGTCATTCGAGACAAAAATGTCCACTGCAAAATGCTTTGATAAAAACATTATATTAAAAGGTTTTTTTCACAACTTTTTTGGGTTCAAACTTCAAAGCAACTTCCGCCCAAATAGATGTAATCATTTTCAGGATTTTAACCCTTTAAATGCCATTTGAATACATGAAACCGCTGTTTTGATGAATGAGTTAAGATGAACAAAGTGTTTTATCTTCGTGCTGACTCCTTTCAAGCACAGTTCAGATCCACACCAGATTCTCCTTCTCAGGGTGCTTCTGCTTCAGAGGATGAGTCCTGCAGCTGGAGTTAGGGGCTGCATGAGACCTCTTGTCCCACAGAGAAGCAGCAGCAGTGAAGATAGAGCCTCAGAACCTGAAGTCTTCGACTCTTCTGAAGAAGAACACAACGACAACAACAAGGATCCATTTGGACATGGGTAAGTGTAAATATAACAGTAATAGTGTACTGGCAATGTGTGGGGAATACCGCAAAAATGAACAATAGGTTTATTGATATATATTTTTTATCGAGAGTCATGAACTTTTTATTGGGACAAAATAGACTCTCCATTAGCAAACGTTTACTCTGTGTTAATGTTATTTTGGTGTGTAAAGTGAGATTACATGTGTAGATGATTAAATTAATCATGTATTCGTCCCACAACGGTGACATTCACAGTGACATGTTCTTGCCATCGATTATTTTATCATACTGTTCTGTACAGATGATACTTTGTCATAGATGTATTTATATGTGTGCCTGTTATTATTTTACCGTCCTGTACAGATGAGACTTTGTAATCAGATGTAGCCTATGTATATGTGTGTCTGTGATTTTATACTGAATGTAAAGTAACTGGAAATACCTGTGTGTGTGAGTGAGTGTGAGTGTGTGTGTGTGTGTGAGAGAGAGAGACTCCTTCTCCAACCTCCCAAATTTTCTTTTTATGTGAGCATTGTTATTTGTGCTTGAGCAACATTTTACTTGAACTTTATTTCAATGAAATTAATTGTAATTATTGTCCTACATTTTAATTTGTTTTACAGAGATGTTTTCACAGCTGTTCCACAGGCGGCGTTTATCCAGCAGCCAGAACATCCATCTGTGCCGGCCCCCAGGTCAAGATCTACTGTGGCTCAAGAGCCTTCACCAGAGCCCTCACCACCAAGGACCAGCAGACCAGCATCACTACAGCTGCCTCCACCTCCATCTGCGGCTGCCACCAGGTCAAGATACACCTCAGCACAAAGGCTCCACCACAGCCATCACCTTCAACCCAGCCAGCAAGGAGGTCTCGTGGAGGTCTCGTATAGCACTTGTACCCCCCACCTACACAGCAGCCCACACATGAAACTAGGCAAAGAGGCGCATGCGGCTCGAGAGCCGCGGGTTGGCCGAGGGTTACAATACGTAACGCCTCGTTATATCTCACACAGGCTCTGCCCTCTACTGTACTCTATAGAGTGGCGAAGTCCCTCCCTTCCGGGGGACCTCCATGGGACCTTATTTCGGAAAAATTATGTATTGAAGTCAATGGAGTGAGAAAGATTATCTTTCGATCCCGTTTGAATTGTGCAACGAATTACACATATGATGTTTGTCAATTAAAAAGATAATTTTGCAAGTAAAAAAAATAAAAATGTGTCGTAAAACTGTGAAGCAACACATTGTTTTGTGTGAAATGCTCAATGAATTACAACTCTGGTCTTGCATACGTCACCAACACCAAGATGGCCGTCACGTTAGCACATTTCACCTCTTTCTTTCAGAATGAAGCAAAAAGTATTGAAAGAGGTGAAAATCACTACAAGTCTGGCCATGTTGAGAACTATACATCCACAAAAGGGGACCGGCTTTACAAGGTTTCGGTGACTAACACTAGTGTAATGTGTAACGTTAATGTCAGCTAGCTAAATTCACTTAAGTAACTCTGGGATTTGTAGTCTTTCTAGTTGCGGATTTTTCATAGTCATATATTTCGACAGTTTTAAGACAAACTGTGACTTTTTTGACATGGAAATTATTTTTTAAGATTGACAAACATCATATGTGTAATTCATTTTTTTCAGAAATAAGGTCCCATGGGGCGGAAGTAGATGGGTGTGACTTCGCCACTCTATGGGTACAGTGGGCGGAACCCTGATGCATAAACGCCCAGTCGTCCAACAACATCGACCCATCACACTGCACCGCAACTCCTTCTCCTCCAGTTGTGACTGTGGAGAAGTCGGGGCCGCAGCTTACTTGGCTGGCAGAGCACACTCAGACACGCTTACCTCGTGAAGAGTGTGCATGAAAAATAGTGAAATTAGTCTTCCAGCCCTGCATGGGGCTCACTGCGCACCATGTTCCCTGGGTCCCTAAGGAGAATGGGAAAAACACAAGTGCATTATGCCTCACCAGTCCTGTGTTGCCGCAGCAAGGGTTAGGTTAGGGTTAACCTAACCCTAAGCAACCGTTGACTCCACGAGGACACATGGTGATAGCGGTTTATAACTCTAGCTTCCAACATGACGGACACACCCCATAATACAACGTGGCTAACTTCGGTCCGCAAGCCCCGGGACGGCGGGGGAAATAGGTGAAAATGTGACAAAGCAGCGTTATAAAGTTAATAGCTTAGAGAAATAAAGCTTACAATAGTCCAAGGGCGCCGGAAGCAGGGGGACCATTGGCCCCCCCCGCTTTACAGCCCTGCCCCACATTTTCGCAGCAGCGGATGCTGCGGAACACTGTACACATTCCGTTTCAATAATTCCCCTCTACTCTAAAGTTGCATCTAAAAAGAACGCGATCTGATCTAGCTGTGTATATTTTGTTCTTTTTGATTGTTATATTCAATCTCATTAGCTACAGGCATTGTTTAAGCTTGTAAAGGGAAGATGACAGCTGAGGCTACGGTGAAATTGTTTGAGTAAAGATACAACCGGTAACTGCTGATTAAATACACAGGGATGGTGTAGATCAGGCATCCTCACAGTCCGGACTCTGAGCAAATTATACTTTTCATATGTATTATCTGTGTTATCTTTGTTATCTGTGAGACGTCGCCACAAAGACAACGATGTCCGAGTGCAAGTGAATACAGCACAAGACGCACGTCTTGTAACCCCTCCCCCGGCACTGCTGCGAGCGTGGAAATATGATTGCCGGCGATTTCATTTGAACGGGACGGCGCAAAATGAGAAGCATTCGGACTCAAGTAGGAAGTACTGAAGGAATGAGGTATTTGCGGTCTACAATGACAGAGAAGAGACTGTCAGGTTTGGCTGTACTCAGCATTGAATCAAAACGCACTAAAGCTTTGGATCTTACTAATTTTGTGAGGCGTTTTGCTGAACAAAATCGTAATCGCCGGATGAGTGTACAAAACTGTTAAGATGTAAATATATTTTTTTATATGTGGGGGTCTGCCCCCGAATAATCCTTCTGCATACAGTATGTGACACTGTGAGTGTTGCACGGCCTGACGAACCTCAGTGGACACTAGGTAACACTAGGTTTTACTTATTGTACGATAAATAAAAATGGACTCTATAACTTTTCTGAGCTCGATAAATTGCCATTTACAAAAGGATGTGACCAGCATTTTAGCGAGGAGCGCTGTGGCTGCCAGGCGCGCACGCTGTGAGGGGCGGGGCTATCGAAAGCCCAAAGTGCCACTATCCGCCCATTTAAAACACCCGTTTTTTGACGCGTAAAAAACGGGCGTTTTGTAATATGATAATGAGCCCCACCTTCTGTTTTGCATTGCCAGTACATTTAAAGTGTGTGCAACCAATCAGTGAAGAGTTAAGCCAGACTAAAGCAATCTGTTGATGAAAAGTTCCTGTAACCTACCCCATTGTGAGATTTAGATAGATAGATAGAAGAATAATCACAATAATGAAATCTAAATTAAACATTTACTGTAAATAATATACATATTGTTGGAGTCTACCGGACCAGGTCCGTCCTCCGCGCAGATCGTTTGGATATGGCCAGAGCGGGGTCGCCGTCCGGATCCGCCGATGACCTTTCTTAGTTCTGAGGGAAAAGGAATTGTGTCCTAGACACTATTCTCTGTTAGCTGTACAAAACTAGACTTTGCACTCCAATGGATTGTTTCTTCAAATAAGCACTTTATTACACAGTTCAACAAAGATATATCAATCCGTACTATACCACAAAGCGCCTTGGACTCCTTCTTGAGTTCTCACCGTGACAAGCTCATCAGTGTAAGATCCCAGTTGAAGTAAGCCCCGAATCCTGAATATATCTTGTTCTTTATAGTATTTGCTGTGAAGCCCCCACCTTTGGTGCTCTCTGTGCTGCAATCTGCCTTTTCTGCCCAGCAACACCCAGTTTTAGCTAAGGTCAGGCCAGGGCCCTACTCCCTTTTGCTAATTTCGGTGTGTCTTTGTTACCTGGTTTAACTGGTTTTCTCACAAGACGGTTGCGCCTTTTGAAGGTCAGGGCCCCACATACCGTACCATGGTGTTCTAGTCCTTGAAGATAACAGGATGTAGCCGGCCAGCAGTAAACTTTAACACGTTATTTTTCCACTCAGACAGCTCAATGTTTTTAGCGTTTCCTATAACAGGATTTACTATATCTTATATTCACAGTTACTTTTTGCCTTCTCTTTATCCTTCAATATCTACAGTCACAATTTCATTATTCTTATTTATACTTTCTGTTATGTAGTTTATTCATGTCCCAAAACAATCTATGTAATGCAACTTGCTGTACGTACTGCCAAACCTACTATTGGGGAATCTGATGTATGTTGTAATGTTTGTGCCGGAGCCGCTTCCTCCAAAACAGTACTCCGGTTAGAGAGATGACACCTGACAGTCTCAATTGGTACACATTGTGAATATGAGTGGGAAAAATGAGTGTAATAAATGCTTTTTAGACAATAAGAAATATAAAGTTAACTCAACTAAAGTTGCTCAGTATTTTTGTATTGTCAATACTATTATTGCATAACTAATATCTCACATCTGAAGGTTTAAAGAAAAGGCACCTTAAAATAAAGATTGGTCTTTCAATACATTAGCTGGGTCATTATACAGAAAAGGTGGAATCTGGGTGATACAAATGTTCTGAAATGCATTCCTTCTTTCATATCTAAAACCTGTTAAATAGCAATAACTAACCTCTTAACTGGATGAATCACAACAAGTACAGCTTAAAGTATTTTTATTATTTGTATACATGTCATTAAAGAATGTGTGTGCCGTTCCAGTGTCATTGGTGTTACCTATAATGTAAACAACATAACATATATAATGATGTATATATAATAATTAAACAAAATGTTTGATACTAACTCTAAAATAACAAATAAGGATTACATCAACCAACAAAATATTACTAGAAAGTAAAAAAATATGCATTTATAATATCACATCACTGAAAAACATGAAGTCACACCAGTGACGCAATATAACACCAATGACACAACAAGACAACAATTCATGTTTTAAACCATTTCTCAAGTAAAAATGCCATGTAACTTAGTAAGCATTTAGAATATTAAAACATTTGAATACAAAGATTATAACAGGTTCTCAATAGCCGCTTTCACACCAAGTACTTTGCCGTACTTAGTTCCCAGTACTTAGTCCCGCCGAACTCTTTAGTCCCGGAACTATCTAGTAAATCGCTACACCTGAATAAGTCCCTGAGGGAGGATTACGCAAATGAAGCCGCTGACGTCACTTCTTCTTCTTCTACTTTGGGTTTACTGGCAGGCCGCAAATCAATTTCACGGCGTATACTGCCACCCGAATTCCCGAAGACGGGTGGCAGTAAATCGCCACCCGAAGTCCCAGGTAAATCGCCAGACACGCGACACCTCCTCATCACTCCACCGCTCCCACATTTGGCAACACAAAATAAAACGTTGGAACGGTGGAGTGATGAGGAGGTGTCGGCGCTTCGGGTGATTTACCCGGGACTTCGGGTGGTGTTAGGGAATAATTTGCCTAGGTATTCAACCTTTGACACAGTTCATAATGTTCTCCTCTCACTGTCTCCTTTCCCATGGCATAGGTCTACGGCCTTGGGTATTGCTGCTATCTCTCTTAAGGAGGGGCAGCTTGGGCGCATTGTTGTTGCCAGTCTATGACGGAGCACAAGCCGCCATGAGGTAGTTTACTGTTCAGGGACGAAGGTTCCCTGGCGCTCATTCTTTTCTATGGACGAGAGCTCTAGTTAGATCCAGGGTCCATATTTGTTTAGTCTCACTGATGAAGAATGTTGATTATTACACTCCGAACTAGATAAAACCTCGAGCTACAGAAATAGTTCTTCAGAATTGGTTTGGCAACCGCTGTGTCAACTCATGACACACCACCTGTCTTGTCAACTCTCCGGCCGTAACTCCAAATAAACCATCAGTGTTTGACATCAAAGCTCCTGCTCATCCTGTGTCTGCTTCATGAGTCGGTGACTCCCACTGCATTGCTACTCAGAAGTTTCCTCCACAGGTGACAGTATATGCCGTGAAGTTGTTTGTGGCCTGCCAGTAAACCCAAAGCAGAAGAAGAAAAAGTGACGTCAGCGGCTTAATTTGCCTAATCCTCACTCAGGGACTTATTCCGGTGTAAACGCGATTTACTAGGACAGTTCCGGGACTAAAGAGTTCGGCGGGACTAAGTACAGGGAACTATGTACGGCAAAGTACTTGGTGTGAAAGCAGCTAATGCAATTTAACATTATGGAACAGAACTCTCGCTTTAAAGTCCCAGCTCTTCTTTCAGGTATGCCCAAATCTTCTCATCCACCTGGATGGCTCTCTTGTTCACAGCAACTGGCTCTGGCATTAAGCACATGATCTCATCGTCCAGGTACCAGTTGACATCTTCTATTGGGGATGGCCAGTATAACCTGTTCAGGTCATACCTGCTGTTCCTGTGCATGCACTTGATCTTTACGCTGTGTTCCTCCACCTTCAGGATAATGCTAGGGTATGGCTGGTCATCATACCGTACAATACACCACTTCCCACAATGATGAAGCTTGATCACATCTGGTCGGTGTTGCTGTGTTTGTACCTCTGACTGGTCTCCCTCTGTAGGCGGAACATCTCCAACAACAACATCTTGCAGACCGTAGCATGGGCAATCCCACACATCCTCTGCTGCCTGGCAGAAACAGCTGATGTCTCTGTATTTCAGGACTCCAGGTGTGGTGCTCAAAACTTGGTGCATTTTCATAGTCCCCTTTATTGTTGAATGAGGGACCTCTTGCATCTTCCTTACTCTTACCTCAATATCTTCCTCGCTTATATAAAAAAGCTTCACATGTGTGCCTGACTCCATAAGCACCTGATATAGAGTCTCAGCATCAGGGATGTCCCTTCCATGGCAGACCAAGGCATCGGCAGACCTCTTCAAAGCCCCTCCTACATCGTCCGGAGCACTCTTTCCGTGGCTTGCTTCAAAAAAGTTCCAGGTTGTTTTTTGGAAGCCTTTTTCTTGGGGTTCAGAACAAATCATGTAAAAGTTCCCTTTCTGCTTAAATTGTGTAGCAGGTCCATCAGAGAAGAAATGGAGGTTTTGGACATCAGGGTTTTGGCTCTTTACCATTTCCAGGATAGGGTCAAGATGAGCCCATATAGCCACTGGGTCATGCCTTCTACTCGGTGAGATGGTGGTGAAGGACATGGGTGGCTGGTCATGCACATAGAGAACTCCAGTGTGGAGGGTCGCTTGCTGGTGTAATCCCCTGAAGTGCACAGACTGGATTTCTTTAGCATATTTGCAATTGTAATTCTCGCTAAAATCAATGTGAATGAGGCAGTCCTTCGAGGTCAGGTTTTCTCACAGGTTTCTGTAGGCATTGAACTGCCACCGAATGTTGAATATGTGCCTGCGAAATTTGAAGAGCCTGTCTTGAAACTGAGTAGCAAGGTCACATTCTGTTATACAGTTGTCACTTCTTTCTTGACAGTGATTGTGATTTGTTTCTCAAGTTCTTCACCTTGTTTGGGGTCAGTCTTCACCAGACACCACTGGGTCAGAGTAACCTCATCATCAGATGGTGGTTTGGTAAGGGGGTATGTTGTGTTTGCATTCCCTGCAGTCACCATAGGCACACGACTTGGCATTGCATGGCGGCATGGCGTTACAAACAGTGTTGTCAGCCATTTGATCCATATTTCTCGAATCTGAGAGACCATGTTTGTACTGTGTGTCAGCCATGAATTGAAGATTGTCATGAGTCTTGCACTGGCATGTCTCTCTGTCCCGCTCATTTGGTTTTACCACCCAAAAGGGTCTGTATCTGCAGAGGAAAGTGTAACTAACATTTCCATGCTCAGCTACAAACTTCATGTGAAGGTTCTTCAATAAGTCACAAAGTAACCTTCTCTGCTTATTGACCTTCTGTATTGTGATTGTGTTTTTCTTCCCTGTTGTTAGTCTACTGATGTCGTCTCTCAGGTAGAATTGCCTCACCATTTTCCTTTTTCTTGTGGTGTCTTCATGTCTGCTCCTCAGTTGTTTCCCAGCTTTGTACGAGAAACCAAAGCCTTTCTGGCACAGCGTTTGTAATTTGTATCTTCTAATTTGTCTCCCTGTTTGAATTGAAGCAATTGCCCTCTTTGCTTTTGCCTCTCTGGAGGCTTTGCATTTTTCCCTCAAATCATCAACCAGAGCATAGTGGAAAGTCAGTGTTCTTTTTATTGGAGAGATGACAGACTCTTTTGGCTGGACTACTAGGACTTTGGGGATTTGTTGTTTCTGTTTTGTGAAACGGTAGAATCTCCTCTTGTATTTGTTAAGTTGTTTTGAAACTTGTTAGTTTATCTTTCAACTCCTGGATTTATTTTTGTCTCCTTTGGTCATTGCTCCTACGGACTTGTCTTCCTTGTCGTTGTTGCCTGCCAAAAACATTGATGAGAGAATGTCAGAATATTGAACACTGTCCCAAGCCAACGAGTTTCATTTGTAAAGACACATCTCTCAGTGAAATTAAATACCATTTTCACATTTTACTGGGTTTTCCAAAATTGTGTGTTGTATAAACCTTTATATTCCTGTTAAATTGTGTGTTGTTTCGGGCATAGCTGCGGGAAGTAGGGGTGCTGCAGCACCCCCTGTTGGCGAGTGGTGTACATTTGAAAAACTGAGTGACCACCTAAATAAAAATGATTAAACTACATGAAATAGTTATGATTTTACTTAAAATAAAATTAGCTGTATATAGTAATAGTCATAGTATATATTTGTATCAGTCAGGTGGCTTGCATTTATTTTCCAAATAAATAGAATCCGAGTCATCTTGGTCGTGGGAGAGTGACGTAATTGACGCGAAACACACGCAGAGTGACAACTTTCTAGAATGGCGCAAAAAAGGATTTTGGATTTTTTTTCTCCAACAAACACCCCAATAAAAAGAGTGGACCACCAGCTACTCCTCAGCCCACCACCTCTACAACTAGAGTAATATGACACAGAAGAGACTAACACATCTGACTGTGATGCATGTCAACAGTAATATGTTGGACAATGTGGATGTATCTGCTCTAATGAGGGTCTTCATTAGTGACACCCCAGGCTACATTTGGAGTATTGTGAAGCCCCAACACAAGGTAAAACGATATGTTTCCTTTAATGCTGCTGCCGCTGTGCAGTGTTTGCCTTGTCAATCAGTTAAAATTGAATTCATAGTTTTATTAATATTGTAAATAATATTTTCTGACTATTTGTAATGTTATGTAGGTTTGTAAGACCCATAGTTAGCATGTGGGCATGTGCAGCTGTTGCTAAGTGATGTAGGTCTATAATGGTTTATTAAGCCTAACAGTTAAGGCGAGACACCAGGTGAATAGGGTAACTTTTTTTAACTTAAAGATATCAGCTAGAAATGTCTCCAGTTAATTACCTACAATAAGGCAATTGTTTCTTGTATTACAAGTTTTCTGAATATGCAAATTAGTCATTATCTCATTACATTTGCGCATATTTTAACACATTTCAGGAACCGAAATCTGACCTTTGGATAAAGCCAGGTTAAAAATTCTCATTTCATTTTGTAGTCTTATTAGCATCTAAGGCTTTTACTGAAGGGATTTTGGATATCTCTTTTTATCACTCCATAAATCAGAAAATACTGTCAACAGCCCTAAAATATCAATTTTCGCCATGTTTCTAGGTATATCATTGTATATAATTCAGGCTATGAATGACATATGAACAAACCCTTTTGTAAAAGCCTTCATAATATTGATAGGAATATAACTGGAAGGTTTGGTGTCTCTACGTGCTACTGAAGTTGACATTTCTAACTCAGAGTAGGAGAAAAAACTCATTTTGAGAAAACAACCTTTAAAGATTGCAGTGAGGCGCTAGCTAAACCCTCCTGTTCTTTGGATGACAGCTTGCGCATCGACGCACTCCGTGAAGGTATTTCATGTTCGGGGTCATTTTTTGTATAATCTTGCTTCGTGCAAGTGACAATTGTTGTTGTCTTCTCTGTGAATGTTTTTTTCACCGTTCTTTTGCCATTTTGAGATTTCAATTTCTAGCGGAAAGCTAACCAGGAAGTGTTTTAGCACACCACGTGACGCATCTGAACGAATCACGTTGTCAGAAATTGACACCAGCCAATGAGATTTTGTTTCTTGGTTTAAGACCCCTTTGTGCTTTCACGATTGGTTGCTGATACAAAGGAAATGACCATATTTGGATCTGATGCGATTGTGCAGGAGAGACACAGCTTTCCAACGATATCTCTGTTGACATGGTGCACACAGCGGTACTTTATGTTACGTTAGAATGCTAACTTTTGGTGAATTTAGGAGAAATCTACAGACGAAAATAGACAAACTATAGTAAAATAAACACTTAAATGTGTATTTTGTATGTTTTCCTTCCAAAAGCCTGAAAGAAAACATGTTATAGAATCAAAATAGCACAACATCTCAAAATTGACCAGTGCATGAAAAACAATGTTTTTGCCTGCCGTGTTTCACCTTTAACGAACAATTTATGCGGCTCGTATCGCTGACAGCCGGGCCCGGCCCGGCACCGCACCGCCTTTTTTCTCTTTTTTTTTAAGCGGCCTCCTCCTCACTTTTGGCAGCACCCCCTGAGCAAAATGACTTCCCACGGCTATGGTTTTGGGTATACCTTGGGATGAGGGGAGGTGATCTTTCTGGTGAAGATTGGGGGGTCAAGACTGCCTGCACTGTTCTCACCAGATGTCTGTGTTTTGTTTGGTTAACACACCACTTCTTTCTCTGAGCTCTCCTTCCCCTTTCACTCAGATCTCCTACTTTCTTCCTCTTTTGAGTCAGGATGTCCTTGACATAACCCTGACGGCGTTTTGCCAAGTACTCTAGCCTGGTTGTAGGGTCTGCATCTCTCCGTTGCCTGTATAATCTTTGCTTTTCAGCTGCACTACATTTTGCCATACCTGACGAAAGTAAAATAGAATAATGATTACAATTGACATAATTAAAACATAGGCTCCACTTTTTACAAAAGCTCATTTATATAGGAATGTCACTGGTGTCACTGGTGTTACTGGTGTTACCAGGAAGAAGAGTAACACCAGTGACAATTTGGAGAAAACACTACCATTTTAACAAAATGGCTGCCATGTGTCAGACCACATGGCTTCAGTCAATATCAAAATAGTTTAACTCTTCAATTCAATACATTTTTCCGTTCAAATGTTCACCCCTAGGGCTATGAAATGAGTAACACTAATGACAGACTTGAAAGACGCACGTACAATTCGAGGATACAATTACACCTTTAACGAACAAAGTAAGAAGTATCTGACTTACCTTATGTCTTTGTCCACTGCACTGCCTCAAATGATCTCTTGTTACAGGAAGCACTTCAGAGACAGTACATTATTTCAAAAATAAAAGCGTTTTTGTGTAGCAGTAACACTAATGACGTAATTGTTGGTGACTGATATTTATTTGATATGATTAATAATTAGCATTTTTTTTTACCATTTCAGTGTTATATTTAATGTATGTAATGTTATGTAAATATGAATGTGATTTATTTATTGAAAAAAAAATATTTTAAATGAAAACTTTAGGCTCCACTTCCAAGTATGATCAAAGTGACAAGGCAGTTCCTTGAACTTGGCATTTTAAATAAATGTATGTATAAAACTATTTCTTTTATTTAGTACCATTGCAAAGACAATCTCTATTTATTAAACATATATAATGCCCTGGATCTTGAGTCGTGGCTGTGGTCCTGGATCATCGGTCCTGGATGGATATCCTCGTGGATTCATCTTCCTATTATACACACATGCATTTCCAAACATTTGGACTACCTATGTTGCAAATGTATTATCTTTTCAATGTACACACGGCATCTATTGCACGTCTGTCCGTCCTGGGAGAGGGATCCCTCCTCTGTTGCTCTCCCTGAGGTTTCTCCCATTTTTCCCTTTAAACTGGGTTTTCTCTGGAAGTTTTTCCTTGTACGATGTGAGGGTCTAAGGACAGAGGGTGTCGTATTGTCATACTGATATTCTGTACACACTGTGAAGACCACTGAGACAAATGTAACATTTGTGATATTGGGCTATATGAATAAACATTGATTGATAATGAATGTGAGTATTAGGTCAATGTCATGTATTTTGGTGTCAGCACTTCCACCTTTTCTGTAGAATGACCCAGCTGGTTGATTTTTTCTTTTCAATTGTTTATCTCTGTTACGTCCCCACTAAGGTCTAGGGGACCTGGAGACAATAACGTAACACCAATAATTATGAGAGAGTCAGAGTAAAGGTTAACAAAAGGTTTATTCCTTGTAACCTATAATAACATACAATTAAACAAACACTCAGTTTGTTTGGAGGAGGAGGAGTCAAAGGATTGTGCCAAACAAAAGAAACAAGCATAACAAAACCAGGCCTATCTCTACATCTATCCTTTGAAACCAAACTCAAACAAAAACCCTCACTAACTAACTACAAAGAATTTGACAAAACAATATACAGGGGTGGCAACAATCCGCTTACCTAGTGTGTCTAACCAATAGTTAGCTCGGTGGTGAGAAATGTACAGGGTACACCAGACTTACCTAACTCCTCCACCTCTCAACACACACACATTAACAAAGGTCAGAGTATTCAAAGAGCTTTAGTTGCTAAACACAGCCGTGTTCCTTCCTCAGCAACAGGCTCAGAGTGAGAGAGAGAAGACTTCCTGGGTGCCTCCTTTATGGTCGGCCCTGGTTGATGATAGGCCAGCTGAGGGTGAGAGGATCCAATCAGCCATCAGACTCAGGTGCACAGGCAGATACCAATCAGCTGCTGATTAGCTGTGCAGAAGACAGGGAGAAGAGAGAAACACAGGAGGGAAGGAAAACCACACATGTACAGCCTGCCTGGCACGTAACAATCTCAAATGAAGTAGCTATAACTGGTACTTATCGTTTGAAGATACAGTCTGGTTATAATGCTGTTTGAAGGAGGCACACAGGTAAGAGCACTAACTAGCTAATGTATCTTAGCTTGAATTAAATGTATTTAACGTATAATGAAGTGACTGCAAATAAATGTATCACAAACTTTATAAAAACTTTTATTTCAGTGCACAAATACACAGAATAAAGAATACAATCAGGCAATGTAGAAAAATAAGAAATACTTTAGCCCCCTCGGTCTTCCTCTCTTTGACGTTTCCTCATATCAGTAGAGGAAAAGTGTGTGTGTACAAGATAGATATTAATTTTACTCCACAATTTCCTACCGTATTATTAAATAAGTCTGCAATGCAACTGAAAGGTACACTAATACAAGTAAAACATTGTATCAACAAAAAAAAATTAGAGTAATCAATCACATGATATATTTTACATTGACTCAATGAAAGTCAATTTCTTCCGATCAATCTGTATATTTTAACTCAATTTATTTGAATGAAAAACAAGTTGTTCACACAACCAGCTTTGGCCTCTGAGACAGCCATTACCTGATCTTAGACATGTTAATAAGTACCACAGTTAAAATGCAGTAATATGTGCAGCTTCCAAACATCAAACTCTTAGAAAAAAAGACTTGTCCTTAGTATCCACTGCACACTTTTTTAAAGTAACACTGACAACTTGCGCCTGTGAGACATGCAATCTCTGAAAATGATTTATTGATAACTTCTACAGTGAAAATCGGTCATACTGTAAGTGCAACTTCTGAATACAACACTTTTTTGCAAATGTTTTACAATGCATAATTGTTTTAGAAATCTTACCATGTAACAATGGTAACTGTGAGTGAGTTGGGTTGGGTATCGTTTGAATTTCCACGATTCTGATTCCGATTCTACTTTTCGATTCCGGTTCTTAGCGGTTCTCAATTCCGATTCTTTGAGGGGCAGGGTAAACAAATGATACATGCTTCTTCCACTCAAAAAAATTTACATTTATTCGAGAAACTTTTACACAGGTTAGTTTACAGTAATATTCACATGAATCAGTCTGTTTATGTTCACTGCTTTGTAACTGTAACCTGAGAACCACTGAAGCTACAACAGTGTCAACTTTTAAATGAAACCCCCCCCCCATTTAAAAACAGTTCTTGTTGAGAAAAACCAGCACATCTGCCCTCTCAGGCGTACCGGGAAGAAATGTTTCAACATGTTAAAGTAAAATGCTTCAATCTGGTGCACTTTAAGCAGAATGACTAGAGACTAGATCTAGGGGGTACAACTCTAAACACCCATATGAAAAAGATCGGTTTACATTTTAATAAGGAAGGCGTGTGGCGTAGTGGGTTGTCCGTAGGTGTTCGGATCAGGGGGTCACAGGTTCAAACCCCGCTGCAGTCAGCATGTCGTTGTGTCCCTGAGACACTTCACCCCAAATTGCTCCTGTGGGGATTGCCCACAGTATTGAGTATGTAAGTCGCTTTGGATAAAAGCGTCTGACATGTAATGTAATAATTAGGGCCGGGACTTTAACGCATTAATTAAGATTAATTAATTACACAAAAATTAACGCATTTTAATCGCACTTATTTTTGCACAGCGGAACGTTTCTCACTGGATGAGTTTCAGGCGTACCGATTATACTGGAGCACCAACTAACGTTTATGACTTCAGCATGGGACTTCAAACAACAACAAACCACGGTGAACAATTGTCAAACATGAACGAACAAGCTGATGAGACCGCTTTGGTCGGCCCCGTGGATGGGACATCCGTGGATCCGTCAGTTTTAAAAAACGGACGGATGGAAGCGTCGACAAGAGCACGGCTGTGTGCAAATAATGCAAAAAAGAATTTGCATATCACCGCAGCACATCAAGCCTAAAGTATCACCTAAATGCAAAGCATGTAGCAGCTAGCGTGGACGTTAGCCCGACTCCGAGTGCAAGGAACCACACCCTGACCCAACCCACACTCAACCAGAGGACTGGTTTCAGGGCCAGGATAAGTCAGTCCACGTCTGAGAGAATAACCAACTCCCTGGCTCACTGGATTGGGGCTTGACATTAAGGACTGCCCGATGGCCCGGGGCCGTCTAGTATTTAGCTCGGGCAATGAAGCCTCACCTGCTGGTTGCCCGATCGGGCAATCTATTATGCCAGTATCATGCAGCTCGCGGATCCAGTAATGAGTGACCCGACAGTAAAACTAAACATATCTATAACTAGTTTAGGTAGTTTAGAGAGGTAATTAAAATAGCTACGTGTGATATTCTAACCTGAAGTGTGTGTTTTGTCCGCTCACCGCTGCATGTGGTCATGCAGAGCTGCGTGTCGAGTCTCGACTCGTCAGCAGCAGCTGATCTCTCTCTCCCGTCAGATTAGACTTCACTCGCGTTTATGTCCATATCGATCAGATTCAGCTAGTTCTAGCTAATGATATGACTACCTGCTTATTAAAAGACAACTACACAATAAGTGTCGCTATGCAACCGGATGAGGCCACACAGTATAGCGCAGAATTATGCATTTGTTTACATGCCCACCGGAACCCCAAGGCATTACCAACAGATCAACGCACAATCAACCCATACAGGACATCTCTTTCTCCACATTAAGTGTTAGACATTAGAGTTGACTCTTCTTGTCTGTCACATACTCTTCTTGTCTGTCACATAAGTGGCGCAACTGAAGTGGTATTGCTCTAAAGGGAAATTATTTTGACCGAAGATATTTAGATTTGCCGGCTAACGGGAACTCTGACGTGTGCTTCGCGGATGCGCTCGGCTCCTCTCGACTGCTGCTCGGGTCTGCTCGGTCAGCTTCCGGATGAGGAGGCATTCGTTCGACCAACTTACAGTAGTTAACATTACAAACATTTTTAACAGGGGCCATAATAGTGTAAATAATGTTTGTTTTGGCAGTTATAACTGAATATAATGTGTTCTACATTTGTTTTCCCTCCCAGAGCTGTCAGCGCAGCGCCTCCACAGATCTGGCGCCCTAGGCGAACATCTATAACGTCAGTGCGACGGGCCGACCTGGTCCCAGGTTACGCTGTAGGAAGTGTAGGTACAGCGCTACATTTCCCGCCCCGCTGCAGTCATACAGTAGGCTACGGAGAGCGGCGAGAAACATTTCCTCAGGCATCGAAAAGCGGAACTGAAATTCACATGTCTAAATGATGCCGTTGTGTCTACTCTGGGATGAACAGCTGTGTTCTCAGTCCATTCACTTTTGAGCTCATCTGTTTTCCCTCAAGCTCCATCAGGACTTTTTGCACAGTTTCAAAATTGGATTGCAGTTCTTTAGGATATCTTAAGTTCAGTGCGTATATGAGCCCGAAGAGCAAAAGCTGTCGCAACCGAGGGCAAGCCGCTGAGGATCTCTGTTCCTTCGATGAGAACCTTGACGTCTGGGTCGATGAAGCTGATCCTCTTTCCCAGTGACAACGATTGTTGCCTGCTCCAGTTCTCCAGCCTCAGCGTCCTGCAGATCATGCAAACAAAGGGAAATGGATGAGGACCACAGAGTTCAACGGGCCTGAGGTGCAAACGTTTCCCCAAGTTTGTAGCTACCTTTTAAAAATACAAGATTATAGTGGATAGATGGAAAGGAAAGTTCTCAGTTCAGTCGGCCCACGAGGAAAGCTCAGGAGGTCATCACAAATGACTAGTTTTCTAACCAAGCAGTTATTTGCAAGCAGTACAAATATGTTATTTTTCTTTTATGAACAAACTTCTTGTGAGTGAGTGGGAGGTCTTACCTGGAATTCTTTGATGAGATGGTCAACAGGTTCACCCATGTAGACCATTAGAGATTTGAGGATGCATTCTCTTCTGATGGTGATGTCCACAGTCTGAGTAAGAACAGTTATATATATATATTATAAATCAAATGCAAAAAAAAGGACGATTCAGCCACTGATCCCACAGATAAAAAACTCATTCATAGATACCTCATCCAAAACCTGCAAGATCCCGGTGGTCTTCTGTTTCACAACTCCTCCCCTGCTCCTGATGACTGGTTCTTTGTGTACTCTGTATTTCCTCTCTGCAATTGACATTCTGTGTCATAGGAGAAGACCAGGATTGTTCACACTTTAGGCCACTGCTCTGTTCTTAATGATTCAGAGGAAGAGCCGCTCAGTAGTACTGTGTCATCTGTATTCACAGATCCAGAGGAGGAGTCTTCACTGTACAGTCCACTTGTAGGGGTACTATTTAATGGTGTCTCAACTGGGTACAAGACCACAGTTGTAAAATCGGGGTCTAATTTGACAACTTTGATCACTGTTAAATCTTTAATCGCATGTGTAGATGTAAGATTAACAAATGTGTTCCCAAAATCAGTGTCTTTATTCTGTAGCCTTATGTAACCTTCTAATCCACATGAATTCTTGACCTCCTCAATGAGCTCTTCCATTGAGTTGGGAATCCCATTTCGAAGCTCTAGTCTGACGCTGTTGTCGTCGTTCAAGATGATCAGCGAACGAACAGGTGGTCCAAAATCAGCCATGGCGCTCTAAGAGAAAGAGAGAAATAGAGAGATGTGAAGAGGGAATTAATGAAATGCAGGGGACTCAATACATTTTTTCTTTTCAAATTGCATTGTGTTGTACTTTACAAAGTATTACATACAAAATTCATATATAGATATATATATATATATATATATATATATACTCATTCTGACCTTATACATGAATGTATCTTTTAAGAGTTATTCATCAGGAAGTTCTTCAGATGGCAAATCATCATTCAACTGATCAGTAGTACCCGTTTCAAATGATTCTAAAACAGCATACCCATCAGGCTTTAAATCATTACATGTGTGTGGGGTATGCTTCTTCCATTTGTGAGTATTGAAAGCTCCGTAATGATTTGTTGTGTATGAGCAACCAGAAAACATACAATTTACAAATTAATTCCCTCATGACATCTTTATTTATTTTTTTAAACTTACCACAAGCAATGACCATTCACAGGATCATCCACATGGGTAGAACAGTAGGAATAGATGGCTGCTTCCCTGAAGTTTAAAAGAGATTTTATTTATTTATTTTATTTGGGCGGACACAATATCTTTATCAATTGAACTCGAAATTTAAAATATAAGTCGCTCGTCAATATGAAAGAAGCCCACTTACTCTGTCCTTAAATTGACGTTTAACACCAGAATTTCTACTCTGGTAATAAATACAAATTCATAGTCTTATCTATTTATTTACAATAGAAAACACGCAGCCTGCCTGTTCATACTGTTTACAGGCCACCAAGCCTCAGTTAAGAAAAGGTAAAGTTGATACTTAATGTTTGTCTATGTGCCAGAGTGTAGGAATACTCTGTTACAGTAAAAGTCCTGCATTCAAAATGTTCCTCAAGTGAAAATAGAAAGTATTCTCATCAAAATATAGTGAAAGACAGTGAAAGTAGTCGTTGTGCAGATTGGTCCATTTCAGAATAATATATATGATATGTTTTATAATGATGGATCATTAAAG
Source organism: Champsocephalus esox (assembly GCA_036324585.1). Lineage (NCBI taxonomy): Eukaryota > Metazoa > Chordata > Actinopteri > Perciformes > Channichthyidae > Champsocephalus > Champsocephalus esox. The sequence goes on along the minus strand of CM070494.1, from coordinate 3,609,275 downwards.
TGTTCTCGGGGCTGGTGGAGGTGCAGCTAGTTTGAAGTACTTTGTAGACTGCAGGGTGCTGGTGGAGGTGCAGCTAGTCTGAAGTACTTTGTAGACTGCAGGGTAGCTGGTGAAGGTGCAGCTAGTCTGAAGTACTTTGTAGACTGCAGGGTAGCTGGTGGATTTACTCCAGGTGGAACTAAAGTCTGATTCAACACTTGATTATATTTCACATCATTCATCCAGATCTGTGAAGTAACTAAAGGTATTCATACATGAAGTACACCATGTACCTCTGAACTCTAGTGGAGTAGAAGTACACCATGTACCTCTGAACTGTAGAGGAGTAGAAGTACACCATGTACCTTTGAACTGTAGAGAAGTAGAAGTACACCATGTACCTCTGAACTGTAGAGAAGTAGAAGTACACCATGTACCTCTGAACTGTAGAGGAGTAGAAATACACCATGTACCTCTGAACTGTAGAGAAGTAGAAGTACACCATGTACCTCTGAACTGTAGAGGAGTAGAAGTACACCATGTACCTCTGAACTCTAGTGGAGTAGAAGTACACCATGTACCTCTGAACTGTAGAGGAGTACAAGTACACCATGTACCTTTGAACTGTAGAGAAGTAGAAGCACACCATGTACCTCTGAACTGTAGTGGAGTAGAAGTACACCATGTACCTCTGAACTGTAGTGGAGTAGAAGTACACCATGTACCTCTGAACTGTAGTGGAGTAGAAGTACACCATGTACCTCTGACTTGCGTTCACTACCAACCTAAAAGTACCTCAACAATTAATCAATTATGTATTGAAAAGTTATTTGGCTGATTGTTTTATATCGGCTCAGCCAGGTAGGGAGGCCCAGTCTACGTACAGGTCACTAATGTTGAAATATTAAACTTAGTTTTCTTTTCTTTAATTTTGCATCCTCGTGTAGAAGGATATCACGAAACACACATTTGGTTGTTTACAGCATAAAGAACATCTGATTTAATGTGAGGTAGGGAAATAATCATTTGAGTATGTGTGTATAAATATGTAATTTACAACAGCTATAAGATGCTTGAAAAGCTGGAAAATGCACCTTGAAAATGCTTGAAAAGTGCTTGAATTTGAATTTGAACCCTGAATATTATAGTTGACTTTTCATTCAGGAAGTATGACGCTGCGCTGTCAGTACGCTTCTCCATGTTTGTGATTGGTCGAATGCTCCAGATACGACCCATTTTATGTGAACGAGTACCTAACTAGATAGGACACGGCTGGCTTGAGCGATCCACTTGATAACCAGCGTCGTAGTACAGTTTAGCGAGAGCGGCTTTGTTTTGGATTAAATCAACTGGATAACTCAAAACATATCCAGGATATGTTGAAATGAAATCTTTAGCTCAAGTTCAATAAGGAAGACCTAACACGAGTCACTTACACGTCACCCGATGGCTCCCTTCCCCCCTCATTAAATATGAGGGCGTCACCCCTCAGCAGCCAATAGCTGCACATGCTAAATTTCTTAAATGCCTGCTCTTCCTCCCTGTCAGTTGTCATTGCAGATGGCCGCAACCCGCCTCCACTCCTCTCGCCTCCAGTCTCCTCCAGGACAAAGCTAAACCTTCCTTCTTCAGACCGGTCTCACCTACTCAGCACCACCAGTGTCTAGACCCCGGGGATTTCATCGGAGCGGTGCTTTCCCTCCTGAATGATTATCCTGCAAACCGGGGCCTAATCGCCAAACACCATTACATTCTCCTGTTGTATTATCATGGCAATCATTTCATTCATATGACGTGTAAACAATAAATATGTAATTCTTACATCACGTCTCTCCGGTTTGAACTAGATTCGTAGTATAGGCCCCAGGTTAGCCACTCAGCATAAGTTACCATGGAGATCTAGCCCGCTAAAAAGAGAACCAGCGTCGTAGGACCGGAAACCAAGTTTTTTTCCGGCTTCGTAGTACAGGCCTCTGTAATCAGTAACCTATAGCATATAGGTTTGATATGTTGTTATTCTGAGGTATTGAATGTTATAGCGTTCCTATGCTTAAGCACCAATAAGTGCATTTGTTGTCAGCCCATTTCTGACAAATGTGTGACTTTATCATCTGAGTGGATATTAAAAAAAATGTCTTGCAAAAAACAAACAAACTCAGATGTACGTTCACAAGAAAACACAACATGGGGATATCTTCCTACTGTAGTAGTACGTTTTAATAAAAAGGTACAACTTTATTTTTGTGTCTTTTTTTTTGTAGTTGACGGAATATAAAATAGAAATATCAAATCAAACCACTTTCAACTAAAAATTCTAAGTTCATATTTGGTCTGACACATGGCAGCCATTTTGTTAAAATGGTAGTGTTTTCTCTAAATTGTCACTGGTGTTACCGTCACTGGTGTTACTCTTCTTCCTGGTAACACCAGTGACGTTCCTATATAAATAAGCTTTGCATAATGTATAAAAATACTTTAAGCTCTACTTGTTGTGGATTCATCAAGTTAAGAGTTAGTTATTGCTATTTAACAGGTTTTACATGTGTTTAGAAGGAATATATTTCAGCAGATTTGTATCACCCAGATTCCACCTTTTCTGTAGAATGACAAATACCTTTAGTTACTTTACAGATTTGGATTGATGATGTGAAATATAATCAAGTCTTAAATCAGACTTTAGCTCCACCTGGAGTAAATTCACAAGCTACCCTACAGTGGAGGAAAATCCATGTTCTCGAATGCAAATCCTACATTAAGTTTTTCATCACTGTATGGGGATGTGGATTCAAGAGATCATTACAGGTATACCCACACATACCATTGTAACATTATCTTTAATACATCTAACCAACTTGTGTCTGTCAGTATTGTTGCATAAACAAACACAAGGCCATCCTATTAGTGATAAACATCTCAGATCACTGTAAATAGAAATAGGAAGCAGATAAAGAGAGGACTGTAAGAAAGGAGCCTGAAAGCAGGGGTACGGTATGTTGAGTTTCTGAGGGTAACCTTCAGTTTAATCACTCAGCGTTTCTCTAACAACAGCGCTGATTACTCAGCCTCGCTGAGACATTACCCTGCAATCAAAGCAGCCCGCCCCTACCATCTCTCCAATCAGCTTTCATCCATTTCTGAATTATGCTAATTCACTTTCTCATTAAGGGGCCAACATAAACAAATTACTATGTGTTAATCATTCAGCTTGTATAGGTGTTAGGATGTTACCTGCATGGTTGGGACGGTTACTTAAAAAAGGTATTCCGTTAAAATACTGGTTACTAAAATGTCACAAAATATAATTGATGTAACGTGAGTAGTTCCTGTTTGGTTCTGATTCCATAAATATAAAATGCAATGCAAATGAAGACAATACAAGATAACTGGACTCCAATAGTGACCCAGTTTCACAGTATAAAAAAAGAAAAATGTGTGTAGTTTGTATCTGCTGGCCATCTGTGTGCACTGTCTTTTACGAATACCTTTCGTGTTTTACCATTGGCTAAAATAATTCTGTGTCTAATCGTCTCAAATGAACGGAAGAGTATCAGGGTCACACATTTATCTGAGATCTGACCAGAAGTAAATTGTTCCCGAAAATAGTTGGAATTCCGAGAACATGTTCAGAATTATGACTTTTCTCAAAAGTCTGACTTTAGTCTCAGAATTAAGAATTTTTTCCCTGACAAAAATAAATCTCTATAAGTCAGATCTCAGATAGATTTTACATATAGCCCAAAATACATGTAAAAGACTAATATTGTGATTAATCACAGATTATTATTGTGATAACACAATTCATTTTTGTATTGATTGACAGCAGCATATTATGAAGTTCTATTTACCTATATTCAGGCAGATATCGGTGAGGACCTGCATATTGTGGCTGCGACCATGGACAGCAGAGTTGCTGCTGTAGAACGCCAGTTGGAGCCGAGTCATGGTGGAGGACTGGCTGTACCGAGTGACGCTGAAGCTACCTGTGGGAGCGCTCAGGGTGATGGCCAGGATGGTGCGGTGTCGGTGAAGGATGCGATTCTACTGATGTACATCCCAACTGTGTTGACCCGGTTGCTGCGTCAGGGACCGTGAGTGCCTATGTGAGCCCTGGAGGAACTGCGGTAAATTCGCAGGTATGGAGTCAAGTGGTGAAACAGGGCCGAGGTCGGAGGAGTAGGGCCGAGGGCCAGTCTGCCTTAAACAGCTTGTTGGGGAACCTGAACGGAGGATGCCTAAGCCTATTGTTGGCACTGCTGCACAAGGGAATATAAAAGTGATCCGTACGAAGTTGGTGAGTGTTTTTGCTACCAAATTCTCGCCAGACCTTGACGCTGAGACACTGTCCGAATATCTAACTGAACAACTCGGCCGTGATGTTAACTGTCACCGTATTGACACTGCGAGCAGCAGATATAGCTCGTTTAAAGTGTGTGCTGAGTGCAATGAAGTTGCGGAGATGTTTAACCCAGAACTCTGGCCTGAAGGCTCAGTTGTGAGGCGATACTATGAACCACGTAAAGCGGAGGTGATAGGGGCTAGCAGAGCTAGACCTTTTGCTGGTGCGAGGGTACTGAATGGGGCTATGGCTGAGCTGCTTAGCTAAACGTTATGCGGGTTGGATCATTTAACTGTCGTGGGCTGCGCCTGGGCAACAGCGCTGCTGATAGGATCCGCCGTGTAGTGGTGGACAACTTGCTACAAAAATGTGACATTTTATACTTGCAAGAAACTTTCTTACCAAAGCAGGACTTGGGAAAGTTGAACTCTCTTACGGCCCGTCCACACAGCGGCGTGCGTTGACGCTTGCCGGCGGGCGTGTCTGAAACTCGACCAACAACCAATCACATGAATCTCCCGCCCCTGACACACAAGCAGCGGTTTGATTGGCTAGAGCTTGTACTGGCATATGATTCGATTGGCTGACGCCTCGCCGAGGCGTCAAAAGTTGAACATTGCTCAACTTTTGCAGCGAGCCACGCCAGCTACGCTCCACGTCGCTTCCCACGATGCATTTCGGCTAAAAGTGACGTCACCCCATTCAAAGTGAATGGGCAAGCGTCAACGCAAGCTGCTGTGTGGACGGGCCGTTAATGACAATTTTCACGGGGCTGGTGAGTCCACTAAGGACCTATCTGTGGGAATAGTGAGAGGAAGGATAGCAGGGGGCGTGGCTATCCTGTGGCACAAAAAGCTGGACGCTGTCATTAATGTCATCAGGCTTGAAGTTGACTGGTGTATTGCTGTACAGATCCAAATGAATAACAAGGAGTTTAGCATTCTCAATGTATATACACCATACAGTATGAGTCACAGCATAATGAAGATGAATACCTGAACAGACTTGCTTTTATACATTCTTTTATTGTTGATAATCATTCCTCCAGTGTTTATGTAGTGGGTGATATGAATGCTGACATATCAGACAAAAGGTCCTTGTTTGCTAAGCATATGCTACAGTTTTGTGATGATAACAATCTTATATTATCAAGCCAAATACTTCTGCCTACAGATAGCTATTCATATATAAGCGAGGCCTGGCATACAACTTCATGGCTTGACCATTGCATCAGCACTGCTAATTCCCATGACATTGTACGATCAATTGAGATTGTGTATGAGGCATCAATGTCAGATCACATTCCTTTTATAATGTCACTAGATTATGATAGTCTCCCTGAGATGTCTCAGGAGGTTAAAAATGCCTGTACCACTAAAGTGGACTGGTCCAAGCTCACAACTGAGGATAGGCTACTATTATTACTATGGGAGAACTGATGTCCTATTGAGTGATGTATATCTACCCAAAGTGGCAACTCTGTGTGTTGATGTGGGTTGTTGTGAAGTCAACTTGAAAAATCCTCACAGGAGATCAAGGGGTTAAAAAGTCGGGCTGATTGACAGAGTGGCAGCTGTCTGAAATCAGTCTCTAATTGCTAATCAGCGTCGCTGCACCTTTTAAAAGCACCGCACCTGAACGAAGGGCAATAATCAAAGCTGGAAAGGGACAAATTAAAGAGCGTGTGTCCGGCAGCAGCAACGAACCAGCAGAATAAACGTTGAAGAAGCAGCACTGGTGCAGCCATACCAAGCTGAAGAAGCGGCCGACTGTGTGTTTAGTCAAGTCATACAACTTACCGTTCATGGTGCACGTTAGAATGTGCGTTCTAGTTCAGTGTCATTTGTTTGTTTGATGTCCTCAAGCTAAAGCAACATGATTGTTGATTTAAAAACAAGTGTGTTTTGTTTATTGAGATATATAGATTGGTAAAAACGGTTTGCATGCTGCTAAGAATTCAGTCTATTATATCAATCAATCAATCAATGTTTATTTATATATCCCAATATCACAAATGTTACATTTGTCTCAGTGGTCTTCACAGTGCGTACAGAATATCAGTATGACAATACGACACCCTCTGTCCTTAGACCCTCACATCGTACAAGGAAAAACTTCCAAAGAAAACCCAGTTTAAAGGGAAAAATGGGAGAAACCTCAGGGAGAGCAACAGAGGAGGGATCCCTCTCCCAGGACGGACAGACGTGCAATAGATGCCGTGTGTACATTGAAAAGATAATACATTTGCAACATAGGTAGTCCAAATGTTTGGAAATGCATGTGTATAATAGGAAGATGAATCCACGAGGATATCCATCCAGGACCGATGATCCAGGACCACAGCCACGACTCAAGATCCAGCGCTCGCGATCTAGGACACAAGACCGCAGGATCATCCATGACTCCGGATCCCGGCGTATATAGACACCAAAAAGAAAGACATTTGGGGAAGCTGGGTTAATCGGAACATGAGAGTACACAGGTATAGACAGAGAGAAGGAAGAAGTAAGATGTCCCCCGACAAACTAAGCCTATATCAGCAAAACTAGGGGCTGAATCTAATCAGCCCTAACTATAAGCTTTATCAAAAAGGAAGGTCTTAAGCGCACTCTTAAAAACGGATAGGGTGTCTGCCGCCCGAACACAAACTGGAAGCTGATTCCACAAATGTGGAGCTTGATAAGAAAAGGCTCTGGCTCCCATTGTACTTTTAGAGACTCTAGGAACAACCAACAACCCTGCATTCTTGGAACGCAATTATTATATTTGCATTTTTAATGAGACTGCATAAGTTAAAAACTGTTTAAAACATAATTTATAAAAATACATTAAGAAAGTAAGAACAGTATTCACAAGTGTTAAAAAGTATATGTAAAGCATGTCTTTTTTCATTTATAATTTGATGTGCATTATATTTACAGTAATTATTTTTTATTTTTCATTTACGGTTTTTTACCTTACAACATAAGTTGTACAGCAACAACAAATACCAAAGTAAAGAAGAACTCAAAAGATCAAAGCTGTGGTCATTGTACGAGGGAAACCCAGTGAAAACCTCCTATGGACTCTACCATCCCTTTCAAGCGAGGAAAACTGCAAATATACCCAAGGGCGTGACAGTAAAAAACCGGGGCTGTAAGCTGGAACAGTGAAAACAGTGATCTGGAAAAAGATAAAATACCACCCTGCAAACAGTCAGTGGATCCAAATCCAACATGGCTGATCAAACAGTCAGGAAAACAGTTGAGCAGCTCAAAAATGAGCGGACTGCAGCAAAACGATCCATCACACGACTAGCTAACAGTATCATCAGAACTCACGACGGCATGTCAGAAGACCAGCTCCAATATAGCTTCAATAAACTCTCCATGGGAGCCGACAAAGTCATGGAAACCAATGACGAAGTCATGGCAGAGGTCATTGCAGTAAAGGAGGCAGAGCTGAAAGAGGAGGAGTCAGCCGAACTAACCGAACAGCAAGAAGCCGACATAGCAAGGATCACAAATGAATGTGACTTGAAGCTGAAGGAGGTTGGAGAGCTACTTAGAGACATGCTTTGGAAAAAGTTTGGAGATGAACTGTGCACAGCTGTAGAACTAGCAGAAGCTGAGTGTGAGCGTGTCCCTCGAGTACGTCCTGATGGCAACCATGAGGCCTACGAATTCATTCTCACCCATCTGAAGTCACTGGTGGGGACCGCAAAGGAAGCTCATTGCAAGTGGCAGCAGTGGGTTCCTGTGAAAAACCAGAAGGAGTTCCGCAATCGGTTGAGAGACATCGAACGGGAAGCAACCAGTCTGGTTTCCAGAAAGGCTGAGTTGATCATGGTGAGACGACAGGAAGACACAAGGTCAGGATCAACAAGTACTGCCAGTCATCCCATCTTTACCCCAAGCATTAGGCTAAAACCCACAGCTCTCCCCAGATTCTCTGGCTACAAGCGTGATTTTCACAGGTGGAGAAGAGACTGGTAGTCGCTCCAAAAACAGGGAGAACCAACAGGCTCCAAAGAAGTTAAAAATATACAGTTGCTAGACAGTCTCGATGACAGGATCAAGAAAGACTTTCACCTCACTACTTATAGAACCGCTATGGCAATCGAACGGCTATTGCCATTGAAATAGTGGAAGACCTTCAGAAGATGCCATCTGTCAGAAGTAGCCAACCAAGGAAAATTGTCGAGTTGATTCAAGCCGTGGAGAAAGCACTCTGGGACCTGAGTGACCTCGGAGACACAGGCGCCATAAAGAATCCTCTCGTAACAAAATCGATAGAGCAGTGGCGAGCCGTCAGGGCCCTCTAGGCCTAAGATATTCTAAAAAATAATATTTGAAAACATTAAAAAAAACACATTTTTTTATTTTATTTTTTTTTACATGTTTTTGTTGTTACATTTTTCATTAGTTTTACAAAAATAACTTGATTTAATTGTATTTAAAATAATATTTCCAAAGAAATAAATCCTTTGAATCTGCCTGTTCAGTTTCTGTTGGAATGTGAAGGGTTAAATGCTAGCTGCGAGTTGTGTGAAGACGGGAGAGCTTGTTGGTCCCTCTCTACATTCACAGAGGGCCCGCTATAGTAACTCAACGAGAGAGAGTAATGTCAAATGACAGTACAATTGACCAATCATATCTTCCCTCTAAATGGGCGGGCTTTATTTTCGCGGACTTTATGACAAGTTCCGCCCGCTGTGAGGTCTATGCAAGTGGTGCAGTGACGCGTCCTGAAACCCGGAAGTAAGCTTCGCTCGGATTCCCTCGACAAAAGAGCAATGGGATTTCTCCATAGGGTTTTGGAAAATAGCTGGAAATAAGGTCTGTGGGAAACTAACCTGTTAGATAAATGCACGTTTTGTTCAGAGAGATAATATCCACACGTCTACCCTACTTTTATTATTTTCGATAGATTTATGATCGATATATTTAAAATTAGCATAAGTTCGTTCATGATGGCTCACTTCAGTGATAGTGATGACATCGTTGCAAAATGATTAACCGAGTCATTTTCAAGATTGAGTTACAATGATAAACTGGAGTGGCAAAGGATCAGCTGAATGACCCGCAAGTGATTCATCCAAAAGGACAGGAGGATGGACTTTTAGTTTCAGTGATTTGATCATCAAAGGTAGGCCTAAGTCATTTTCAATGTGGGCCGCCGTGCCGACTTAATTCATTTGTAATTGGTACTTGGCTGTGGGTGCCCTGTCATGATAGGTGTTTATATGGTGTTGTTCTGTGTGGTAGAGGGTCGCTGTCATTGATGTGTTTTGCACCCCGGGCCGCTGTTTTGATATTCCGCTGAAGTATACGCTGTGACCTGTGACTGTGTGTGTGTTTATATATACAGTCTATGGCTGTGACGGAATATCTCTTCTTTTTTTTTAGAGGGAAGGGGGTTCAGAGGGCCTAGGTATAAAAGTCACGGCTCGCCACTGCGATAGAGAGTAAACTCCCTGAGTCCCTCAAAAAAGAGTGGCTTGTATATGTAGCCGATCCAAAAAAGGGTGTGAGGCCAGATAAAAGGTTTGATTATCTCTTGGAGTTTCTCAAGCAGCAAGAGACTATCTATGAGGAGCTCGAGCAGCTACGAGATGAGGAGCCAAGTAAACCAAGTAAGCCGAGTTGGAAAGACACCAGAAAAGTGCCAGAACCAAGTCTACAAAGTCAAGTTTTGTCTCGAGTCAGATGTACTCTGTCCTGGCGTATGCACCTGCGAGTGCAAGTACTGGGCGCGCCCCAAGTACCACACCCGCTATTTCAGTCTAAAGATGTCCAGAGACACACCCTGGATCGTGCTGTATGCTTTCACAGATTTTGCTTTGGGAAAGAGCAGCGCAAAATGCTTGTTATGTAGAAAATATTGAAAAGAAGGGTCCATAACACATTACTCTAAGGATCGAGTTCAGACATATACAGATGTAGCGCTTCATTTCAGACGCCTACCCGTGCGGGTCCGTGATCGGCCATGGGGTGGGCCCCTGCTGAAAAGGAAAACCCCCCCGCAGGACTTGAAACGCCCCCTTGATAAATACATTTAATTATAATGAAACCAGCTGCAATGGATCATGGATCCACCAGGGGGAGCCATGAAAAGCTGCCACACTGGAACTCATGTGAAATAAACAGCTGATCGACAGGTATCTGATATAGCGGATATTTGTTAAGATCCATATGTCACGGATAGGATCATATTCTGTGCTAAATAAGAGACATGTAATCATTTACTAAACATCACCATGTTTTTATTTAACAAAATAATGTTTAATTCACGTTGGCGTAAGTACAAAACCATTGCTATGTTTTTAGATCAGGAAATGCATCCAGGCTCAAACAAACGATTTTCAATCATCATCCTCACGATCATTTAATGTATCATATGTTCGCGAGTTGAAATGAATGCACTACATTTAATCCACGTGAGTTTACAACAACAAAAATAATCGCTTTGTTTTTATATCACATCCGACCGGAGGAAAATGCAGCACGGGTCTCACTACCGATAATCCTAATCCCACGGGCAAACAATAATATGTACAGTGTTAATAGTTTACTGTATTATTAGTGTCTAATATTACTGGGGATTTCGGAATGGTACTGGATTTTGATTTATTGTATTGGCTTCATATCGCAATATATTCTCGAAGTCTGAAATGCAAAAATGTCCAACATTAGGGCAATTCACCCTACATTTAATCATTCAAACAAAATCATATTTTGTTTCTTTTTAACGAAATAAATGTGGTTTAATCCACATAATGTAGGCCTACTCTGTTAATTGTTTACTGTAGTATTGTTTAACTTGAAGGTGCCTGATGGAGAGTACTGCACGGGTCTGATTTTCAAGACCCGCCCCCGCGACGTGCAATACCGAACCCTCCCCGCTACCCGCACATATTGCTAATTAGTTCCGCAACACACCAGCCGGGCCAGGTTGGTGGTTGAATGTGCGTTTGGCATCCTCTCATCCTAGTGGAGAATGCTCAGGCGTGTCATCACCACCAGCCCCGAGGTAACAGAGTTGTGTGTGAAGGCCACCTGTGTGTTGCACAACTTCCTCCGCAGACGATAGGAAGACCATCACGCACACCTATCGCAGAGTCCATGGGTGAAGCTACTCCAACCCTGTGTGATGCACCGAGGATGGGCTCCAACAACGCCACATACAGATCCATCTATCTGTGGGAGACCTTCAGCTCCTATTTGAATGAGGAGGGTGCAGTGCGATGGCAGCATAGAGTGGTGTAGGGTCACCATTGTCTCCAAACCAAAATGTCTTTTAAGAGCTACCCATATTTTCTTTAAAAAGCAAATATTCCAAATAAGCCATTTTAAAATCAACCATTCCTAATAAACATGTTTCCTGAATTGATATTATGATATGACTAACAACTTTTTTCCTTCAGTCCTGTTTTTAGTGATAAAAATTACAACAGATTTTCACCTGAACAATTACAGAAGACAGCACATTATATATCGACATACATGAAGCTTCTGGTATGTTGCAACTGACAAACCACATGGACAAGTCAAGACACAGTATAGCCATAACATACTTTAAATAACTTTTATTTTTGTAATATTGTGAGTGAAGTGTGTGATGAGTGATGAGTGTAAAAACATGTCATGTGGATCAGTATCAGTATGTAATTAATTAATTTTCCAGCTCTGCTGCCTCCAGGACCGCCTTGTGTATTTTCAATCTGAGCCTCAGCCTATTTCTCCTGCTGATCAGCCTCATGGTGGGCAAGGCACTCTGGAAAAAGAGCAGGTCTTCGTCCTCCTCCACCACTGGTGGTGGTGGTGGTGGCATATCCAGCATTGGACCTACGGTCAAAAGCAGATTTTCCTCAAAGGGGGACATCTCCCTTCCCCTTCTCTTTTTCCCCCGGAATCCGACTCTCGCCTGTGCTGGTTGACTGGCTGGCTGACTCAGCAGGCAGACTAGCAGCCTGACTGGCACCTGGTTGGCTTTCAATGCTGTCACCCAGGCTCTCTTCCAGGCTGTCTTCCTCTTCCTCTTCTATGGAGGTGGATGGAGGCAGGGCTTGCCGGGGGAAATTGCTGGACGTCTCGCAGTCAAGCATGAATGGCTTTAAAAAGCTCATGATTGCCGCGAGACGCCAGGGCTTAGATCCCCCAGAAGACCCTGCCCGGCTCCTTTTCCCTTCCTTCTCCAATATCCTCTCCTTCCTGTATTTGTCCCTGAGGGACTTCCACCGCTTTTGCACACTTCCTCTAATAAAATGAAATGAAAGAATACAGTTAATTTTTTGAATTTAAGAAAATGATTCCTCCATTAATGAAAACCAAATCCCTTTATCACTGTCAATTGCATAAAAGGTTTTACATGTCACACTTTATCAGAATCAAAATCAGAAACAAGTGTATTGCCAGGTAGCTTTGCACATACTAAGAATTTGACTTGCATATATAAAAAACAAGAAATCTAATATAAAACAAAATGTTTTACACCGTAATAAAATACAGTTAAATCTCAAAAAGATAGAAATTAAATAAAGCAGTAATTTACATGGAAATAGAATGCATTTTTGCATATATATATATATATATATTATATATATATATATATATATATATATATATATATATATATATATATATATATATATATATATATAACTAAGAAATATGAAAGCAGAAAGGAGTATGACATTGTGTGCATTAATGTAATGCATGTGGCAGAGGTAAAGTGTCAGCGGATGATGAACATTTATGTGATTAATCTCTATGGTGCTATGATATGCTAACTATAGTGGCTAATGGCTATGCTTGCTAGCTATGTTAACACTACGTAAACTGGATATAAACTCCCCAAACAAGCGAAAACCTACCAGTTTCACCCACTGTCTCTGCTACCTCCCTCCATGCCTGGTTCCTCCGGTTTGTATCCCGGTAGGTGAAGAGGGTCTGGTCATACAAAACCGGGTGATTTGCTACGGCGATAATCAGTTTCTCCTCCATCTTTTTTTGAAATATAGAAATGAACGGCGGGATATCTCTCCCAGCTTAGACGCGGTTTGATTGGCTAGCGCTTGAGCTGTCATATTTTCAGAAACGGGATTTGATTGGCTGGCTACGGAGACGGCGGAGACGGACCGCTATGCTACCCACAATTCAGTTTTGCGCTGTTGCTGCAAAATGAAAACGTTGTTGATTGTCTGTTCCAACTGGCCACTGGAATCAGGCAATTGATACACGTTGAAGTTCAATTACAGTTTAGAAATAGTTTAACATTCTTTATTAAACTGTTTCAAATTATTTCTCGTACAATTGGTCTACAGACATTACTAAGATTCTGATAGTTGTCAAATACTGAGCTTATGAACAATAGAGTAAAGGCAGCTGGTTAAGCCAGGATCAATATACTTGTTGAGGTTTTATTGTGTACATAATAAATGTTTAAATGAATTGAGCAATTTTTGTAAAATGTTGCAATCTTTTTAAGATAAGTAATTGCAGTTCAAAGATAGATGTTGTTTTCTCCTTCTCTTGTTCACGAGCCCACACAATAACTAAACTATTTTGCTCTTGATTTTTTTGAAATGGGATTTTCCGCTACATAACAGAAGACTCAATTCGGGCCATGGGGAACGTTTTGGGGACAGGCCAGGGACAGTTGGATAAGGTGCTGTTTTGCCCATGGAGAGGTTTGCATATTTGGACGGAATCTCCCCCTTTCTCTGCTCCTAAGGTGCTGCAGAGTTGGATAGAGACCGCAGCACCCAAGGTCAGAGACAGGTGTGACCTCTGGAGGGGAAGCAGGCTACCCCCAACCAACCCCACACACACACACACACACACACACACACACACACACACACACACACACTTTGGATGAGTATTTGCCTTATCCACTTGTTGCCTTCTTTAGAGTTATTAGTAATTCAAGATTAATTATTGAATTAAATGTGCTACATAAGATAAAATACTGAAGCTTTGACTTGATCATTTCGTTCACAACATTAGACCTTGTCCTCTCTACTAAAATAAGATACGTGTGCATGTTTGGGTGGTTTAACACTCCTGTAATGTACCTAGTCTTGTCGGGGATGCAAACTCATCAGGTATGAAAAGAAAGGGGTGACGGGGATCCGAGCCCCCCGACCCCGCGGGGTGTCGGTTTTGAAATGAGGAATAACAGATGATTTTAGCAGGCAGAACAACTCAAGCAGCAGGTAATAATAACAGAAATGCTACAGAGTCACGCTAATAGAAATATATATATATATATATATATATAAAAGCATTTATTTTAATTGTGTAGCAGTCAGTTTATAATTTTGCCAGCACTGTTGAGCATTTTCATAAATGTATTTTCATGCCTCTGTGCAAGGCTTAGTCTTTCTATCTGTATAGCCACTGGTGTAACTAAGTTCATAAACTCAACAAGTACTATACTTGGGCACTATTTTGAGATACTTGTACTTTATTTGAGTATTTAAATGTTTTGCTACCTTATTCTTCTACAGTTCAGAGGTACATGGTGTATTTCTACTCCGCTACATGTATTTCATACCTTTTAGTTACTTTACGGATCTGGATGAATAACGTGAAATATAATCAAGTGTTAAATCAGACTTTAGTTCCACCTGGAGTAAATCCACCAGCTACCCTGCAGTCTACAAAGTCATTCAAACTAGCTGCACCTTTACCAGCTTTGAGAACACTCTCATGATCAATCATTATAAAACACATCATATATATTATTCTGAAATGGACCAATCTGCACAACGACTACTTTTACTGTCGCTATTTTCACTATATTTTGATGACAATACTTTTATACTTTTACTTGAGTAACAGCAGTACTGCATTCAAAATAATGCAGTCCTTTTACTGTAACATAGTATTCCTACACTCTGGTACTTCTACTTTTACTCAAGAACAAGATCTGAGTACTAAAGCTAACGTTAGCCAGAACATTTTTCAGTTCACTTCACGCTCTGCCGCTCCGACAGGGAGCTCTGCTCTGAACACCTGAACGGCCAGTTCTAACAGCTTTTCACCAGCGGTCCAGTCTGTAAGAGTCACTCCGGACCATATAATATGCATAGCTGTATAGCTGCTTAAGCTAGACAATTTCAGCGGAAAAGCAGAGCATTATTATATCCAAAAGCATAGCCGACGGGCAGGAAGACATTCATTATAATATTAAAAAATAAATGAAAAGAAAAGAAGAACATAATGCGGGCAATGTTGGCACATAACAGCTCGCGGCTGCAGATTGTCACGTGGTGATCGTCTTCTCAATAGAACATCTTTGATAATGGATTCTGGCCTATCAGAATCAAGATAACAGCGTGGTGTTGTTGCAGGAAATCCCGACGGAGAATAATTGTGCGGTAATACATCCCTACATACATCGATACAACATTACGTGTTGATAGAAATCATCACATAATGAAATAAGACCCCACGGTTTGATGATTGATAGGTGTGTGGGCTGTCTTCCATTTTCACACACAGAACAATGGGGGCTATCCACCCTTATCCACAATGTAAAGTCATTCACACAGCCTCTTCCCTCTGTGAGGAGCAGCAGGATTTATTTTTCATCTCAAGAAAGAATGTGTATTTTATGTTAGTATTTATCCCCCCAGACCTCCTGCGGGGATTGGGTTTTCAGCATGTCAACTTTTTACCTGTGGGGAAATTGCAGGATTGGCTCCAGGTCGTTTTTTTGTTTACTAAAACACAATGTGCCTTTTTATTTCATACAGTTCAATTTGGATTTAGACAGGGAAATAATCTAAACCTCACGCGTGGCGTTTCACCGTCAAGGGGGCGATATAGCGTGTATGTAATTACATTTCAAATAATGATTTGAGCCCCACCACTGTATGGGTTAGCCCTACCATAGATTACCCAACACAAATACTCGGGAGCCGATAAGTCAATTAATTGCTTATCATGACAGGCACACAATAAAACAGTGGAAACAAACATGTGTTTGACTTTCATTAGTGAATGAAACTGTGTGCCCTTTTATAGTCTGTGTCCAATATTGTGTATTTGTATATATATCCTAAATATATGCTAAGGTTCCGCTACTGACACGATAGCAGTCATTTTGTGCGCATGTGTGTAATTAAACCCATGATATCAAAATCTCACTCTAGCCAGGTACCCAAAGTTCGCAACCCTGCCCCAATAATATTTTTGTTGCAGATCTACATGAATCACACAAATGATCTATTTTGGATTGAAAAGGTGCCAAGTTTGCATCCCTGCTTGTTATCCTTTTCATTATAGAGCTGGAAAAATTGTGTATTGATTAGATTCTGATCCGTGCAAGTCCTATTTTAACTGACTTTAGTTCTAATGTTAATGATAATTTGATTTCAACCCATAAGTAATTATTTAAATGAACTCAACATTTCACATGATGGATTAGTGTTCCACATTTTCCCTCTAATTAGTTTTATGATTGAGCCAATGGTAAAGAGAGACATTGATGACCCTGTGTCCCTTTTGTTGTCCATGGCCTCGGACGGCTTCACTAAAAAGTCACCCAGCTCTGCCCTACTACAGTCCGGCTGAGTGCAGTCACAGAGATGCCATGGCTGCTCTACATGACATTAATGGTCTGGTCCGGGAATGGACACCATTTCCTGCTCCCAGAGAGAATGAAATTCCTCAAACTGAACTTTACAAGCCGCTGATACTGTCTCACATGGGTCTGCTCCCTCCCCCCCTACCGAGCCATGAACTGAAAGCTTGACGTCTGCTCTGAACACTTGGAAGCCTCCCAGTCACACCAGCACTAAACCCTTGGGTCAGTCAGATGAGACTGACGGCTTCACTTAGGGCATAAGGGTCAGAAATATGACTCTCGTTACCATGGAGTGGGTTGTTTGTTTTTTTAAGGCTATCCATACTGCTATGCAGAGGATGCCTGTAAGATTGGTAAGCTGTGAAAAGCCCCTACTATTTTTGGTATAGGCCTGATGTCAGGGGCCTCTTACTGTCTACTTCTACATGTATTCTCATTATATAGACCATATTTCCACCTGGTGAGACTAGAGGCTGCACAGAACTTAGGCTACAAATACAACCATTCTGTTCTGCTCTAACAATTCAATTTATAGATTATATATCAAAATAGTTCGTTTTTATTGTTTCCAATGATAACGTCACCTTAAGTGGAGGAATGCAAACCTGTTTTCAAATGTAAGGTTTTTAATTTGTTTGACATTTCTCAGTAATGACACCTTCAGACGCCCACTATCATTCATGCTATGCCTTCAGTGGTAACTCAGATGTTAAGGGGGTTGAAGCTTTTCGGCTATGCTTTGTTTTTTCAACAAAGGTGTGCATTTCCTGCATAAGATATGTTTCTCACAATTGTTTTTGTTATTTGCGCACAGCTGATACTGACTTTTCTCGATTAATAGCTTATCGACAATACCATGTTTAAATAGACTCCTACGTTGTTATTACATTATGTGACATATGTAAGAAAAGGGAGGGGAGAGTCAATTATATTTGAGTAATTGATCTCTTATTGAAACATTCATTTCTCAAACCTATGTTTTATGGAAGAGGACATGTACTCCTGATAAACTCATATGTTATCAAACGGTAAATGGTGAATTAATATAACATTTAGAATAATTGAGTTATATCGGGTTATATCCACAGGGTTATATCCACAGGGACTAGCTCACATTTAACTTAAAATGTCTCTGCTTTGGACTGATGAGTATATGATTCTTGCATGTTAAATGACTAACACAAACCTTACATTTATGCATGTGCATGTGTCAGGAAGGCTCCCAAATAATTCTGAAGGGCCTATCCTATTTTTGTAATTGAATGATAATGTGCTAATCCATTACCTTGAGTTGTCTGCACTCAGGAAAACATCTCTATCAAGTGTTAACCCAATAACTAGGACTGCTCTGAAGGCCAAAGGTCAGAGAGAGAGGATCACACTCTCCGGCTGCAGAGGGCACCCCCAACCACGGGCAAGGAGACACGAGGTCTTTCGAGATAAGAGGATTCTAATCTTCAACTTTCTGATGGGATGGGATGCTTCTTCATCTTTCTACTCAGACAACTCTGCAGGACGAGCGATGGCTTCAGAGGCTCCATGTTTCTTGGAGGGGCAGATTTCTTCCTAAACATCTCCCATCACTGGGCGGGGCATCTGGATGTGCTACATGGAATAGGCTCTGCTCTCAAGCAAATAGTGGAAGGAATGCAGGCAGATGAGCCTCTGTTTCACTGGGAAATCATAAAGTGCTAACTGAATGAGCCACAAAAAGCAGAGTAATTGGGGGGGGTTGAAATATGGTGCTCTGGTGAAGAAGAGTTTTGAGCCAATCAGCACCTCAGGGTTAATCTACAGTATCAGGATGCCTTCACACACCAGACATTCTGTGTCATAAAGAGAGGAAGAGAACAAGTCAGGAGGACAAGTTCTTCTAGCTCTTGTACAAAGATAACATTTGAATTGAATGACCAGATGATTACAGACGTACAATTAATGATTGTTTTTATATTTCCGATGAACAGATATGTCTTAAATAGTGGTGACAAATGTATTTTGTCAGATCAGATTACACTTTCACACTAAACAAAATAAATTAATTGATATTTTCTGATTTATAAGATATTAAACAATAATATATTTCTAATATTATAACAGACAATGTTACTATCCTTAATCATTACCAGGTAAAGTGTACATCGAGGAAACCAGATTACCAGGTTCCCAATCCAGGTGCTACTGCATGCGAAATTTCTGGACCAGATAGAAAAACAAATGTTCTATCCACTCCACTTAAATACTTAGCAGGTGATGTAGATTGTTCAAAAAAGGCCTTAATCACTCCTTTTTAAACGAACAAAAACGAATTCTGCAGTAAGTTTAATGTTAGCCTACGTGCATGAACGCAATATTAGCAACTGTTGGCTGTGCCAAAATATGCCAGAATCTATGCATTCTCCCATGTTTAGCCCAATTCCTTTCACGAAAACTGACTATGGTTTAGTGAGCTGGAATGACATAGCATCCAGAATTAGCGATGAGGCTGAGGACCGCTACACTCCTTCCTACCCCACAGACTCTGAGCAACCTTTACAGTACGAGGGCTTAGTCTCTCTCATTGTTGATACAGTAAATAAAAAATTACCTGCCTGACGGTTTCAAACAAATAGATGTTTTGATTTTTCCTTCCTCAGGTTTATACAATAAAATGTCAGATTTTTCCTTTTCAGATTTTGAACAAATGTATTTGAATACAATGTATGTACTACTAAGTGCCTTACTCTTGAATAAGCATACTGAAGTAAAGTAAAGTAATGTGAAAGATTGAGGACACAGTAACTTTACAGATTACAGATTGATCAATTAATCACTGTGAATGTATACCTTAACTGGGAATTGTAGCTGGATCTCTCATAATTCTGCAATTTTTGAGATGTAAGCTGATTTTGAATTTGAGTTTGATGAATGAGATTAACTGAGTGATAAATGATAAAAGATCTTATTTTGAAACATATATTTTCCTATTATATTTTTGTATTTCATGTGTTTATTATTGTGCTTTTGACAAAAGAAGTCAAACACTGAAGAGATATGATTTTTCTATTATGATTGACTGTGTTCATTCATGGTGATTGAAATGTTTTCAATGTTGTTTTACTTTTTTGATGTAATTGATGTATGTGAGCCCACACAACTCTGAAGACGCTTATTAATTAAGGGACTGAAATATTGTAAAACTAATGTTAATTGGTTATCATAAATTGATAAAAAGGAAGGAACTGTTAGAGAATATTTTAAGGATATATCTTTGTGTTTTAAGATTCTCAGTCTTTCTTGCATGTTCCTGCAAGTAATTTCTCAGCAAGACACAGGTCAAAAGGTATTTTGCCTTTCCTGTGGGGGAGGGATATGGGCACATGAGAAGTTGCCATACAAACAGTTTTTTGTTCCAGGGTCTGGTATTGATTACCAGAGGCGGGAATATAGGCCACTCCTTTCTTTCATGTATAGTTCTGCGCTGTGCCCTTTTGTCTTGAGAGTTCGCGGGGCAGGTCATCTGTAGAGATGTGAATGTGCCTTGTGAACCCTCCGGCCGTTTGGTCTGTCAATAAATATCAGTGCTTGACATTCAGAACTCCTGCTCATCCCGTGTCTGTCTGAGTCCTGACTTTCCATTGCAACAGAAGTTTCCCTTACATTCTCCACTAGAGAGCTTCACCTCAGCCATTCCGAATGTGGAGCGCACAGCAGCAGATTGATGCGCTGCAGAGGTTATGATTATGCACGGTCCCGCGGGGGAGAAGTCTGAGGATTTAAACATTAAACTACATTATTATTATTTTAATATATTTATTATGCAATACCCGCGACCCGACCCGACCCGCATCATCTTTGTTTTACCCAGAACCGAACCCGGAAATAAGCGTTTGAAAAAATACCACCCGCGAATCACCTTTTTTGCGGGTCTCCCGCGGGTACCCGACCCGATGCAGGACTCTGGCCTGATGTGAACATTTCCAGAAGAACTCTAGCTTGAATGGCCTTTGTATGTATACAGTAGGCCTACAGTATAGCCCAACCATGTACACCTTCCTTTTTTTCCCGTCCATAGTTTGAATTGGATAAAGGTAATGGTTATGGATGGTGCTTTTATAGCCTATTGTATAATAACTGTGTGATTTATATTGCTTTTCAAATATGCATATATGGCCACCCATTTACACGGCTCTTCCCGTCAAGAATATGAATAGAACTTAGGTAGATCACTTTACATTTCTGCAAATTAATTTTTAATCACACATGTCTCCCCGTCCCGAAAATGATAAATAAAATCAAAAGAGGAAACAATTTTCAAGTTCAGTTTTCAACGTTTTATTTAAAATAACTGATATAACAGACACCATACTGTAGGCCTATCTGCTGCGGAAACTAGGACGAGCTATTTCGGGATATGTTTTTCGGGGGCTCCTCAGTCTCTCATTTACCCGGCTCCTGATCTTATGCCACTGGTCAATGTTCAGATTTGGGAACCAATTGGAAATATAGGACTCAATATTTTTCAACCTCTTGATGGGAAAAAAGGAAGGTGTAAATGGTTGAATGATGAATAAACAGTGAGAAAATACAGTATTTACAGTATGAATACACTAGATATACACAGCAGCCCAGCCTGTGAGCAGTATGAACACCAATGAGCGCTCAGCTCGAGATACCAGCGAGTCGAGAGAGAGAATGATATCTGCATTTTCTCTTTTGGTTTGATTAGGACACATCCTGGGGATTGTGTTTACAAACATTGACCAGACCGTTCACCAGCCCCCACCCCCCATTTTTATTTTTTTATTTTATTTATCCTTTATTTATCCAGTAATGTCCCATTGAGATACACGATCTCTTCTTCCAGGGAGTCCTGACCATCACGGCACACAACAAGTTTCAACATAAAACAAGGGCATTAAACAAAAAAATCATACAATTCAAATATAAATACAGAAGGCCATTTGTGCAGTGGCAAGAAGCATAATCCCATCAGCAATAGCATCAGGTAAAACAGTTACATGTTTCACGAAGGGCTAATCGTAGCATACCTTGAAAAGCATTTACAGTAGGAAGTGCCTCTAGACAAAGTTTTACTTGCAGCGTATTCCATAAAAAGGGAGCATAGTGGGAGAATGCAGCTTTACCAAGCTCTGACTGCATCAAAGGAACATTTAAAAGCATCCCATTTGCTGCTCGTCTGGTATTAAAAAAGCAAGTATAAAAGGACAGAAGTCTGGAGATATATAAGGGCAGCTTACCTAGCAATGACTTAAGGATACAAATCAACATGTGTGATTGTCTTCTTTGGTACAGAGAGGACCATCCTAAGGACTGATACAAAGTGCAGTGGTGGGTGCGAGAGCCTGCACCCGTTACAAAACGTATAGCATGTTGCCTATGATGTCCTGTGTTGCAAACTCTTTGTTTAAAACGAATTGGCCATCGGAATGTGTGGAGGAATTCTCCCAAGGGTCACATTCCACAGCTCACTCCTGTGATCTCCCATCCCCCAGTCTGTAGGTTTGTGTTTAAATATTTCTATGCCGTAATTCATACTGGTCCTCTCACACACATACATTCTCCTTACAGTATACATATATAGACTATATGAGTCCGTGTATCTACGGTAGGGGTGTTGAAAATAATCGTTTCTACGATGCATTGCGATGCGGACTTGGACGATTCGGTATCGATGCAGTGACGGAAGATAATCGATTATAGCGTAGTAACGTTTCTTCCTGATTTTCCGGCCTCGGCTTTACTATAACGTTTTTTTTCTGTCACTTTAATATCAAATCGGTCGGTGACACAGAGATCAGGGAACAGACGTGACAGCGGCACCAAACACGGAGCAGTCTGCTTTATCCACCAACACAAGAACACCAGTCCAGAACCAACAGCAGAAGGACCCGCTCTGAATCACTCTGTGTCGCTGCGGCTCAGAGACACAGGGATTTATGTTTTTCAAAAATAATCGCGTTACAATCATGTCAGGTTTTTGGTGGATTTAATTAAGTCTTGGATTGCAGAGTATGAATGTCCTCGAGCAATTTTCAGACGATATATACGTGTGTAAAGTTTGTGAAGGCAGGAGGAAAAAAGCTTCCACGATCACCGTCTCCTCTCCGTTCCTCCAAACCCCGCCCCCTCCCTGAACATAATGAGTGACAGGCTGATAGTGACCCGATAGAAACTTTATTAGTCACTTAATCACTGAGATATAATGAAGCTAACTTAGTCTCATACATTCATGGGATGTATGTAACAGTAAGACTGTAAGTGTGCACCCACATGCAGTATTTTTGTTTGTATATGCTATTGTTAATACTCCTGTTGTCTGCTGTGTTCAGACTCAAGTCCTGTGTGTGATGCCACATGCAGGACATTCACTGTCCTTTTTTTTAACAGAAGACCATTGCTAGAAGCTGCAGCTAGACTACAGAAGCATTATTTTTTTTGTTTTTGAGGATGGAACAACTTCACACACGGAGGCTAGACCTATACAATTCATTTATTTTGGTTTATAAATTAATGCCAAGACATTTATGTTATTGATTTCTGAAGCACTTTCTAAATAATAAAACGAGAGTTCATATGTATTTACTGCATGTATGCATTGATGAAAAATAAGACATGTGCAGTGAAATAGAAAATTGAGGATGCAAGGCATTGGTATGAATCGTGATGCATCGGGATATCGAATCGAATCGTGGACAGGATAATCGAATCGAATCGTGAGACCAGTGAAGATGCACAGCCCTAATCTACGGACCATTTGTTTTTCTTTATTAAAAAAGTAAACGGAAGAGCGTCTGAGAGGCGTTTTTGCCCTTTTGCTTTTTAACTTACTAAATGGTCTAATGGTCAGTGGAGCGAGGGGGGAGGCTCGCGAAACTCGCGGAAGTGATTTCAAAACAAAAAGCACTTGTTTGCTCGGAACAAAGAAAACGGCCAAGACACACATTGAGTCCAGAAAATGAATGTTATTAAGGGCTGTACATATAATAAGCCTGCGTCTAAAATTGACAACAGGCTTATTATATTTACAGCCCTTAAGATACACTTTTGTGTTTAACAGCTGACCACCATGACATACTTTGTTTTAGTAGATTTCGCATGAGAGCAAAATGTATAAATATGAACAAAAATCTGTTTTTTCTGTCTTTATCTGTGCCACGCTTCAAAGCGGTTTCTGTCAACTACGACACAGAGGGCAACATCACAGATTCCTCCTCCTCCATGTCAAAAAACAAGCTTAAAGCTTGACTCACGTTCAGAGTTCTCTTCATCATAGTTGAATCTTAAAAACTCTAAATCTATCTAACTATATCTAAATTCTCAATGTTTGTCCGTCACTTTACTTCAATCGCAGTCTCCCGCCGCCTGTCTTCGTCTCCCGTCTTTGTCTCCGGCCGCCTGTCTTCGTCTCCCGCCTCCTGTCTTTGTATATCTTCGTTTCTCTCCTTTCCCGCCGTCTCTCTTCGGTTCCCGCCGTCCCTCTTCGTCTCGTTTCGTATCACTCCGTTTACCTGATTACCTCACCCCATCCCTGGTAAATACATCCTGTTGAGCAGAATATACAGTTTCCAGTATTTTCCGTTTCGTAAAATGATAAAATACGGCGAAGATATTAAAATATGTGCTATCATTATTCATACTTCTGAAATATATCTGTATTCACTTTATATCATCGTATGTCCGTGTTTATTGGGTCTTTTTGCATAAAACAAAGACTGGCATATAGTTTCAAGCCAGTACTTTCGACAGAAATACACATATACATCCTGTTGAGCAGGATCTACAGTTTCCAGTATTTTCCGTTTTGTAAAATGATCAAATACGGCGAAGATATTCAAATACATGCTTCCATATTTCATACTTTTTAAATGTATTAACTTTATATCATCGTATCTCCGTGTTTACTGGGTCTTTTTGCATGAAACAAAAACTGGTATATAGTTTCAAGCCAGTACTTTCGACAGAAACAGACGGCAATGTTGTCCGGACTGTTGTTTTTATGCGGCACCGGCTTGAACAGGTCATGTGATCTGATCACGCCGGCGTGACGGTCAACTCCAAAGGGTTAATATTAAATACATATAAGTATTTTTACAACTTGTATTTAGAAATACTCTGTTGTAATTATTGATGCATAAATGTGGCATCTGCTATAATGGGGTTAATGTATGATATTACTAGGGCTGTCAGTCGATTAAAATATGTAATCACGATTAATCGCATGATTGTCCATAGTTAATCGCGATTAATCGCAAATTAATCGCACATATTTTATCTGTTCTAAATGTACCTTAGAGGAATATTTTTCAAGTTTTTAATACTCTTATATGAGTGCAATACAATATAAATGGTGTGTGTGTGTGTGTGTGTGTGTGATGGATCGTTGGAGCTATGTGCAACTCAAGGCATATGCTCGAACGGGAGCTGCCTGGACGCTGCAATCATGTTGCGCACTATCCGTGCTGACTTTTTGTACAATGTCCCACTGTCTGGCTTCCTGGATAAAGTCAAGTGCTCGGCGTAGTTGTGGTGAAATGTCGCTCCTCTGTTTTCATTTAAACAGCTCCTTATATCCGTTAGCGCAGCTAGCTAGCACCAGATGCTAACAACAACAATACACGTAAGGTCTCTCTCTCACTCGAGCCACACATACACACACCCTCCCGGTCCTCCCGATGGCCAGTCGGTGCCTGCCGGTGAGCGTGGATGTGTGGTCTGCCACAAGCGGGCGGCAGGAGCGGGGCTGTCAGCATCAGCTTGTAGATGGTATTTTAAACTGGATGCGCTCTGAAGCTACGGGGCGGCCGAGGACAAAAAATACACATGCGTTAATCGCGTTAAAATAATTAGTGGCGTTATTAACGCGTTAACTTGACAGCCGTAGATATTACTTAATAATACAATACAT
This sequence comes from Champsocephalus esox, assembly GCA_036324585.1. Taxonomy (NCBI): domain Eukaryota; kingdom Metazoa; phylum Chordata; class Actinopteri; order Perciformes; family Channichthyidae; genus Champsocephalus; species Champsocephalus esox. Next base: position 3,583,479 of record CM070494.1, on the reverse strand, counting down.
TATAATTTATGATATGATAATTACATTTTAGTTTTATTCATTTCTTATTTCATAGTTTCTCATTATTATTATTTGTATCGCTCATTTTATTTTTGATTTTTTAATCTGTATGAATCTGTGCGGTCCTGTTTTTCACTCTCACCCTGTTGCTGTTTGAACTACTGAATTTCCCCACGGGATTAATAAAGGTCCATCTTATCTTAATGTATAAGTTGATTTACTTCAATCTACTGTACTGTGTAAAAACACCCCAACAATATTACAATTAATATACTGCATAAAGCAAACTATATACTTTATTTGATCTAAAATATTGATGTTTTTCATTATAGTAGCTTGTGAAAACCATACAGTAACAAATAAGTGATTACATGCTCCAGTATTCAGCAAACACAACTGCAGAGCTGCAAACATTGCAAACAGACTAAGTTCTACAACACCCAGTTGTCTTTGTGTATTTTGTGAATGAAGCGCCATCTCATGGTTAAATCCTGTAATTGAACAAATGGGGAAATTGGGCAACGCCCTCTAGCAATTTAGCAACACCCCCAGCCACTGGCATCCGCTGGGCTTTTGACTGAGACACATCCATGTGAGTCTGATCTGGAGTCCTACATATGTAGGTAGGCTGTCTTGAATACTATCATCAGAGTAATTTGATCAAATCAATAAATTTAAGATTCATCTGATAACACGAAAGCACATGGCTATTACAGAATGTCATGATGTTGCATGCTAAGTAGCCATGTGCTTTCTGGGGCTTAATCTTTATTGATATCATTCAAACATTCACTATGATTATTATAATAATAATAAAAATAATAATAATAATAATAACAATAATAATAATAATAATAATAATAATAATAATATTAGTAATGAGCTTTATATTTGTATAGCACCCTTTATACAATAATTGTAGCCAAACTTGCTTCACAGCAGTTCAATAGACAAATTAGTATAAAATGACAGGATAAAAGCAATGTAGAGGAGCAGCTACATTTAAACCACTAAGATTAATACATGAAGACTTGTGACTCAGACTTGGACTCGACTTCGACTCTCCCTAGGTGACTCGGACATGGACTCGGACTCAAAGAGTGGGGACTCGAGAGTGACTTGGACTTGACTACAACACTTGCACAAATGCCCACTCTCCTACTGCCATTTGACTACCTTGGAGTCAGACTAGGCTGAAAAACACTGACCATTTTCCTGTGTAGAAAAAAGACCCTTTTTACTGGATGTGTTTTCTTCAGTACTCTCATGGAAGCAACTGAAAGGACAGAAGAGACAGAAGGAGGGGAGGGAACAACATTGTAAGAACAGGATGTGTGTCTTTCTATAGCCGCCAAAACGACACCCTGATTAACAGTTAACCTTTAACACTAAAGCAAAGTCAAACGGCAAGATATTGTGTGATGTTGTGAGCCAGGCTCGTTGCCAGACAGCTCTGAAAACACCCAGGTTCCATTTAAACTCTGAGCCAGGTTGAGGCGGAAAGGTCAGAGCACACACAGCAACTGTGTTACATTGAGGGTAAAATGGTTTGAGGAGTGAAAGGGCAGTAATTGTGCTAGGTTTTTAGAAAATAGTGGATTTAAAAAGGTCATGTGGACTAAGTGAAACTGTGCATGTGTTATTTTGTGTGTTCGATTCAATGGCACAGGTGTAAGTGAGAAGTGGACTTGCTATCTATCTCAATTGTTGCATCTTCTTTACTATCTCATAAATGTCTTTAAATTACTTTACACTGGCTGAGATTTCGGTTTATTTGGAATCCTAACTACCGGCCAGAGTTCTCGCTCAGGCTTCCAAAGCTGTTGTTAAGTGCTGACAAACACACTGGTAATAATGTGATTTTATTATTTTTCATAACCATATGGAGACACAGCTGGCTCCTGGACACAACTGCCTTATTAAACACATTTTATTACTCTTGCTTCGCAAATCACAAAACATCTCATTAGCCAAAATACCAATGCTTGGGTCGTAATTTCACGCATACATGGGACATATTATGGCACCAAAAGAACAGACAATTTTCTCAGCACACACTCTGGACATTTACCACGGGTAAAATGTTTGCTGGCTAAAAGTAACAAATAAAAAGCTCCAATGTGAAAAGAAGAAGAAAAAGAAGAAGACGTTCACTTGTCATTGACAATATGGATATATGTGGTGTATGATCCATGTTTGCTCATTGTCTGATCTTTGAAATTAATTACATCCAATAGGGTGGTGCAGTGATGACATGTTTTTGTAGGCGGAGAAGTTTGCATCGCAAGAGCAGTGAGATTTCCCCATTGGATTTTGGTATATTGCAGAAAATAAGCTCTGTTGTCAACATATGTCTTGATGATGATGATACTTAACCTGTTTGCCGCCATTTTCATGATACATGGAAGCTTCGATGATATTGAGAGGAGAGAACAGGAAGTGGTAAACGGCTCTAAATCAGCATAGTTAGTCATTAGTCATCACATTCCTCTCCATTCTCCTCCCTATAGAGCAGTGCAGAAACAACGTCAATGATATTTTAAACGGTTATGGTTAGAGGCCCTGAAATGAGATTTGTGGTTAAAACAAGCCGTGTTCACGTTTCGTTCTCTGACATTAAATTGTTAGTTATTACCCCATTCTTAAATGTTCTAAGCTTATAACAACGGCGGTTGCTAACAAGTGAGTAAACATAAATATCATCACGCCAAACAGAAGTCCTCCTTTAGCTTAGCCACGGTGAAGCGCAGCCACTTTTTATGTCGGGCGATTGCATTTAGACTTCAAAGATCGCAAATTTGCTGCAAAATACCAAAACCCAATGGAAAAATCCCATTCCTTTTCTGTTTAGGGGGCCCTTCGCGATGCTAACTTCCTCGGCAGCAGGGGCGTCGCCTGGACCTGGAAACATTCGGGGCTTAGCCCACAGTGGCAGCGCTACAGACACATTTTCTACTGCAAGACTCCCCACACGCACATACACAATTGCGCCATCTGGTGTCACAAACGTGTGTGTGCATTAGCTTTGTTACGGCAATGGATTGTGGGAGATTCTCAAAGCACGTGAGGATCTCTTGAGGGTAAGGTGCCTGTATTATCTCAGTGGACAAAATGTATGTTTTTATTTTATAAGGACAATAACTTACTGTTGTGTTTGTTTAGTTTAATGTTAATTGTTTAATGCTCACAGTTACAGCAACATGTTTATGTGTGATTGGTTTGATATGATTTATCAACGTGATCATCAATAGCTAATCTGAGCACCAGAACCCAGCTCACGTGTCCTTTTATGCTGTCCATTGAAATGCAGGAAAGTAATCACCAGCTCCGAGTGATCTGTTGCCGAGGGGACACTACACCGGAGTTACATAAGCAGAGAAAAAGTGCTATTCGGGGGGAACTCACCTCCTCTGGGGTCCCCCAGGAAGATTTTTTTAAATGTTGAAGTTAAAAGCATCAATCTTGTGCACTTTGAGAGCAACGTCAAGAGATATGGATACATCTCTCAACACCCATATGTCAACAAAAATCAAAGAATCCGAATCAGAAACGGGTTTATTATTTAAAAACACTTTATTTTCCAATTAAATCATAAACGATGTCAAATTATTAGAAGTTGTTAGTAATCAGATTAAACAGAACCAAGGGATGGAAGGAGGAAATAATAATCCCTCGTCTCTTGCTGTTTGCCGTTGAAATGATCTCTTTTGCTGGCCAAACATGCTGGATGGAAAGCAGTGATGTCTCCCTTGCCTTGGCCCTGTATCTGCGGTCCCTAAATCAGTCATGTTGCCCATTGACTCGTGTCTGTTCTGGTGTTCCTGTTCATTGTTGTCTCCATTGTCCTTCTTGTCTGTTGTATCTCCTTCTTGTGTGTCCCTTTCTCCTGTTCTCCTTTCTTCATCCTCTACTCTGTTTGGCTCATCTGTGATGACTGTGGGTAAACACAAACAAGTATGTAAGTCAATCAGTTTCCAGCTCTGTCAAATAAATGAATTTCAAGATACACACATGTGTCTTCATTAAAATGAGTTTCACCACACTGTCACAAAATGTAATACTAACCAATTGAAAATAGTTAAATGTACATCTCTAGTAGATATCACCGTTAGAGTAGTTATCTGCCAATAGGACAGAATCATTCCTACAAATGCAGTTTGAGTAATTCACTTAATATATTCACATCACACTTTAATATAGTCATTTTCACTTAATATAGTCATCTTTCTGCATTCGACACTAAGGAAAGCTGTACAATTTGACATGATGATGAGGAAAAAAGGCCTCCGACAATGCAGATCATTTTTAAGATGGGGGTCAAGGCTTAATATTTGGGAGCATAGTGTCCCTTGCCCCCCTTTCAGGAGCCCCACTGGATTAGCTTTGATTGAAGTATTTGTATAAAAAGCTTGTTAGCTGGCTGTCCATCTCATAATGTTCACATAGAGACTTGCTGTCAATAGGAAATATCAATCAGAAGAATTATATTTTCATGCAAAATCTGTCACAAAAAGAGGTTGCATTAAATGCAGGTGTTGTTATGGCAACGTCAGTGGCCAGACAGCCACATTTACTGCTGCAAATACGTTCAAACATGCTGTTAGCAGTAGCAGTGGCAACTATGCCACCATTTCAGCTGACTCTTTCTCAGAAACACTGTCACATAACGTCCAGGAATCATATATTTCAGTGCTAGGTTGATGCTTAGCTAACTATGAAACACTTTAACTGGCAGGACTCCGGATCAACTACTCCTGTAAGGTAGCTTCTAGCTTCATGTCGAACACAGACAGTAAGTCAACATTTCCCAGAGAGCTTTCTTTGAAATCACCAGGTAACGCTAAAAAATACAACATTTAGATTGTATGACAAAGTGTGTATAATATATCTGGCTAGCTAAAGCTACTTGCTAACGGTTTAGCTTACCCCCGCGATTCAAAGTAACGTCAACGTAGCTATAATTTATGCTTTGCTTACATGTTCGCATAACTTGTAAGTTTACTGACATTTACATACCTTGTTCACCTGGCTCAGGTATTCGCTCTTGGGTTGTTGTTTGAGCCACCACTTGAGAGTTGCCATCTTTTTTATTAAAAAAATGTCTAATGTCCATCTTCAGAAACTCCGCGTCCGCGGCTGAAAGTGTAAACACTGTCACAGAGGAGAGGTACGTACCTGTCAGCCAATAAAACACGTTTATTTCCATGCAACTCTCTGATTGGTCTGGTGGTTGCCTCTGTTGCATTCACTGAACACGGGAAATTACAATTCTACCATCTTCTAGGTAAAGTATGGTTAATGTATTATATTATTGAGGGAGAATTTGTCCGGGGCTAAAGGAAAAACATACCCCAGGCGACGCCCATGCTGGGCAGCCTACACAAATATGCCAACACTCCACCAGTGTATTTGGCTCATTTCCCTCACCTCAGCCTACCTGCCCATCTCTCCACCTGCACTTCATTACCTCTTCAGATAATTTTGTATTTAAGTTCTGCGATTCAGACAAGTCTTTGTTGAATCCTTAGTTATATTCGGTTAGAATCCCATTTGACTTTCCTGCGTATGGGTCTACCTGTTCCAACAATGGGGTTGTGACTTTTCTCCTGAATATAAGATAAATCAATAACCACTGCAAAGCTCATTAATATTGTGGTAGTTGCGTACAGTGCATCCGGAAAGTATTCATACTAGGGATGTTAAGATTCACCGATTTGCATCGGTGCACCGGCATAAACGTTCAAGATGCGAGTGCACCGGTTGAAAGAGTGCACATCGGCTACAATTTGGGTTGAACTCGCGATGCATCGATTGTAGTATCTTTGCATCGGTAAAAAAACGATTCATTCATATAATATCCTCTCATCCTGTCAGCGCTCAGCATAGACGACCTTTGATCTTTGCTTCGCACTACGGAGGCTGAGAGTCTCAGTTATCAACACACATGGAATTCGAGGAGAAAGAGAAACACAGCGCACCGAAAAATACCTACAAATCAAACGTTTGGCAACACTTCGGATTTTTCAAGAAAGACGGTCAACTTGAAAAATCGCTCGCAAATTGTAAACGATGCGGTGCCGCTTTAAAGTACACAAGTAGTACGAGGAACTTAGCGACGCACATAAAGAGGCATAAAGAGAAACCTGAAAGTTAGACATATGAGTTAAATCACTCAGGGAGGTGTTCTGTCAGAGAGAGTGGTGTTTATTATTGGCAGTCACATGCTGCTGTAAACTAGTTTAAATGTCTGAAAGCAGTTATAAAATACCTGTTTGGTTATTTGTAGTTTTTATTGTTCAGATAGAAACCACTGCTTTCTACTCACTGGTGAGTTAGCCTCTGGATGAGTGTTAAGCACATCAGAATGGCAGCTATGCACTTTGGTATGGTATGGTGGTATAGTAGTTGTTATTTGCACATTGTTAATCATGGGCAATGCATCTTTAATTGTTTAACTGTGAGGTGTTTTTTAAGGTAAAAAAAAGAAACGGCATGATGGGATGCGCAGTACTAGAGAGCCAAATATGTAAAGCACGTTTTTGTTAATTTATGATTTGCTGCATATAAGGAATAAAACAAAAATCCTCTGTCGTACCATATTGAAGTTTCATTATTTTGCATCGTATTGAATCGGCCCGTATTGCATAATGTTGAATCAAATCGTATCGAACTGTATCGCGACAGGGGTGAATGGTATCGCATCGCTTGGCGTTTCAAATGTATCATTAATGTATCGTATCGTTGGCAACGTATCGAGATGCGCATCGACCTCAGTGATGGAGATGCACATCCCTAATTCATACCCCTTCACTTTTTCACATTTTGTTATGTTAGAGCCTTATTTCAGAATGGATTAAATAATTTTTTTTCCTCAACATTCCACACACAATACCACATAATGACAAATAGAAAACGTTTTTAAAGAATTGTGTATGTATTCACACCCTTTGCTTTGACACTGAAAATTGAGCTCAGGCGCATCCCGTTTCCACTGATCATCCTTAAAATATTTCTATAACTTGACTGGACTCCACCTGTAGTAAATTCAATTGATTGGACATGACTTGGAAAGGAGCACAAACCAAGTCATGAGGTCCAAGGAATTGTCTGTAGACCTCAGAGACAGGATTGTATCAAGGCACAGATCTGGGGAAGTGTACAGGCAAATGTCTGCAGCATTGAACGTCCCAACGAGCACATTGGTTTCCATAATTTGCAAATGGAAGATGTTTGAAACCACCAGGTATCTTCCTAGAGCTGGCCACCCAAACCAAACTGAGCATCAGGGGAGAAGGGCCTTAGTCAGAGAGGTGACCAAGAACCCGATGGTCACTCTGACAGAGCTCCAGTGTTCCTCTGTGGAGATGGGAGAACCTTCTAGAAGGACAACCATCTCTGCAGCACTCTGCACTATGGTAGAGTGGCCAGAAGGAAGCCACTCCTCAGCAAAAGGCACATGAAAGCCCACATGGTACACCTAGAGGACTCTCAGACCATGAAAACCCAAATTGTCTGGTCCGATGAAACCAAATTTGGCCTGAATGCCAAGCATCATGTCTGGAATAAACGAGGCACCGCTCTTCACCTGGCCAACACCATCCCTACAGTGAAGCATGGTGGTGGCAGCATCCTGGTGTGGGGATGTTTTTCAGCGGCAGAAACTGGGAGACCAGTCAGGATCAAGGGAAAGATGAATGCAGCAATGTGCAGAGAGATCCTTGATGAAAACCTGCTCCAGAGCGCTCTGGACCTCAGACTGGGGCGAAGCTTCACCTTTCAACAGGACAATGACCCGAAGCACACCGCCACAATAACAAAGGAGTGGCTTCAGGATAAGTCTGTGAATGTCCTTGAGTGCCTCAGCCAGAGCCCAGACTTGAACCGGATTGAATATCTGAAAATGGCTGTGCACCGACGCTCCCCGTCCAAGCTGATGGAGCTTGAGACGATCTGCAAAGAAGAATGGGAGAAACTGCCCAAAGATAGGTGTGCCAAGCTTGTAATTGCTGCCAAAGGTGCTTCAACAAAGTATTGAGTAAAGGGTGTGAATTCCTATGTGTATGTGATATTTTTGTGTTGTATTCATTCATTCGTATTTATTCATTTGCAAAAAATTTTTTAAAACGTCTTTCACTTTGTCATTATGGGGTATTGTGTGTATAATGTTGAGAAAACAAATGAATTTAATCCAAATTGAAATAAGGCTGTAACATACAAAAATGTGGAAAAAGTGAAGGGGTATGAATACTTTCTGGATGCACTGTATATCAACAAATGTTCATAAGGCATATTGCGATCGTCCCTAAAATTTCAATTAAACAGCTGCACGTCACATATACAGTAATCAGGTGATTTGACACTATGTAGCCTATTTATATGAATATGAGTGGTAGTCCCTGGATAATTCAGCTCTCTAATCTCACTGCTGATTATGATACACCTTTGTATTTCACATTTAATATGTATCTCAGTACTTCCTAATTTCCCTGAAGGGAACATCCTCAACTCCGGAATAGTAATTTTAAGAGATCAGCAGCATCTGTATAAGTGGAGGACACGGATCTCTGCTGTAGCCAAATATGATTTACCCAGACACTTGGGTTTTCTGTTAAAGGACAATTATTTGTTCTATTCCACTTATGCTTCTCTCCCTTTTAGACTTTTTATTCTCGTGCCGTCTCTCTTTTTGTCTGACAAGCGAACGCTCCGAAGTGACACCAGCGTTTCAGTTCAGTGAGATCGGCCATTTTAAAATGCACTCATTCAAGTTGTGCTGGCCGCTGACCACTGCAGAACAGTGACTGAGAGGTGTGACTGGAGAAAATCCCTAGTGGAGCCGCTGTAAGTAACTGAGGCTAAACGAGAGGGATGGAGGCAGGGATGAAGAGACGGGGAGGAAAAAAACACTGGTGCAGTCCACTTAGATTCTGCTGCCGACAGTTCTACTGCGAACGGGGTTAACATGTATAATATTATCATTTTAGACTTCTTGGATAGTGTTAGTACATTCAAGTGCACAGCACGACATTTTAATTGTCTGGTATTTGTAACAATATTCCCTAAAAGGCACAATCACCACGAACACGGCTAAAGCTAAAGGGTCAAGAACAGTACTATGACTAACTAACGTTGTAGCCTCTATGGTTTAGCCTACCAGAGTGGACAAGTTGCTGTTAGCTGACAGTGAGGCATGTACGTGTCCATCAACGTGACCACGCGCTAATTTATGCAAAAACGTTAAGACCTGATATAAATAAAATGGTCGTGTTAGAAAACAATTCACTCACAGATTCATAATCATGAAGGTGGAATCTAACTATATCGATTATAATATTTATTGCATCCATGGGATAGAAACATGTTTTTTTCTGCTGTAAAGTTGGGCATTTTAACATGGGGTCTATGGAAATTGCTCCTTTCTGCAGCCAGCCCCTAGTGGCCCATGTATGAACTGCAGTGTGTGGCACTTCTGTATTGGCGTCCCGTCTGTTCCCCAGAGTTTGCCGCTTGGTGTGGCACTTATTCACCTTAATGACACAACAAGACACTGACAGTCCTCACAGAACATAAAGTTAGAATAGCAGACAGATGTGTGAAAAGAACAAATAAAGCTGAAGTTAATATGACAAGGCTGGATACAGAATTGAAGGCAGGTAACGTTCTTTAATGACCCCCATCAAGTAAAGCAACCTGTAGTTTAATGGCTTGCAATAAGTGAGAAAATAAGGCAATAACTGTCACATTTCTTTTGTGAAAATGATTTAAACCTGCTTTACAGGAATTCATGTGGGTTTATGTCACTCAGTCCATTCAGTTGGAAAAAGGTGGAATAGGCACTTATGGTCAATGATGATGGGCCGGGGCAGGGAATGGTTCTCTGTGGGTTCTGCCAGCAGAAGTGTGTGTGTTCGTGCAGATGTGTATGTGTAACGGCCCGTCCACACGGCGGCGTGCGTTGAAGCTTCAACGCTTCTGCCCATTCACTTTGAATGGGGTGACGTCACGCTTTGCCGAGCTGCATTGTGGGAGCGTTGCTTCACTTTGCTCGCTTCAAAAGTTGAGCAATGTTCAACTTTTGAGGCTTCGGTGGAAGCGTCAGCCAATCAACTAATATGCCAGTACAAGCTGTAGCCAATCAAACTGTGTGCATGTGTGTCCGGGGCGGGAGATTCGTGTGATTGGTTGTTGGTCGAGTTTCAGACACGCCCGCAAGCAAGCTGCAACGCACGCCACCCTGTGGACGCTACGTCAGAGCCCAGCGACGATCCAGGGTTAAATTAGACAGGACGTTCAATCACTGGACACACACACACCATAGCACGGTGTTGAAGGAGCAGCTGGTTTCTCTACACACCAACAGACCTGTCAGTGTGAGGTGACACACACACACACACACACACACACACACACACACACACACACGTTATAAAAGTTCTCTCATCAATGTAGGTCAGTGGATGACTAACCAGCTGACTCACTGCTTTCTTACGAAAAACCAATCGCCTGCCAATTTGAGTTTGGGGAAAACATTTTTTACTTGAGTTCGAAAAACGCTTAATCGGTTTTTGTATCAAATGTCTTCTTATTTCTTCTTACATCTGGTTCAGTGGGTAGTCATAATGATGATTTAATACTTTAATTATAGCACTGAACACTTAATCAGAAACACCTGTTACTAGAAGCAGTTATAATATCAGACTGCTCTGGCAGCAGGATCTAGGAGGAATAGAGGCACCAATAGTCTATAATATAACTGATGATTTACCCAAAAAAGCACTTTATATCCAAAATTCCTCCACCAGGATACGTACTATTGTTGTCTATACTGTGTGAAAATAATATAAAATGTATAGCTCCACCCTCTCGAGTCTCTCCCGGTTAGAAAGAAAAACAAGATGGCGTTTGTGTTGTAATATCCACATTTAGGGTGCATTCACACCTAATAGTCCGTTTTCTGGTGCGCACCAGACCACAGTTTGTTACATTGTTTCATTTTTCAGAAGTTTTCGGTTTGCATTCACATGGGCAAAACTCAAACGGACTATACACTTTAAACACAAGTCATGTGCACGGAAATGCTGTTCAACCATTGGTCAGACATTAACAGTGTTGGGTGTAACACGTTACAAATGTAAAGCAGTTACAGTAATATATTACTTTTTGCTGGAACAAAGTAATGTAACGCATTACTAATGAAATGTGGGTAATATATTACCCGTTACAATGTGCAGTAACGCAGTTACAACACATTTTAACCCAAAATGAAATGTGACCCGCTCTATCGAAATCAGTCGGAAGTCGCAACGGCTCATTTCAGAATAAACGTGGATTTACGTAAAAAACTATTTTTTCAGGGTTCGGGTGTTTTGTTTGATTTTAAACAAACCAAGTCTTGGCTTTCAGAATATGAAACTTTTATTTCCAAAATCACACGATAAGTACATTTTTGAAGCTTGTGAAGGGACGAACACAGGCACCTCTCACTTGCCACTCTGCTCTTCCAGCAGCGCCGCCCCCCCTCCCTCCGGCTGACATTATGAACGTAAGAGTATAGTAATCATAGATAACACGGCAGGGTCCGTTACAGTTTGTTTTCATCTGATTTATATTAAACAGAGTCTTGGCTTTCAGAATATTAAACTTGTTTCGGCAAATTCAGATGATAAATATAACTTTGAAGCTTCGGCATAATTACAAGCGGAGAACGGAGTAACTTGACACCACAGCAGGCATAACAACAGCCGGTGTTTCTCGTGAGGATTTTCCCCGGGAAACACACACAATACACACAAACGCAAAAATACACAAACACACACGCACACACTATACACACACACTCGCGAGCTTCCCCTCCAAACAAAAATATCTTCCCTCCGTAGTATTTTGATCATTTGCTCCACTAATAATCAATCAGATCGATGGATTCCAGAGAAGAGGAAACTTTAAAGGCCTTTTTCTCAAAATAAGGACTCGGTGACAGTCATTATATAATGTGACATATTTCGCTTAATATTTGGAGTACAACAACAATCCTGATATCATTAGAAAGCTAGGAATATCCTCTTGCCAACAGTGTATACAACTCAAAATGTATCTTCGGGTCAATGCGACTGATTTCGATGGAGCAGGTCACAAATGGTGTTTTGTTTTTTAAGAATGTACTAACATAGCGAGACAGTCCAACAAATTGTGCGGGTAGATTAGTAAACATGGTGTGTTTACCTTTCAGGCTTCACGTTGGGATCTGCGGGGCAGTTATGTGTTATGCACTATAGATCCGTGGGTGAATAATGTCAATCACCACAGCACACTCTATTCAAAAAAGTGAACAGAGCGAAAAATACAAACAACAAATTGTGTCAGATGCGCGTGACCTGCTCCGCTGCGCGTGCATCATTTCCAAAGTGCTTCCACAGCAGTGACACACATCTGATCTGTGGATAATCATACGAACATGGTTAAAGCAACCATCACTAAATGCCAGCAACACTGCATCTACTGCAGACCGTAGCAACAGGTCAGATGGGGACATCACGTTACCCTCCGTTGTGGACACTAGCTTACTCCCGCCTGACTCGCCGCCCTCGCCGCCGAGCAGCAGTCTTTGTCGCCCGAAACTACGCCTGTGGAAATTGATGTAAAGTATTATGGCAAAAAGTTGAATACAGCGTAATTCTGGTATATTCATTTTTATGTCACCTGATATATGGGATGTTAAGTGTTGGTTAATGAGAGAAATGTATGTGCGTTCATTTCAAGACTCCTAAAGAGCAGGAGACGATTGGGTCACACACAATTAGAGAGACAATGGTCCTTCTGATTCTGGGTGAGCTGACTTCGGGTGGATTTAAGTTCAGAGAGGGCCTGGGGGTATGAGGACAATTAAGCTCTGTTAGTTAGCTAGTCATGAGATGATGACTGGTAAATTCCCAACAAGTATGGCTTTCATAAAGGAAAACATATGACTATTGTGTGATACATGATAAGAGGTGTTTTGCTTCAAACTGAAACTGTTTGGTTCTCTGCTGGCACGGGCTGATTCACGTTTGCATCTGCCAATGAGATGACCTGAAAAGATGACAGTTGACCCCACCCCTTCCTGTTTGTGTTGGTATGAAAGCCTGTTCAGCCTTTTGTTCGCTCTCTCTTCTCGGGCTGCCAACACCGAAGGGTCTAAGCGGCCCGTGAACCAGGGCAGGAGTACTCCTTACATTACGGATATGATTTTATATGGTATGGTAATGTATTATATTGTATTGCATTATTACCTTTTATAATTAAAACAGATTATTGTTTAACCCTCGTCCTGGTTGTTTTGAGTGTTCCTTCTTTTAAAGCAAACTCATAGAATCGGCGCGGAGAAGTGATACCTACTCCTACACGCCGCCCCTCTGCGGCCCGCAGGTGCCAGGATACCACGGCAAAACAGAGCCTGCCCAGGTATATCTAAACAAGTACCCGCCTGTATAGTGGGGTTAGGCCGTCATTTTGCAGCTCGTGGTATACAAATAGAAAATGGAATATTCATGTGAAAATAGTGCCATATTCTGCCATGCCTGTAGAAATGTTGGGTCAAAAATAATGCATACAATAGCACAGATGCCTTCACCACAAATGGCTACAAAAATATCTCATATCCCAAGCTTATCAACAAGCTGATGTTGCAGCTGAAATGTTCTCCAGGTCACAAAGTCAACCTCACATGATGATGTGATAGGCTACCAGTTTTCAAGCACAGTAAATATTCTCTTCCCAGAGTATATGATGGGACCAAAGTGATGATTTAGTACATGGTTTTGATAATACTTTTGCTTTTCAATGTTTCCTATTTCAAACCATGAGCTGGTTCAAATAATATTTGCCTTGATTTACAATATCTTCTCATTTGTTTTATCAGTACAGTTTTGAAGCTTTTGTGCTTTTCTTTGCCACAGTCCACTTTGGACTATTTGAAATATTTCAGGATTGCACTTTTAACTCACTTGAAATGTTCTCACTTGCTTGGTTTCAAAACATAGCAAATGCCATAATCTGTTCATTGGGGCCATGAATGCTATTTTTCATTGCTGTTGTCAGCCACTATTGCTCATGTAAACCTACTACTGCTGCGCCCCCTGTAACCTCAGAGGCACCCTGAGTCATTTTGTTCTGGAACCGGGCCTGTACACGGCCACATACTGAACACACTACAGAGCCCATTCCGTGTCCTGTTATTGTTTACTTCCTCTCTGCCTTCTTCTGGTGCTTTATCTGACGTCCAGCGCTCCGTCTTTTAACCTCTTTTCCTTTCTCTTTCTTGATCCTCCTTAGCAACCTTCATTATAGTCCTTAACAGTGGTCTGTACTGCTGGATTAACAACATGTCACATATTAAGAATTTACAATCAGAATCGAGTATTCAACTAAGCCGTGTAATACAAGTTGTTAGTAGCCTTAAGGGCCTACACAGTTGTTATGCTTTACCACATTGCTCTTCACTGGATGTATAATGAGCTGAACTAAACAATAGTTCAGCATTTCAAATACCTAGCCATTCTTTTGCGATTATTTTGGTGAAAGTAACTAAAAAGTAATTAAAAAGTAGTGTAACTCATTACATTTCAGAGACAGTAATATTGTAATGTAACTTATTACTTTCAAGAGACAGTAATATGTAATATATTACATTTTGGAAGTAACTTGCCCAACACTGGACATTAAGGGGGTAAAAACGCAAACCCCGGCAATTTCTACTGGAACCTCCGCCATGGAGCATCGGCACTTTCGGCAGGTTCTTCTCATGCTGCTTTTAATCTGGAGATCAACAGACACTAGCGGCCCGCGCATATGATTAAATAATCAGACAACGTCCGGTAAAAAACATTATAACACATAGGCTATAATGAGAGACGCTCTGCAGTAAGGAGGGACGTTTCACCGACGACAGGTGTTCTTAATTGTATGTAGCTGACGGAGAATTTTGACTTTACACGACACTGTTCAACAGTGACGTGCACAGGTACAGGCTAATGTTGCCCGGGCAACAGCCCGTTTGCCATTTTTGTCCGACCTGCCCCTCTGGAGCATGCTCTGGAGAGAGCGAGAGTTTTTTTTGTTTTCTATTGTGACCGAATCAACATGATAAGCCCACAATTAGTATTGTAGCGTCTCACTGCGATAAAAACACAACTAGTCAGCGCTTTCATCTGCCTCCAGTCACGTGACTTTGTTTACAATCTGACAGCTGGAAGCAAAGGCAAGCCCTCCGAGTCCGGCCTCATATGGCTATGGTGATCACACCAAATGGCGTTAGAGTATAGGGGACAAACCAGGCGACTTTACTTCCTCTTGACACCGCCGGTTATTTACAACAACAAAAAAACGAAATATAGCCTATTTGTTGTTATTGTGCTTCGGTCTTTCTGTGTCTTTTCATCTGCTCCGTGAACTCCCTCAACGGGGCCGCACACTCTCTTTTCTTGATTGCCCTCTCTCAGAGAACACTTCACGGTCCCGCTTCGTTGTAGGATTTCTGCCATGTCTCTTCTTTAGTTTGACCATCTCTGTTATTAAGTTATGGAATTCTAAATAAATAAGTAATGAAATACCTTACCGTTACTACGCTCTTAAAGAATTATAAGAATAATGCGTATTGAACTGGTTTCATTAATTCGTGATTTTATTGAAGGTATTTAGTTAGAAGCCCTATTTTATCAGCAGCTATGTCTGCCGAGCAGTTACAATGGACAAACTACATTAAAACAGAATTGTCCCCATTTTTCATTAATAGTTACTAACATTAGATATTTTAATCAGATGTGGACCGCAAAAAATGTGCCTGAATAACGAATTTAGCAGTTGGACATGAAAGTCAACTGCAATGACAGTGTTGTGCTTTTATTACATTACATTACATGTAATTTGTTAGACACTTTTATCCAATGTGACATTCAGTACTGTGGACAATCCCCACAGGAGCAATTTGGGGGGAAGTGTCACCAGAGAAACAACGACATGCTGACTGCAGTGGGACCTTTGTATTGTATTGTAGCCTTTATTTAACCAGGTGAAAATCCCATTGAGATCAACGATCTCTTTTTCAAGGGAGACCTGCAGCAGATTTGAAGTCCAGCACACTACCCACTGAGCCACAGCCACCCCATTTTATATCATGAACCTTTTACATTAAAAACAAGGGGGGAGGCCCTTTTTCCGGTTTAGAGCAATAGCCCATCCAGATGTCTGTGCACGTCCCTGCTGTTCAACCATACTTGCCAACCTCGAGACCTCAGAAATCGGGAGCATTTCCAAAAACACCACAGAGGGGGTGCTAGTGGTTCGGCGGAGTTGTATTAGATTAACATTACCGTGCTTATTGTAGTTGTAAGTGCACTGCCTTGCTGCCTGTAGCACCATCCTTGATGGAGCATATGTGTGGGCTGGACCTGTATTTTAGGAAAGGAGTGAGCAGAGGGTCGAGTTGTCGATTCTTGTTCTGTTTTCTGTGACTTCATCTGCCTCACCCTCTCAGACTTTCAGTTGCGCGCAACTAAAGAGACGCGCGACCATGGAAACCAAACAATGGTGTAACTGTATTAAAGTCCGAGTGAAAACAGTCGATAGTAAATCTGATTTGTCAGAAATCTGGAAAAATGCGGGAGACATATGACCCCGGGAGGAAACCGGGAGAGGGCAGTGAAATCGGGAGTCTCCCGCAAAAATCGGGAGGGTTGGCAAGTATGTGTTCAATACTTCATTCTGCTTCACTCTTTAACTGAACAACCGCGGATGTCTTGAAAGACTCTTTCGCTAAAGATTTTGAAGATATCCGCGTTTTTGTGACACGTAAATACTACGCTTCATATGTTTTGGTGCGGACTGCGTTCACACCAGCAACTAACCGCCCCAGAGTTCGCAAGTGCTCCGAGACCACCTATTTTAGCGGACCAGAGTCCGGTTGTTTAGTTCACTTAAGAGGTCTCAGATTGTGTTCACACCGACCCAAATAAACCGCACCAAGCGGCTAAACGCACCAGGGTTTGATTCAACCGGACTATACAAGGCAGGTGTGAACGCACCCTTAATCACCTACTGGTAAGAAAAGAACAAATACGTGCTTAAACCAAAGTTGTGTTATTTATTAAATAGTTAAACACAGCAAATGTGCCAGTGTTATATTTTCAGTGTTAGTGTTAATCAGCAGGGTTCAGTGTTATTTTAACAATTAATTGGGTCAAGCTATCACTCAGAGTTTTTTCCTGAAAGTGTTGGTGTCAATTTTGGTCGTTGCGAGGACTCTCAAACCCCGAGTGTTGAATTGACCACACCCCTCAATTTCTGGTAAAGGAGCGCCATCCAAGACCTTCGACAGCCATTTTATGAAACGAAGCGGAAATTTTCACTCGATTAAAATTAATATTTTGCGGTTGATGTAAGCATGAATAATGTCTGTAAATTGTAATTATTTTACTTAATATGTATATCTTGTATCTGTAACTTTTTAATCCAATTTGAAATCGTTATTATGTCGAATTTGATCATTACAACTATACTGTAGGGATGGGAATTTGAAAGCAAATGTATATTTGTGATGCCCCTGTGGGTCCATCAGTAGAGAGGGTGTGGCTGTTCTGTCTGTGATGCATTGGTTCAGTGATTGCATTGATTACAGTAACTCAGGGCACCTGGGTCTGGTGTCCTGCAGCTATTTGAAGCTTCTCTGCTCCTCTCTGTTCTCGCTCTGCTTCTCCCTGCAGGCACCCCGGTTTTGTTGAGTATACTATGAGTTTCTTCAGCCGCTTTACTTTGTGCACTTCAACACTCTTACACACACACAAAAAGCAAAAGGAAACTGAACGTGTTTTACTGCTTTAATGGCTTATCAAGAGTACCACTGAAACATCACATCTGAAACGATGTAACAACATAATAAACGTTTTGGGGATGCAGCTTGGGATGTGAGGAGTGAGGGACATGGCTAGAACGGGCGTGTCGCCTTCTGTCCTGCCAGTGTTGGTAGGACATGAATTAAAATGTCGAACTCGGACTTCATTTTAAAGGGATAGTGGAAATTGAACCCCAAATAGTTTCGTTTGAACTTATATACAAGCATAATTACGTACCAAAACAATCACACCTGATTAAAAAAATATAATAATTGCCTTACGCATGTTAGAAGCACTTTTTTGCAGCTTCCCCGAACTTTTTTTAGAAACGAAATGATCGAGTCAGCCAAACCGGAAGTGAGGAAAACTCAGGAAGACGAAACAATAACAAACCACGGCGTCTATGCAGAATGAACGTGGAAGGGCAAATATACCAGACAAAGAAGAAGGATTGTACGAGGTATCCAGTGATGATAGCGAGTCAGAAACATCCTCTCGGCTGTCCTTCGAAAATGTAGTTTTAGGAACTGAATCTGAATCCGGTTCAGTAAGCGACGATGGTGAGAATATTGAGCCAGACGATGGACCATTACGTCCTTATTTGTTCGAGCCCGAGGTGATGGAGTTAGTTCACGACATGGGCAATGGCGAGGATGACCAGGACCAGGCGCCAGATGATGCACCCCTACGCACAAATAATCTTGACTGGTAGGTCCCCAAGCATAGCTCACGCTAGACGCTATATTATATATTGCAAAAGTTGGCATGCACGCACTGTAGGCCTATGGCTATGCCCGAGGATGACTGCATGTAGGGTACATTTCATAACATACCAGGGTCAGGTTCACATAAATTATCTTGACACATTTATTATTGTATATGTAACAGCCTTATGGGCATTAATTACATGAATACATTTAAATGAATTGTATACTAGCATGATATACAGCTTGAGCAAATCGGTCTTTTGACGTAGTATGGTCCTAATCCTAGGCTAGCCAGGCTGCCTGTCAGGTGTCGGCTGTACTCACAGTACTGTTAGTCTATCATGTCTATATGATGACTGTCGTGTACACATTCGACACTGTGTACCGGATTATCGGATGACGAGGCCTCCGGTCGCCTCATCGACAGACAATAAATGGAGTTGTACACAATGGTACAGGCTAATGATGCATTAAATCAGCCAGAACACATAATAAAATACTCGTGCCTCGTCCAATGTTTGTGCCCGTCTTCCTTTGTTTTCGTCATCACCCGAAGATTCCCGAAGTATTTCATTTCATTGAGAGGGCGTGGTCGGGAGCAGTAAAATTGAAAATAAAATGAAACTTGGCGCATGAAATAAAAAAAAATGGTTTATTATGCTTATTTTTAATAGAAATACATAAGTTAAACCCAAAATTCCACTATCCCTTTAAGGACATTTTGGCCAGGGGTGTAGAGCTATATTTTTTTAAGCACCGGATTGGCAAAACAGGAGAGTGTGTGCACCAATCTGCCTTGATCTATGAATTCATGTCCGTGACTCTCACAGTATCTGCTGCCCACAGCTGTTTTATAGAAGGAACACCTCCTTCACTTCATGAAATCTCTGCAGCGCCAGGAAATAGTTATCACCTCAGTAAACAATAAATTAATTGAAGGATTACAATAAATTCAATGGCAAATATTGCAAATTAAACCAATTATTTCATAGGTTTACTTGTATTTTGTGCTAAAATTCTAAGTATCTCATCTGTATTTACAATACAGCTTGATTCTGCATCTCTACTTACAGCTCGTTGGTCCATGTGAACGTTTACTGTTGCTATGGCAACAAGAGACCGCTGACGATAGCAGCTCTTAGCTAGCCTAGCTAAATCATCTGAACAATAATAACTAGGGCTGTCAGTCGATGAAAATATTTAATCGCATGATTGTCCATAGTTAATCGCACATTTTTTATCTGTTCTAAATGTACCTTTGAGGAATATTTTTCAAGTTTTTAATACTCTTATCAACATATGAGTGGACAAATATGCTTTATGCAGGATAAGTCTCGAAGAAATGCATGTAAGTCAATGTAATGTCCCCTGAAGTGATGTATACATGGTGTGTGTGTGTGTGTGTGTGTGTGTGTGTGTGATTGTGTGTGCTTGTGTGTGTGCTTGGAGCTATGTGCAACTCAAGGCATATGCTCGAACGGGAGCTGCCTGGACGCTGCAATCATGTTACGCGCACTATCCGTGCTGAGTGTGCTGACTTTTCGTACAATGTCCCACTGTCTGGCTTCCTGCATAAAGTCAAGTGCTCGGCGCAGTTGTTGGCGAAATGTTGCTCCTCTGTTTTCATTTAAACAGCTCGTTATATCCGTTAGCGCAGCTAGTTAGCACCAGATGCTAACAACAGCAATACACGTAAGGTCTCTCTCTCGCTCGAGCCACACATACACACAACCTCCCGGTCCTCCCGATGGCCAGTCGGTGCCTGCCGGTGAGCGTGGAAGTGTGGTCTGCCGCAAGCAGGCAGCAGGAGCGGGGATGTCAGCATCAGCTTGTAAGGTAAGGCAAGGCAAGTTTATTTGTATAGCACTTTTCAACACAAGGCAATTCAAAGTGCTTTACAAAAAATTAAAGACATTAAGCATTAAAAAAGAAAAGCTAATAAAATAAACATTAAAAGGAAAAATACATGGATAAAAGTTACAGTGCAGTCTAAAATATGAATAGTTCAATTAAACATTAAAAGAAAAAGTACATGGATACAAGTTACAGTGCAGTCTAAGATATGAATAGTTCAATTAAAAGCAGCGACAAAAAGAAAAGTCTTCTTGCTGGATTTAAAAGTAGTCAGAGTTGAAGCGGACCTGCAGGTTTCTGGGAGTTTGTTCCAGATACTTGGAGCATAATAACTGAACGCTGCTTCTCCATGTTTAGTTCTGACTCTGGGGACAGAAAGCTGACCAGTCCCTGAAGACCTGAGAGATCTGGATGGTTCATCATTTAGCAGGAGATCAGAAATGTGTTTTGGGCCTTAACCATTCAGTGCTTTATAAACCAGCAGCAGTATTTTGAAATCTATTCTTTGACACACAGGAAGCCAGTGTAAAGACTTCAGAACAGGAGTGATGTGATCCACTTTCTTAGTGTCAGTGAGGACTCGAGCAGCGGCGTTCTGAATCAGCTGCAGCTTCCTAATAGATTTTTTAGTGAGACCTGTGAAGACACCATTGCAGTAGTCCAGTCTACTGAAGATAAAGGCATGGACAAGTTTTTCCAAATCCTGCTGTGACATTAGTCTTTTAATCCTAGATATATTCTTTAGGTCAGGCATCCTCAAAGTACGGACTCCGATCCGGACCGAACCACAACTGTCTCTGGACTCTGAGCAAATTATACTTTTCATATGTATTATCTGTGTTATCTGCGAGACATCGCCACAACGTCAAAATGATCCGCTATGTCCATAGACTGCAAACAGCGCTCATCGGACATTTATGAGTGAAAGTCTCTAATGTCCAAGATGCACGTCATGTAACCCCTCCCCCGGTCCTGGCACGAGCGTGGACATATGATTGGCGGCGATTTCATTTGAACGGGACGGCGCAAAACGAGAAGCATTCAGACCCAAGTACTGAAGGAATGAGGTATTTGCGGCTGTACTCAGCATTGAATCAAAAACGCACTAAAGCTGTTGATCTGAATACGTTTGTGAGGCGTTTTGCTGAACAAAATGGTAATCGCCGCATTCAGCTGTAATAGACATGTCAACTTTATGCTCTGTTCACGGATGAGCATACAAAACTATTAAGATGATGACCTTATGTGTGTAAATATATATTTTTCTTTGAGGGGCTCTGCCCCCAAAAAACTGTTTTAAGTCCTGAGAAAGTCAAATAAGACGGTGTGTAAAACTTCACTGCCCAGCCAAACAAAAGTAACCGCTTTGATTGAACTAGGTTAGTAGGTAAGGACATTCCACTGGATAATAACTGAAGTATAAAATAATGCATGACTGAAGTGATGGAGACCATGTTTGAAGGCAAACATAAAGAGGAAATAACAGGTAAAATCAAGCAAATGCCCTTCTCAGATTCCACAGCAACCAGAAGAACATACTGGCTGGTGATTTGATTTATCAGCTTTGTGATGGAATAAAAAATACACAGTGCATTTCCTTAGCTGTGGATGAGTCCACTGACACCACTGACAATGCTCAGTTGCTGGTGTGTGTGAGTTTTTATGATGAGGCAAAGGGGGAGTTTGTTGAAGATGTGCTGGGCCTGACGAACCTCAGTGGACACACAATGCTGAATGAAAAAGAGTGCAGCTGCCTTTATTCATAACTGCAGCTCTTACACTGTGACTCTGAGGGATCAAGCACAGACACAATAACAATGAAAACTGCTGCATACAGATTATTTTTGCTTTTGCAACCTCGTGTTAAGAATCTTGTTGCAATTGTTTAAAAGTTTGAATGACCGTAATAAACGGACCTTTGTCTTATTGAAACATTTATTTTGGACCTTTAAGATTTGTATTTGAGTACCCCTGCTTTAGGTGATAGTAGGCTGATGTAGTCACTGTTTTAATGTGACTGTTGAAACTCAGGTCAGAGTCCATGACTACACCTAGATTTCTGGCTTTATCTGTTGTTTTGAACATTGCACACTGAAGCTCAGCGCTAACTTTTATATGTTCTGCCTTGGCTCCAAAAACCATTACCTCAGTTTTATCTTTGTTTAATTGGAGAAAGTTCTGACACATCCAGTCATTCATTTGTTCAATGCACTTACTCAGTGTTTGAATTGGAGCATAGTCTCCTGGTGAAATTGTTACGTAAATGTGTGTGTCATCTGCATAGCTATGGTAACTTATTTTGTTGTTCTTCATTATCTGAGCCAGTGGTAGCATGTAGATGTTAAAGAGAAGAGGCCCCAAGATGGAGCCTTGAGGAACCCCAAATGTCATATTTGTCAACTCAGATGTGTATTTACCTATAGAAACAAAGTTGTTTCTATCCTTTAAGTAGGATTCAAACCAATTTAGAACTATTTCCGAAAGCCCCTCCCAGTTTTACAGTCGGTCTAGTAATATGCTGTGGTCAACAGTGTAGATGGTATTTTAAACTCGACTCGCTCTGAAACTACGGGGCGGCCGAGGAAAAAAATACACATGCGTTAATCGCGTTAAAATAATTGGTGGCGTTAATTTTTTTTTGCTTTTCCTCATAATAACCCATAATATCACAATTCGGCATATTTAAACAAAATCAACCACAACTACCAACATTCACAGCCCTTCAACTCTGGGCTAATATGTTGTCACAAGTAGCACTATGCAGTTAATTAGGTCACATCACATTCAATGTAAAAACGTTTTCTACTTTTTTTTGGACATGTCTCAAAAATATAGCCTAGCCAGCCCCAGGCTAACGTTACTTACCACGTATGCCTCCCCTCGCTCGTCTCATGGCGTGGTGACCCCGGAACCAAATAGGTCCGTCAATATAAAATATTTAGCAGCCTCCACCTCCAGAGACTTCAGCTTTTTAAGTCTGTTATCTGTGTTGGTTATTCTCGCGTCCTAAGCTTAAAAAGTAGACTAAATGGAGTCTCTGAGATTGTTTCAAATTGGTACTTTAATAAATAAAATGCGTGGTAATGTTACAAACAGGATATTGTTCAACAGAAAAGCAGTTGTGTCTCTGGCTCTGGCAAGCGGAGAAAGAGGCCGAACCTCACAGGTCATGCTGTTTATATATCCTCTGCTGGCTCCTCCCTGCGGGCCGGCTCTCCACGTTTCAATGTCCGTTGTTACGCATATCAGAGGATACAGACATTGTACATTCAATATATATCTAAACACGCCTTTTCTCCTCCTTAACTCTTTCATGACTTTTCATTTAACACATTCTAAATGCTGTAATCAATACTCCAAAAAATACAGGAAATACTTCACAGCAGTTTGGTTTCCGGTCGTTCCGAATGTTGTCACATGCTACCCACATCTGTAAACAATAACGTACTCAAATAAACTGTACCTTATCCAACAATAATAATATCTCGACGTCTATAGTTGTAGTGTTGAAATCAGTAGGTTTCGGTGTGCAACATCATATCATATCGCTGCTAAATTCACCTCTATAGTAAATGGTATATTAGCCTCATGCTAACCGGAGATGAAGGATTTTCAGAATAAAAGCTTAACAACTGGTTGTGCACAAGAACTTCTGGTTTTTCAGTATAAAACAGCATTTAAACTGACTGTATGTTTAAGGTGCATTATGCTATCAAAACACTGATTTTAATTTCTAACAAGTTGCAGTTTTTCAGCGCCACCCGGGCGTTTCTTCCGCTTATCCATTTTCAGCTCAGCAGCAGCCCGTCCCGGTACTCCCCCCCCATGCCATGAGGTCCCGCCCCACCCTGGTTTGTGTTGTGATTGACAGCACTGTCAGGGCTCTCTGAGCCTGTCAGCCCATGATTGATTGACAATGACAAACAATAATATAAGACCAATAATATGTGTCGATGCTGGCAACACACTGCTAGCCCTCTGTAGCCAATTGGCCGGCCCAATTGGAGGGAATTTAGAGAAAAAAAAGAAAAACATAGCAAACCGGCCCACATTGGGTCAACGGCCCACCGGGATGATTCCCGGTATGCCAGAGGGCCAGTCCACCCCTCCCCATACTTCAGCCACTTTCACCACCCCGCCCAACGATCCCAAGGGAACCGTCGCTACAACCTACCAGGGGAAACTCCGCACAAATAATGAACTAACCGGAATGGACGAGCCCCCAGCTGTCATGGCTTGGCTCTCAGCCACAACAAACGTGCAACAGAAACGAGGGTGTGAATCGAAAAAGAGAGTTTATTCACTGCTGCTGAAGGACACGAACAGGCGAAACAAACGACGAAACAAGAGGTCAGCTGGTCGTGGCTGCTCTTCGCGTTGCGTCCTCCTGCCAGAGAGAGAGAGAGCGAGATCCGGCCCAGTCCTTTATCCGGCTAGCTCCAGCCGCCAGGTGTCCTCAATCCCCGTGAGCACAAACAGAGGAAGAGTCATTAACCCTTAAGAGTCCCTGGGGCCATTTTTTAGCCATTCGGGTTTTCATGTTCATGCCATTTTGGCTGTGATGAATGAATATTGCTCAAACTTGCCAGAGGATATTCTTTTTTAGTTGTTTATTGAATTGTTGTCTCAGTTTTTTTAATTAGCCTAAAATGGCTAAGCTACACAACAACCGACAGATTAGTTCCTAGCGTCAAAAAATGCCCCATTGAAAATGCTTTTTTTGAGCCCACATTTATCTTATCATAAACTCTTGATTTCCTTTATGTTAAGATTTCATTTTGAACTTCTAGCTTTCAATTTTCAATGTTTACATTTATCTACAAGATGGCGATAATTTTAACCCTTTGAAGCCTGCAGCAAAATGTCACACTTTTTACTGTTTTCTGCAAGGGTTACTTGCTACTGAAATGATAGTGTCACTTTTGATGTTGGATAATGGTGTGTGTGTGTGTGTGTGCGTGTTTGTGTCCAACTTCAAAAGACCTTTCTCTTAGAAGGCCACACTGCGTAATAATCTAATTCAAAAATAAAAACAATGGTTGTTTATACAGATGCACTGCAGCCATGGTTATAAGTATTACTATCAGTGCAGGAGTAGTCTTTTTGGAGATGGCAAGGCATTACAGCACACAGGAAGCTCTGGACATCATCCTGCACTCTGATTGCGAGAATGGCTCCTCATCTGCCTCCGTGGACTCTGAGGCTGACACAGAAGAGGCCTCAGAGTCCACGGAGGACGCCTCAGAGGTGAGAACAGACCAGCTAGAGTCCAACTCAGACTCATCTGAAACTGAGAGCGGAGGGAGGAAGCAGCTGCAGGATGGACTTAAAACAATGGTAAAGTGTTTTGGTCTCCCACAAACACTGAGACGCTCCGCTACGTCCCAGCAGCCAGAAGTTTAATCCCGGGACCAACACACTATGCTGTCGCCCGAATCAGTGACCCGGCATCCAGTTTTGCACTACTGCTGACAGATGACATCCTGCAGCATATTGTGTCCATGACAAACCTGCATGGGAGACGGTCAATTGCAGAGTGGGGCTGCTCATTTTGGTCGGTGTTTACAGATCAACAAATGAATCGACCCTCAGCCTCTGGAGTGAGAAATCGGGACGGAGCATTTTCCGAGCCACGATGTCCCACAGGAGGTTTCACCAAATCAGCCGAACACTGCGGTTCGACGACAAGCTATCCCGACCACGGCGCCGTGATGACAAGCTGGCTGCCTTCCGCAAAGTCTGGGATATGTGGACGCACCGCCTGCCGATGCTGTTTAGCCCATTCAGTGACGTCTGCATGGGAGGGAACAGCTCGTCCCATTCAGAGGCAGGTGCAGCTTCAAGCAGAACATGCCAAAAAAGCCGGCCAAATACGGTATACAGATTTGGGCAAACTGTGATGTAAAATCTTATATTCTTGTCTGAAATATATGTAGGTTTTTTTCAAATGAGCATTTTCCTATAAAATAATTAATATTTGCATCATGAGAGAAAATGCTTGGAATCATTTATTCAAATTGTCTTGTTTTATGTTTTTGTTAGGTTGTTGCCACCTACTCCTGCAGGAGGAGAACACATCGCTGGCCACTTGCCCTCCACAACCTGGTTGACATTTCCCATTACAACGCCTACGTCCTGCGTCCTGTGGACATCAATGGAGCCATCCTGGCAGCAGCAGAAACCGTACAGGAGGAGGCTCCTCATTGAGGAGGGAGAAATGCTGGTGACCCCACACATCAAGAAAAGAGGGGGCCTTCCCCGCTCATCAGCTGCTGCAACAATGGTGTCAGGTCTGCAGGGTGCTGCTGCAGGCCCCTCTCTCATCAGGGAACGGAAGAGCAGGAGGCATGCAATGACCTGAGCTGGACTCTCACAGCCAGACAGTGTTCATTCAATGTTCATCTTTGTAAAATAAATGTTTTTCTGGTTCAAAATGATCTTGTATTATTCATTTTAGTCAGGCTGGAGTAGTTTTAAAAGACTGACTCTTTGAAAGTGGGAAGAAATATGAATATATCATATTTTTATAGCAGCTTTTGTGAAGGTGGCATTTTCTGGCCTTAGGAACACGAGTGTGAGTTTTTGTTTAAATCTAACACTGCAACACAAATTACAATGCATTCAAATTAATTTTGCTGCCAATCATTGACCAATCTAGGGACCTAATAATAACAATAATCAAATATTCCTTGAAATGTATTTTTTGAAAATTATTCTAGTTTTTTGTTCTTTTCAATAAAAAAACTGTGGAGTTTTTTCAACAAACTGGCATTTAAAGGGTTAAAATCAGGACTATCGGTTTTAGAATTAAGTCAAAAGAACACAACATTGAGCTCCTGGTGGCATGTTGCCTTGGCAAGGCTGAGTTGTGATATAACCACACACACACACAAGCTACAGCACACACATGTTTGACAAACGTAAAACAGCACACAACACTCACACACGACACACGACATCAACACATTTCACTACACATCAAAGGGAACTCACACACACAGCCACATGCACACATCCTTAGTGATCTTTAACATGGCATTCTTGTTTTACAGCGGGAGAGTTCTGCTTCCCATTTGGCTCCAAGTAGAATCCTGCTGAATCTCACATTATCAGCAAGAAACATGCTTAGCAAGCATTATCTACTACAAGGGTCACAGCCCCTGCATAACGTAATTTGTTTGCATCAGAGAAACACACATTTTGATGTGAAACTGCTTTATTGAGTATATTCAGCTGTTTTAATCACTTCGTCTTTTTCTTTTTCGGAGAGGAGAAGACCTCTAGACATTTCTGCCACTGTTAGAAAGCTCCTGGCCAATGAGGGTATCCTTACTGGGAAGAACTCACAGCAATAGAAGACAATGATCCAACGCTTGGACATTGTTTTAGTTGAGAGACACCTAGCAGCAAAATAAACTGATATTGTGGGTTCAAGGTCGTCCAATTAAACATAACTGACTTGAGTGCTTCAGGAAATTGCATTGAAACTTATTTGAACACTTAACCTTGTCGAATAGACAGATTATTATTAGAAAATATCTGCACTCCCGCAGAATGTATGAATTCCATCGGCGGCTCGTGAGGCTCAGGTTTGAGAAGGCTAAATAACTTTTTTTTTACCTGCCGCTGCCCGCCTCCGGCGTCTATAGAAAAGAGATCAACTCAGTGAAAGCACCGCCTGCTGACCAATCAGAGCTCAGTGTGCAGAGTTTAAATCTATCAAGTCATATTACAGGATAAAGGAAATACAGTTTAAACTGCTGTATGCAGAGAAGACGCCGACGTGTCGCACTTATCTTTCATATCAGATTCAATCAGATCATCGATCATATAATATCACAATATTTCCTTATCTCGCGTCAGCTTCTCGAGCCGTACCTGGCCGTGCAACACTTACAGTGTCATTAAGTTGACACAACACTTGAGTCAAATGTAGCCTAATTAAAGTCAGATCCATAGTGTCGATGGGGCAGTGATATCATAAAACTGTAGGCTAGTTCTCTTTGAACCAGTTGTTCTATATTCACCTTGCAGGTGAATATGGCTATGTGGCTTGTATCCTGGATTATATGTTTAAGTCATGGATGGTTAAAGTTCATATGTGTCTAATATTAGTTTACTTTTCATTAATGAAGTATACACTTGTCCCTGTTTGTGATTGGTCAAATGTAGCTAACCTCGCCCCTTTCACGTGAACGCGCTCTCAGCTGGAGAGAGAAACCCTTGCTTGATTTACCGAGTTGATAACCAGCGTCGTAGGACCGCTTAGCTAGATCTCGTTTAGATAACTCAAACATATCCAGGGTCTGTTGAACTGGCTTCGTAGTACAGGGCACAGGTGGCTGCATAGCAGCGCTAATATCAAAGACACAAACATTTTATTTTTATTTTACCAGGATGCAGTGACAAAAATATTTGGGAAGGCTTAGCCTTCCCTAGCCTACAGTACCCGCCGCCCCTGCCAGCTTCCATCATTTAGCAAACAAGTGAAACAAAAATACTGTTGTTTTAGGACAACAAGAGATATTTTTCCGAAAAAGGCTGAGCAGTTTAGGTTATAATTTGTGCTAAAGGTTGCTAAGTGCCTGGGAATACAATTATACACATCCTTAATAATATAAATGTCAGAGAGGGAAAGGGGATGGTAGTCGTTAAAGAGAAGGAGAGTAGTGTTTCCAGCTGTGTTTTTTTGTGTGTCTTTGTGTGGGTAATATTGACTGAAGGCACATGGATTAATTTAAGGGCAATACGTCCTGCAGCTTATCAATCAGACACGATGGGTGATCCAAACACGGCGTATTCCTGCTGGCCCAGTGTGCGGCGCTGATTCAGGACCGGGCCTGTGGAGTTAAGTGGTTTTGACAAAAATCTTTACTTGTTGACACAGTGGGTTGTGCACAGGTTTGCGGGGCTAACATTCACAACAGTTTCATTGCTAAATGAAAAACGGAAAGCGGTGAGCTGTTACATAAGCTCTTTCTGTGAGGCTTTTTTACAACTGCCTCTAACAGTCATTAACACTAGAACCGCCAACGGGTCAATTTTTCCCGCAGCTGTTTTTTGATTGTTTGTAACCTTTTTTCAATAAAATATTAAAATCTCCCAGTCCGTGACTTTTCCTGAAAGGGTGTTATGTACTACCCTCTGTTGTTAAAAATTGTCAATATGAGGTCAGATTGAAAAAAACGCCCAAGAAATTGCCATTTATACCTATATCCATCAGCGGGTAATATTTAGCTCATAGAAAATGCAGCGTAAACATGTCGTGTTGCTATAGCAACGCCTTTTGTCTGCTGCGGTTCCATATAGATAGATAGATCGATAGATACTGTAGGAATTCTTGAACCCTGAGAGCAGGATTAACTGAAAAGAGTCAAGGGAAGCTTATAAAAGTTAACAGCATTTAATTACACAAATTATGCGGTAATATACCATGACATTGCAAGCGGAGGCGCTCTCCCAATTCAGCTGGTTTTCTGTCGCATGTGCATTGGGTCAGCCGAAGGTCAGGAAAGAGATCGTTTCTTCCTGTCCATCATGGGTTAGCCACTGTAGTCTTCTTCTATTGGCCAGCATCGACGGGTCCAATGCAAATCCTGCTGTTTTCTGCTGCTAAATTACATCGTTCTGATGTCTGTGGTTATTTAAACATTCCCAAATAAACGTTATTGCAACGTCAATAAGTGAGAGTTAAACTCAGGAGAGGCTTCTCAATTTTCCCTCTCCTCGACTCCTATCCTCGAGACTTAGTCCCGCCCACAGGAGATGCGAGCGGGAGGACCGAGGAGGGGAAGCAGCAGACGTTTAAAGAAATGAGAACTCCTCTCCTCTGAGCGGTCATATTAAAGCGACGTCCGTTCATTATTACCTGGCAACAGCTGCATCTGTCACGGACGAGTGAAGGAAGCAGGACCCAAATGCAGATAACTCTTGAGAAAACCCTTTATTTCAAGGATAAAGGATAAATGACAGACAGAACAGAACAGAACACTCTCCGGTGAACTCCGTCACCAACAAACAATGACCCAACACTGAACACAGAAAGAGACAAGACTAAATACAAGAAGGGGTAATCACGACAACGAGAAACAGCCGGGCAGGGGAGGAGAAACACAAGGACAACAGGTGAACACAATCGGGTAATCAGGGAGGGAAACAGACAGAAAGCAGACAGGCAGGAAACGGGGGTGAACACTTAACACAATAAGACAGGAAACCCAAAGACAAGAAAAACACCAACTCAGACAAAACTACAAACGTGACATAACATGTGAATTGTGACAGCATCAGCTGTCGAGTGTTTTGTCATAGCGCTGTATTTTATAATCTCTGTTAGATCAGCTGAACATTGTTCCCCCACATATTTACTTGTAATTCGATTTGCAACAAGGCATAGTATGTCAAGAATGTATGAATATTTATAATATAATAATACATAGGCCTGCATCTCTTCTGTATTGTGCCGCACAAAAACATTAGTATGAAAAGTACCCTACAAATAAAGGGCTATATACGTTTTAAAATATATTCACACACACACAAACACCTAAAAAGCCCAATGACTGTCTGTACACTATACACAGTATGTTTACCTTTTTAAACTAGTATAGGCTTAATGAGATGATCAGTCATGAAGTCACACCTCTTTGACAAAACACCTGCACCGAATTTCTAATCAATTACCGAATCATGAGGGACCTGCCAGCCTATATAAGGTCCAGGCACACCTCTGATTTATATTCTCAATATTGAGAATGAAGATCGCAATAGTGTGTGCGCCTTATGGCAGTGGCACGAGCTACAGAAAACAAAAAGGAAAGACGCCGTTCCCTGGAAAGCGAGAATGCGCAATGCCACCCTGCTTCATCTTGAGGTATTTATGAGTGTTTCTTTACAAATGTTTGAAATGGTTGAAAAATAGCTGGCTTTTTTCATTGGAATACAAAAATGACCAACGACTTGGAGCAAGAAAATCATGACACATAGGCTTAAGCCAGAGAGTCAGAGAAAAAGCATGTTTGTGAAAGAGAAAGTTGTGTTTTGGATGATGTAGTTGTATTTATTCGAGAAGGGACCATGCACATTAACACGAGCACTTGAGACCATCAAATGTGACAGATTTAGCCATGGTGTAATTTCTGACTGTATGACAGAATATTTATGTGCAGTTTAAATTGGGGGATGAAGGAGTTTAGTTTGCTGGATAAAGGTATTGACCTCTGTACACGTTATTCTTCTTGCAGGTTCAACACCCACACTCTCCCATGTACAAATGTTTCAACAGCAGTGTGGCTGTGATTTAAAGGTGTCCTTTTTATTTGTATTGTTATTTTCACCTACATTTGCTGATGTTTTTGTTTTTCTTCTCTCCATTTTGTTGACTCTCTTTATTAGTGTATTGCATGAATATAGTCATTGGTTTAGCCTAAGGATTATAGTTCAAACAGATTTTTAATAAAGGGACAGTGTTTGAGGTTAGGAGTGTGTATTGTGATCTCAGGGAAAGCTAGGAAGCGTTGGGAGACTTGTGTCGTTTCTCTAGAGAGGATGATACTGAGGATAATGGGGAGGGTGGGGTTGATGTTTTTGCTTTTTGGTCTGTTTTTAATTGGTCTCTGTTTGTTGTATCAAGGTTGACTATAGTTGCAATGCTAATTCAAATGTATCACCAAAAGTACCACGTTATTCTTCATATTTCCCCCTCCGGTAAATGTTGATGGCAGTTCCTACTTCCTCAACTTTATCAATCAATGTTAATTTATATAGCCCAATATCACAAATGTTACATTTGTCTCAGTGGTCTTCACAGTGTGTACAGAATATCAGTATGACAATACGACACCCTCTGTCCTTAGACCCTCACATCGTACATGGGAGAAACCTCAGGGAGAGCAACAGAGGAGGGATCCCTCTCCCAGGACGGACAGACGTGCAATAGATGCCGTGTGTACATTGAAAAGATAATACATTTGCAACATAGGTAGTCCAAATGTTTGGAAATGCATGTGTGTATAATAGGAAGATGAATCCACGAGGATATCCATCCAGGACCTATGATCCAGGACCACAGCCATGACTCGCGATCTAGGGCTCGCGATCCAGGACCGCAGGATCATCCATGACTCCGGATCCCGGCATATATAGACCCCAAAAAGAAAGAAATGTGGGGAAGCTGGGTTAATCGGAACATGAGAGTACACAGGTATAGACAGAGAGAAGGAAGAAGTAAGATGTCCCCCGACAAACTAATCCTATATCAGCAAAACTAGGGGCTGAATCTAATCAGCCCTAACTATAAGCTTTATCAAAAAGGAAGGTCTTAAGCGCACTCTTAAAAACGGATAGGGTGTCTGCCGTCCGAACACAAACTGGAAGCTGATTCCACAAATGTGGAGCTTGATAAGAAAAGGCTCTGGCTCCCATTGTACTTTTAGAGACTCTAGGAACAACCAACAACCCTGCATTCTTGGAACGCAATGCCCTAGTAGGACAGTAGGGTATAATGAGTTCTTTAAGGTAAGATGGCGCCTGCCCATTAAGGGCTTTGTAGGCGAGAAGAAGAATTTTAAATTCTATCCTGTGTTCTATAGGGAGCCTGTGTAAGGCAGCCAGAACAGGAGTGATGTGGTCCCTTTTCCTAACTCTGGTTTGTACACGAGCCGCAGCATTTTGAATCAGGTGAAGCCACTTGATTGACTTCTTTGGTACTCCCTGATCGTAAAGAGTTACAATAATCCAGCCTAGAAGTAACAAATGCATGGACTAGTTTCTCTGCATCGTTTTGAGGCAAGATATGGCTGATTTTTGCAATGTTACGTAGATGGAAGTAGGCGGTCCTTGAAATTGATTTTATGTGGGCGTTAAAGGATAAATCCTGATCAAATATAACACCAAGATTCCTTATAGTCTCACTGGAGGCCAAATTAATGCCATCCATAGTTAGTATATCTTTAGATAATTTATTTCGTAGATTCTTCGGGCCAAGTACAATAACTTCAGTTTTGGTCGTGTTTAACATCAAAAAGTTTAAGGTCATCCACGTTTTTAACTTTAAGAAAAGATGGATGCAATATTAATCTTATCAGCTGGAATGTTAGAGGACTTAATCACCCAACCAAACGTAACACAGTATTCTCCCATCTCTCACAACTCAAAGTGAACATTGCGTTTCTCCAAGAAACACACCTCAAAATTCAAGACCATCCTAAAATGAAGAGAGATTGGGTGGGACAAATGTTTCATTCTAAATGTAATAATAAAGTTAGGAGTACTGCGATTCTTGTTCATAAATCAACTCCGTTTGTGGTCTCTGATGTAACCGCTGATCCAAGTGGCTGTTATGTAGTTGTGGTGGGCTCATTATTTAACACCCCTCTAATTTTAGCTAATGTGTATGCCCCCAATTGTGATGATAGTGATTTTTCTTCACTCGTTACCTTGTATTGATACTCACCAATCAATACTGGGGGGTGACATGAATACGATTATGAATCCTGCATTAGACCGTTCCTCCACAAGAGCCTCACCAGTCTCAAAGTCCTCTCTAGTTTTACAGTCATATTTGGATACCTATGGGGTTGTTGACGCTTGGCGATTTCTTTTTCCATCGACTAGACAAAAAGCTGTGACTTTCTTCCTCTCAGCTGCACGGCTCCAGCCACCGAAACACGGGGGAATATTTACACACACCACCGCAGCTGCTGCTGGAGCCGTCTTTAGAGAGGCGATGGGGGGAAATATCTCGGGCTGCTTATTTTTAACTGCTGTGTTGGCCGCTGAAACCCTCAGAATTCGGCGATGTGTCCAATACAAATCTTCACATTGCTTTCATACAGAAGCTCCACTTTACTGATGTATTTCTTTAAGGTTACTCTGAACATTAGCTGTGCATGCTTGTATGGTACTTTCGATCCAAGCAGCATGCACAGAGGCAATCAGCTAAATGTTCACCAACCAAAAAATGAAACACAACCGCTCAGTTTCACAGGTAATTTTAGGATACCGTCAATCACAGATTCTGGTAAGGCAATGTACAAATGTGGATTTGAAATTACACTTACCAGTTCTGAAGATGTATTGGTATCCTGCCGACAACGCCAATTTGTAAGGGAAACTTCTGCAGCAATGGAGAGTCAGGACTCAGAGAGACACGAGGAGAGTTGGAGCTTTGATGTCAAACACTGGTAGTTTATTACAAGTCAACGGCCGGAGAATTCATATCACAAGTCACAGCAGCAAAAGGTTCTGACTGCACGCGTGGGTTGTCATATCAATTCTGATCAGTCTATCTCTCGATAGACCTTTTAACTAGTTTACAGATAGTTAATCCGCATATTGGGGGAGGCGTAAACATCTGTGGAGCTAGAGGAGATATCCCCGAACTAGAAATACTCAATCACTTGTCAGTGGTGTTTAGAAGCCAGCATTCTCATAGTCGTAAAACCCCCCCAGCAGGCCATCAAACTGACACTTAAGTGCTGGAGCACATTCCTTAAAGGAGATAACAGAATATTGGTTGGTTATTAACGTCAACAGGCAATAAAGTTAAATATCTAGGAGTAAAGACAAAAGGATTGCCTCACAGTAGGGTCATACTGTTCCATTTTCATTCTCCTCTGTGTTTTTTAATTTCTGCTTTTATTCTCTCCTTTCTTTGTTCACTATTTAATATTCCAGCGTTGAGTCTCCAGACAGTGTGTCGTGTCCTGTTATTTAAACACATTTTTAAGAAGACTGAATTGTGGTCCGACACATCTGCCCCTCCTATCCTACATTCCTTTAGCCTGTGGATATCATTTACATTTATGAGAAACGTCTGTTTCCGGTGACTTTATTTTGAAATTCAGTTCTTGACGGACGGCAAAAAAGCCAGAGATTATAGAATTAAATAAAAACAACAGATAATTTGTCTTGCATCTGCCGTGTATGATCCGACATTCCCAACAGTGTACCGTTAGCCACTGCCTGCCACTCTTCTAACTCAACTATGCGTGACTGGGCTTCGCTAACACTCATTTTCTGTGTCTGTAGTTCGTTTTGATTTTCTGTAAGCTTACTGTATAATTCTTGCCGGAGGTTATTGATTTCTTCTTTCACTTCCTTCTTCAGTTCATCTTTAAATGTGGATAGCTGGTGTTGTAGATCCTGCTTGAGCTCTCGGATGTCATTGCTAATAGCTGCTAGCCCGGCACGTAGCATATCTGCGGTATCCTGTGGCTCCGGTGTCTCTGTCAACTCTTCCTCGTGGTCGCTAGCTTTGGCGGATACTGTTTTGGCTAAGTGCATTGGACAAAACAAAAAAATGAATTGCATAATAAATGTTCCCATATATAGTAGGATTGGGTCATACTTGTGCATCGTCAACCAGGATTTAATCCGGATCTCTCACCAAGCTTTTATAATATTGTGTCATATTTGTTTTTTGTTCTTTTAAACAGCATTGAAGAAAGAGGTAAAGTAGTAAAGCCCGCCTCTTGCTTGATTTGATGCTGCCTGGTCCATTGTGGCTTTAACGAGCAGTGTGACTCTGACAGCTGTCAAAACGAATCCCAGGGTGAAGCGCATGCTAGGAGAAAAAGAGGTTTTCTGGGTAGTGTTACTGGCTCTCATCTCAAGTGATTGACTTAGTGATTTCCTATAGCAGAAACCTAACAACATATTAAAAACAAAACAATACTTAAATAGGGCTGTTTGACATTTTTAGGTCATGAAAAAGCTCAAACTTAGTCATGGAAAGTCTAATAAATGAAACCTGTCTTATGAGCAGAGCACCACCTCCAGCCATGAGACCTGTCAATGATAAAACACCTTCCAAAGCCCTCCTGTCTGAGAGGCTGCTCAGTGTGACACCCTGCGTTGGTTAATGTTTGAAATCTTAGACAAAAGAAAAGGTTTCTGCTTTGCCTCTGAACATGGGGGATTGATGCTTGTTTTTAAAAGCCATTTAGGAGGATTTGTTTATTTCCCACGTTCTATGTCCTTGGTAGTAGAGTTATCGCGGCAAATGCTGAACTATTTGTGAATAAATATCGAACAATGAATAGCTATGTGCTAACCACATTTTGTAACACGCGCACACACACACACACACACACAGTCTCCGATTGGTGTTTAGCAATTAAAAGAACATTAATTCCCTTCTAATTTAGAGGATACTTGTGCTTCACAGCAGCAGTCAGCATGTCGAAATAATAAGGTGCTCTCATCATAGAATCAGGGCACACACACACACACACACACACACACACACACACACAGAGAATCACTTGAAGCACTTACAGAAGGCTGTATTTTGTAGAATTATTTCAGTTTTAAACGTGAATACTGTTTTCCGAAAAAATTAGGTTAATATTTTGAAATGAAATGTTGGATTATCAATTATACAGAAAAACGTATTCTGAGAGTAGGCAATACAGATAAAAGATAGTCAAACACAGGTGCACTCACTCTTTTCTTTATTTACGCCTCATTACTTTCACAACTCCCATTGATTATTGGATGCACACTTGTACTGCGTATACATGTGTGTGCAGGAACGCGAGTGTTTCCTTTATGTTTGGCTCCCGCAGCTCATGTAATGATGTGGAGAAAGAAAGAGATCAATACAGTGGAGTAGTGCTGGTGGAGCAGTTAACAGTGCTTTACAATGAGGAAGAGCAGAACTACATTTTAACTTGACCCTCCTGTTGTCCTGGGGTCATTTCTGACCCCAAAAGGAAATCTATTGCAGTCAAAAAATAGGTTTTTAATTCATCAAATGGTCTGAAAATGATAGGGGTTGTTTAATACTATGCTTTTAACGTTTAAAATACATTTGAAGTCATTTGATTGAATTATGGGTGTTTTATTGTATTTTATAACACCATAAGCCCTCTGGGGTCAAAAATGACCCTGCAGCACAAAGTGGGGCAATGGGGCAAATTGTTTCAGCATAATGCTGTCCAACAAATGAACACACACACACACACACACACACACACACACCACACACACACACACACACACACACACACACACACACACACACACACACACACACACACACACACACACACACTTTTGATGTATAGGATCAAACCGGCCTCCGACGGCAGGCTGCCACCCTCGCCCTGGCCAGGAAAGCTCAAAAGCATGAATGGCACATCCTGCATAACACTACAATGACAGCAGGGCCTCTAAGTAGGCTGAAGTCCCGCCTCTCCTACAACAAGGCAGCACAAGAGATGCTCAATTCCACCTCTGAGGACCTCTCTAGAGATGCATGGTTGGCGGCTGCTTGGAAGCAGGAGTGGGAGATAGCCATTCATCGCTACATCTGGGACCCAGGAGATGGTGCCATAGGAGGAGACAACTGACCTAAGGATGAAACATTGATCTGGTCTTCCATCCCTCCCAGTGACGGACGTCGCAGTGTAACAGCAGAGAGAGCAGAGAGAGAGACAAGCCACCATGGTCCAACCCTGTATGCAAGGTCTCGTATTGTTTCTGCACAAGGCCATCGAAGAGTCAGTGCTGAACATGACTAACAAGGAGGGGCAGCGTGTTTATGGGAAAAAGTGGAGAAAGATGGATCAAATGGACCTGCAGGCATACGTGGGTTTGTTGATTCTTCCTGGAGTGTATCGATACAGCAAGTCTATGGAATGCAGAGTCTGGTAGGGCAATTTTCCGTGCTACACTTAAAATGTATCATAAAATCTCCAGAGTCATACGATTTGATGACAAAGACACAAGGGAAGATTGCGGGGGACGAGACAAACTTGCTCCAATTCGAGACGTTTGGGACACGTGGGTGTCTCCTGTCAATGATGTACAATCCAGGCACTAATGTGACTGTCGATCATAGATGTTCACAAGTCTTTTTTTGCAAGTCCAAGTCTCAAGTCTTTGTGGGGTGAGACTTGATCAAGTCTCAAGTCTTTGGTCACGAGTCCAAGTCAAGTCTCAAGTCTCTAAAAAAATAAAAGTCTCATGTCTCTTCTGGTTGTAATAAGCCTTCTATTGTCTGCTGCTCTCCAGTCTGTTCAGAATACTGCACAGCTATATCTAAGAAATTCAAAGTATTTACTGTGTTATTATACACTGGGTCTCGAATGACATCTTTTAAGTCTACTATTAATAAACATATTCCTCTATCCTCTCACTCAAACCCAGTGTCATGGTAACCTGATAAACCTGTAACATTAACACTACGTGGTCAACAATAAACCTGTAACCTGCCTATAAACCGACAGATGTATGTATGTATGTAACTATGTATTTTTCTACGTTTAACGTTAGCCAGTAGATGGTGGCAGCGGAACGTAATGATTAACGTTACAGACCTTTTTTATGTCATGTCAAGAGTTGGATGTCAACGCCACTCAATTCAAACAAGTGCGACAAGAAAACATTCACTCATCTTTTCAAATATTCAGTTACAACGCTAGTAGCAAGCTAAGTTAACATTACTTAATAGCAAAACATGTTTGCTAACCGTCCATGCGTTAATGTGACTGAGCTCTCCGGGTGAGTTTTCAAGTGCCTGATGAAATCCGACGTTGTTGCGCCAGCATCCTTGATTTTGATATTGCAGACTTTGCAGTGTGCGCTCCTTTTGGTGGTGCCGCCGGCGTTTTGTTCGTCGAAGTGTTTGTAGTTGAACCTAATTACAAGCGGTACAGCCGCAGGTGTGCCGCCGGTCGCCATGGTGTTACTACGAGGTAGTAACAGAGGCGCGCACGTCTGCGTGTAATGAGCCCGGCTAAAATAACTGGATGGCCTACCTGCCTGTCAGCCTTCCATCTGGGCACAAACTTATCTCGTGCCCTCATTGGTCATGTGCGCGTTCGTGTGTGTTGAGGAGGCGGACTCTATAAGGAAGTAGCAGCCTCTAGCAGATTATCTCCGGTTGTGTATTTTCTAATTCTAGCGATCTCGAGCCGGTTTCTCTCAAATGTACCTCCCCCACCTTTAATACGCCAAAAATAGAAAACACAATGATTGTTCACGAGTCCCAACACACGAGTCCAAGTCGAGTCTGAAGTCTTTTGGTCAAGAGTCCAAGTCAAGTCTCAAGTCTCTGTGTGTGCGACTTAAGTGCGACTCGAGTCCGAGTCGCAGACTCGAGTCTCCATCTCTGCTGTCGATGAGCGCCTGGTCCCATTCAGAGGTCGCTGTCCATTCAAGCAATATATCCCGAGCAAACCAGGCAAATATGGGATAAAAATATGGGCAGCATGCAATGCCAGGTCAAGCTACGCATGGAATATGTAGATATACACTGGCAAACTTGTTGGTGGGACGTCAGAAAAAAATCAGGGCATGCGAGTTGTCTTTGATATGACAGAAGGTCTCCAGGGAAAAACGATAACCTGTGACAACTTCTTTACTTCATATGCCCTTGGCGTGGCGCTGCTAAAAAGAAAGCTGCTCATGGTGGGAACAGTAAGGAGAAATAAACCTTAGCTTCCCCCTGCACTGGTGTCAAAAGCGGACAGGGCTCGTTTCTCATTGAAGTTTGCTTTCACCAAGACCCATGCTCTGATGTGCTATCACCCCAAAATACTGAAAAATGTTCTTCTGATGAGCACTCTGCATCGGAATGCTGCTGTGAGCAACAGGGATGACAAAAAGCCCAAAATCGCCAGATTGATTTCAAAAGAACGAAAATGTGCCAAAGATGCAATCCATACATCTGCATGCAACTGAGGGGCACATTAAGGGCACGTTCTATTGTTTCATACTGAAAAGTACGTTTTGAATAGTTAAATGTTTTGAAAATTAATGTTGATATGTTTGATATGTCAGGTTATGCTAAAGTTGAAACAGATGATTTATCAACACACGACTGTAATCATTTACGATTGCCAGAATAGTTGGGGATTTTATGTATTTTTTATCAAAAACAAGGTAAGAATTCATATAAATGAGGTCTAATGGTCCTTACATTCCAAATGGAATAAAGAAAATGTCAATGTGTTTGAATAAAGTTGGCATTAAATGTGTAACACAGAAATGCGTGAGGTTTCCACTATTCTTTGAATAACAGTCAAGCCAGACAGGGTAAAAAATGACCCCATGAGGGCACAAGGTGTGATTGTGTTGCCATTTAAAAAATATAAATTATTCAAAAAGGGCATCCTTATTAAACTTTGACATATACCAGTCTCTGGTAAGACAAATAGTCACAATACGATATGTTCAAATTATGAAATAGTTTCATTTATTTTTTAACACAGTAACATATAATATAAACAAGGTCCTTTGGCCCTAAATTCCAAAACAAAGGGAAAAATGTGTAGTAATGGGTTGGACTGAAGCAAAACTAAAGTGTTAGAGCATAATTATCCCTTACTCCTAAGATATTTAACCTTATTGCCTGTATTTTTTATTTTATTTACCCAGGTGTATCCCATTGAGATCATTGATTTCTTTTTCAAGGGGGACCCCTGTTGACGTTTATAACCAACCCTGACTCTGTTATCTCTCTTAAGGAATGTGCTGCTGAGCTATATGATGATATTCTCAGTTTATGACCGGTCAACTCTCGGTCACAAGATGGTTTATAACTGTGAGAACGCTGATTCTCTAGCCTAAGCACCTCAGACAAGTGATTCAGTGTCTCCATATGTTGAGGCTATCTCCAGTGTTTCCAGATGTTTACGTTATCTTCCCCAATATGTTGATTACTCTCTGTAAACTCCCACCTGTCGAGTACGGCTGTACTGAGGTGTTTATCCTCGGGAGACGTCGCGAAGAGAAGGAGCGGCTCCACCTGTTGCTGCCTGCGAACTACGGAGGCCTGCTCGTCGCGAAGAGACGGAGCGGCTCCACCTGTTTGTTGCATGCGATCTGCGAACTACAGAGGCCTGCTCCCACCTGTAGAGTACGGCTGCACTAGAGAGGTTTTTACCCCGGAGTCGT
The DNA here is from genome assembly GCA_036324585.1 of Champsocephalus esox. Lineage (NCBI taxonomy): Eukaryota > Metazoa > Chordata > Actinopteri > Perciformes > Channichthyidae > Champsocephalus > Champsocephalus esox. The sequence goes on along the minus strand of CM070494.1, from coordinate 3,542,150 downwards.
CGCAGAGAGACGGAGCGTCTCTACCTGTTGCTACCTGCGATCTGCGATCTACGGAGGCCTGCTCGTCGCGAAGAGACGGAGCGGCTCCACCTGTTTGCTGCCTGCGATCTGCGATCTACGGAGGCCTGCTCGTCGCAAAGACACGGAGCGGCTCCACCTGTTTGCTGCCTGCGATCTGCGATCTACGGAGGCCTGCTCCCACCTGTAGAGTACGGCTGCACTGGAGAGGTTTTTACCCCGGAGTCGTCGCCGAGAGACGGAGTGGATCCACGCTTCGGGCTTGGCCTGCTTCCACCGGGCGTGTGCTGCGGAGGAGGATTTTACCACCTGTCCTGGTTCTGCTGTTGCAGAGGCCTGCTTTCATCCCGGGGATATGTTTGTCTTTTTTGTTTTCCTGCGATGATGGTTCTTCAGGACTGCTTCTTAAGCTCAAATCACACTCTCGCTGACTTTTCCGGTGATTCTAAAGTAGATGACAATGTATGTGTCGTTTAAGAGGAAAAGATGCCTGTTTCTTGTTTTGTTATTACTGTCAGGAAATGTACAACCTAACCGCCCAGTAGTAGTAGTCAGATCGCTACTCCTGCTGATTTTAAAGCTAGATCTGGGTTGGGTTTCATCCACTTGAATGTGCGCAGCCTGTTAGGTAAACTAGATTTTGTCCATATTTGGGCGAGCTCGACTGACGCTGACGTCATTGTTTTATCAGAAACATGGCTAAATAAATCTATTTTGGCCTCTGACATTGCCTTAAATGGTTATAATGTGTATCATACCGACCGGCCTAATAAAGGTGGTGGCGTTGCCATTTATGTTAAGAATAAGGTCAGTGTATCCACATTAGTTTCCAAATCTATCAGTAAGCAATTTGAATTTTTAACCTTAAATATAGAAGTGGCAAAGGGGCAACATGTCATGGTGGTGGGCTGTTACAGACCCCCCTCAGCTGTCAAAGACTCCTTGTCTTCGCTAGCAAACTATACTATAAGGAAATAGTGCTACTTACTCAGAGTAACATGAAGTGAGATGTCTCACCATGGGATGCGCCTCAACGCGTATGCAAACAGAAGCATCAATCTCATTACGCCAATCCTGATTGGCTTGTGATCTTGACGTCTAAGTCAGGGAATCCACCCACCCTTTAAGTAGCTTGCGCTACGTCGCAGCGTCATTAAAAATAAGCACCTCTTCTCGCTTCGCCTTAGCAAGAAGGGCCGTCTGGTGAGACATCTCACTTCATGTTACTGATACATGATCACTTCGGAAGGAGGAACCTATTGCGGTGAGCATGTTGTAACTTCCGGTTGTTGTTGTTGTTGTTGTTGTTGTTGTCATCTCCGGGTATCCCGTGTGCCTGTTCTGTTGCTGATAGCTTATTGACTTAACTTAATCGATCGTTTTAAAAGTCTTGATCATGGCAACTGCCTGACGTTGTAATCACACATTACTACAGCTTAAGCACTCACAACTCTCCTTCTCTTAGTGACTGTAACTCCACAGTTGCCTACACTCTTTTCGGGTTTGCTAACGGTAGCTACTTTAGCTTGATAGCAGCCATGGCTCTTTCCCCACCAACTGGAGTTATTTCCTGCTCTTCCTGTCTCATGTTTGGTTACTTCCCGGCCTCCTTTACTGGTAAGGATATATGTGTTAAATGTAGTATAGTTGTTAGGTTGGAGGCGGGAATCATAGCCATAGAAGCCCGGCTCCGCATCTTAGAAAGTAACTCAGCTACAGTAAAGCCCATATTAGCCAGTGCGGACCAGCCAACGGTAGCTCCTCTTAGCTGTCCCCCGGCAACTCCCGAGCAGCAGGGAGACTGGATGACTGTTCAGAAGAGGCATAACACGAAACCCACAGGTCCCCACCAACCCGTTCACGTATCTAACAGATATTCCCCACTCAGCGAGACACCCGCTGAGAAGCACAGTGTGCGGAGTTTAAAGCGATCAAGTCACATTACAGGAGAAAGGAAATACAGAAAAGCTGCCGTTGCAGGAAAGACGGCCGGCAAAAATCACCGACTGTGTCAACGTGAACATTAATAGAATATCACCTCCCATCTTCAGAGCAATCTGACTATTATAACATTAGCGTTAAGAAAGCTTACTTAAATATCGGCCACAACATAAGTAACCGGATCAGAGTACATTAAGTACAGTCCGCGGCATATCACAATCATAATGTATCATATATCTCCTTATCTGAGTCAGCTGAGCCGTATCTGGCCGTGCAACACTCACAGTGTCACATAGGCCTACTGTATGCAGAAGTATTATTTAAAGCAACACATTAAGTTGACGAAACACTCGAAACAACTGTAATTAAAGTCAGATCGTGTTTTAGACGGGGCAGTGATATCATAAACCTGTTAATGTACGCATTCACACACTTTTTCTTTTGCCATATATTCACCTTGCAGGTGCAACTATGTGGCTTTGATCTTGGATAAAGTGTTTAAGTCATGGATGTTTAAAGTTTAACTTCTTCATTTTTGACTAGTATTACAGTTCACTTTTCATTCAGGAAGTATGACGCTGCGCTGTCAGTATGCTGCACTGTCAGTACGCTTCTCCATGTTTGTGATTGGTCGAATGCTCCAAATACCACCCCTTTCATGTGAACGCGCACCTAACTAGATAGGACACGGCTGGCTTGAGCGATCCACTTGATAACCAGCGTCGTAGTACAGTTTAGCGACAGCGCGTATGTTTTGGATTAGGCCAACCGGCTAACTCAAACATATCGAGGTTAAGTTGAACCAGCTTCGTAGTATAGGCCCCTGGAGGCGGAGTCGCAGTCTTACACACTTCTCTGCGCTCTCTCCTAGGCAGTCATCCATAGGAATCCCGAACCCAATAAAATACCCAATATTAGCGGTGTGTGTGTCTGCCCAAGGACAATTTAAGGTAAAACCTAATAGAGGTGTCATACATAATAACCTAATAAAAGTAAATGTCACAACTACTACAGTGCAACAAAACAGGAAGATTAAATGTGGTCTCTTAAACATAAGATCTCAAGCATCTAAAGCAATATTGGTAAATTATTTAATATCAGATTATAATATTGATATATGCTGTCTCACTGAAACTTGGTTGAGACATGAAGAATATGTCAGCATTAATGAGGCCACTCCACCCAGCCATATCAACACTCATATTGCTCGAGGCACGGGCCGAGGAAATGGAGTTGAAGCCATCTTTGACTGAAGTTTACTTATCAATACTAAACCAAAATTAAATTATACCTCCTTTGAAAGCCTCGTTTTTAGTCTTACGCATCCGACCTGGAAAACTTTGCAGCCAATCTTATTTGTTACAGTGTATCGTGCACCAGGTCCTTATTCAGAATTCTTATCAGAATTCTCTGAGTTTTTATCAACTTTGGTTCTTAAAACAGACAAAGTAATTATCGTAGGTGACTTTAATATTCATGTTGACGATGATAAAAATAGCCTTACTGTTGCATTTAACTCTATATTAGATTATGTTGGTTAGTGTCAGAGTGTAAATAAACCAACCCACTGCCATAATCACACTCTCGATCTTGTTCTGACTTATGGTATTGAAATTGAGCAACTATTAGTCGAACGGCATAATCCTGCTTTATCCGACTATTTCTTAGTAACTTTTGAAGTACTATTACGAGACTACAAAGCATTAGTCAAAAGCTCTTCCAGCAGAAACCTATCTGTTAGTGCTATAGCCACATTTAAGGAAGAGATTCCACCAATACTTAAATCGATAGCATGTCTGCATGTAGGGGAGGAAACTTATACAAAATGTACACCACCCCAAATTGATCATGTTGTTGATAGTGCTATAGATGCGCTGCGAATAAAATTTGACTCTGTTGCTCTTTTGAAAAAGAAGAAAATAAAACAACATAGATTAGCTCCATGGCATAATGCCGAAACCCGCAAAATAAAGCAAAAGTCTAGACAACTTGAAAGGATATGGCGTTCCACTAAACTTGAAGAATCTCGTTTAATATCGTTTAATTTGGCATATTACTCAATGAATATAAGAAAGCACTGCGTAAAGCGAGAGCAGCCTACTACTCTTCATTAATAGATGAGAATAAGAATAATGCAAGATTTCTTTTCAACACTGTAGCCAGGCTGACAGAGAGCCACAGCTCGATTGAGCCTTCTATTCCCATAGCACTCAGTAGTTATGATTTTATGTGCTTTTTTAATGATAAAATTGTTATTCTTAGAAACAAAATTAATGACCTCTTGCCTTTGACCAGTATAGTGTTATCAACAGCTCCCGGAAACATAAGTTCTAATATTACACTAGATAGTAAACTAGAATGCTTTTCAGCCATTAACCTTGAACAATTACATTCAATGATTCTCTCTTCTAAACCATCAACGTGCATGTTAGACCCAATTCCAACTAAGCTGTTGAAGGAAGTTTTTCCATTAATTAGCACTTCTTTATTAAATATTATGAATATGTCTTTATTATCAGGCTATGTTCCACAATCATTCAAAGTAGCAGTGATAAAACCGCTTCTTAAAAAGCACAACCTCGATCCAGAGGTTTTAGCCAACTATAGACCTATTTCTAATCTTCCATTCCTCTCAAAAATTCTTGAGAAAGCGGTCGCAAAACAGTTGTGTGATTACTTAAAAAACAATGATTTATTTGAAGATTTTCAGTCTGGCTTTAGAACACATCATAGCACAGAGACAGCTCTGGTTAAAGTCACAAATTACCTTCTAATAGCCTCTGACAAGGGACTTGTCTCTCTTCTTGTTTTGCTCGATCTCAGTGCTGCATTTGATACTATCGACCATGATATCCTATTGCAAAGACTAGAGCACTTGGTTGGCATACAGGGAACTGCTTTAGGCTGGTTTAGGTCCTTTCTATCTGAACGCTCTCAGTTTGTACGTGTTAACGATGAATCTTCCACGCAAACCAAAGTTAGCCATGGAGTGCCACAGGGCTCAGTGCTCGGACCTATTTTGTTCACATTATATATGCTTCCGTTAGGCCAGTGCTTCTCAAAGTGTGGTCCGCGGACCACTGGTGGTCCGTGAGCGCCCCCTAGTGGTCCGTGAGTATATTGGTAACATTTCATATTTGAATAATTTAATTTAAGGTTTCCGCACTTCGCGGGAATTCTCCGCAATGGAGCGAGCTTAAGTTTCACTTGAATTTGATTGCATGATATAGACCAGTGCAACACCTTCATCACACATGTTGGCACTTGTTTGTACAATTTTTAGGCGATTTGTAATCTGTTGTGTGTGATTTTGGATATTTGTGGAGTTAGGTGGTCCGCGAGTGTTTTTTTATTGGTTAAGTGGTCCTTGGTATGACAAAGTTTGAGAAACACTGCGTTCGGCAATATTATAAGGAATCATTCTGTAAACTTTCATTCTGATGGGGATGATACTCAACTATATTTATCAATCAAGCCTGATGAAATTAATCATCTAAATAAAATTCAAGACTGCCTTAAGGACTTAAAAATGTGGATGACCTTAAACTTTTTGATGTTAAACACGACCAAAACTGAAGTTATTGTACTTGGCCCGAAGAATCTACGAAACAAATTATCTAAAGATATACTAACTATGGATGGCATTAATTTGGCCTCCAGTGAGACTGTAAGGAATCTTGGTGTTATATTTGATCAGGATTTATCCTTTAACGCCCACATAAAATCAATTTCAAGGACCGCCTACTTCCATCTACGTAACATTGCAAAAATCAGGCATATCTTGCCTCAAAACGATGCAGAGCAACTAGTCCATGCATTTGTTACTTCTAGGCTGGATTATTGTAACTCTTTATTATCAGGGAGTACCAAGAAGTCAGTCAAGTTGCTTCAGCTGATTCAAAATGCTGCGGCTCGTGTACTAACCAGAGTTAGGAAAAGGGACCACATTACTCCTGTTCTGGCTGCCTTACACTGGCTCCCTATAGAACACAGGATATCATTTAAAATTCTTCTTCTCGCCTACAAAGCCCTTAATGGGCAGGCGACATCTTACCTTAAAGAACTCATTATACCCTACTGTCCTACTAGGGCATTGCGTTCCAAGAATGCAGGGTTGTTGGTTGTTCCTAGAATATCTAAAAGTACAATGGGAGCCAGAGCCTTTTCTTATCAAGCTGCACATTTGTGGAATCAGCTTCGAGTTTGTGTTCGGGCGGCAGACACCCTATCCGTTTTTAAGAGTGCGCTTAAGACCTTCCTTTTTGATAAAGCTTATAGTTAGGGCTGATTAGATTCAGTCCCTGGTGTTGCTGATATAGGCTTAGTTTGTCAGGGGACATCTTACTTCTTCCCTTATCTCTGTCTATACCTGTGTACTCTCATGTTCCGATTAACCCAGCTTCCCCAAATGTCTTTCTTTTTGGTGTCTATATACGCCGGGATCCGGAGTCATGGATGATCCGGAGTCATTGATGATCCTGCGGTCCTGTCTCCTGGATCGCGAGCGCTGGATCTTGAGTCGTGGCTGTGGTCGTGGATCATCGGTCCTGGATGGATATCCTCGTGGATTCATCTTCCTATTATACACACATGCATTTCCAAACATTTGGACTACCTATGTTGCAAATGTATTATCTTTTCAATTTACACATGGCATCTATTGCACGTCTGTCCGTCCAGGGAGAGGGATCCCTCCTCTGTTGCTCTCCCTGAGGTTTCTCCCATTTTTCCCTTTGTCGTATTGTCATACTGATATTCTGTACACACTGTGAAGACCACTGAGACAAATGTAACATTTGTGATATTGGTCTATATAAATAAACATACATTGATTGATTGATTGATTACTCTGAGTTTGGGGTTACGTAAGTAACCTATTGTTCTCATTCATAACACTCCGTTCGATGTCTCACTTTGGGATATTGAAACTCCCGTATTGCTAGACATGCTTATCTCGAAAATCACCAAAACAACCAGAACTTTACAGGTAGAACCCTGTCTCAACACAGGGCCCAGCACTGCGCGGGCCACACTTGGAGCACAGCCTGTAAAAGCGGACACAAGTGAGCGGTGAGGACCAGCTCGCTGCTGCACAAATGTCTTGGATGGAAACACCCTTGAACAAAGCCCAGGATGGAAACAGTCCACGAGTAGAATGAGCATGCAGGCCCGTTGGTGCCTGCAAACCCTGACTCGTATAAGCCAGAGCAATCGCTTCCACAATCCAGTGGGAGAGCCGTTGCCTGGTAACGGGCTTGCCCTTATGAGGGTTAGCCCAGGATACAAAGAGTTGGTCATTGCATCGAAACTCTTTTGACCTGTCCATATAGGTGCGTAAAGCACGGACTGGGCACAGCAAATGCGGCCGCTGTTCCTCAGAGGAACACAGTGGTGGAGGAAATGCCTCAATGTCAATGGGGGTACATGAGCCAACCACCTTAGGTACAAAGGCAGGGTTGGGCTTCAACAACACTCTCGTTTGCCCCGGGGCAAACTTTGTGCATGAAGGATGTACAGAGAGCGCATGAATGTCACTGACTCGCTTGGCAGATGCCAGAGCCAGTAACAACACTGTCTTCAGTGACAGGTGTTTCATGTCAGCTTCTTCCAGGGGTTCAAATGGAGGTCGAGTGAGCCCATCTAAAACCACTGCCAAGTCCCATAAGGGCAGCAGTGACCTGGAGACAGCGAGGAGCCTGCGAGCCCCTTTCATAAAACGGCAGACCAAAGGATGTTGGCTAGCCGTCTTTCCCTCAAAGCCCACATGGAATGCAGCAATAGCAGCCAGGTACACTTTGATCGTAGAGAAAGCTCTGTGTTTATCAATCAGGTCCTGTAGAAATGATAAAATCACCCCGACAGGACATTGAAAAGAGATGTTTCCTTTTCGAAGGCACCACTCCTCAAACACCCTACACTTACAGTCATAGAGGGACCTGGTGGAGGAAGCTCTTGCACTCTGAATAGTGTTTATCACCTTCTGAGGGAGTCCCACTATATTCAGGTTATACCACTCACGGGCCAGGCCCATAGTGCCAAGCGTTCTGGGTGTGGGTGAAAAATCGTCCCCCCCCCGCCTGAGACAGTATGTCCCTGCGTAGCGGGAGCTGCCACGGCTGCCCGCACAGCAGCTGATATATATCCGCCAGCCAGTACATTGCAGGCCAGTGTGGAGCTATTAGGATCAGTGTGTGGCATATCAGAGCCAGGGGTGGGAATGCGTACAGAAGTACCGGAGGCCAAACGTGCGCGAGCACATCCACTCCTGACGGTGCGTTTAAATCGCGCATTGAAAAGAACAGCTGACATTGAGCATTTTATTTTGATGCGAACAGATCCACCGCGGCCCGGACGTAACGCACCCACAGCTGATTCACAATTATTGGATGTAGAGTCCAGTCTGCATATAGTGGTGCACCTCTGGACAGCAGATCTGCCCCGAGGTTCATCACTCCTGGTACGTGCGTCGCTCTCAGAGAGAGGAGACGTCCACAGCTCCATAAGATCAGTTTGCGTGCCAGCATGTGTAACTGGAGAGAATGCAAACCCCCTTGGCGGTTTATATACGATATTGTGGTCGTGTTGTTTGTCCTCTGAGAAAAGGCAGAAAGCGTTTCAGGGTGAGGAACACCTCTAAAAGTTCCAGATAATTTATGTGTGACCGTTGGAGGTCCCTGCTCCAGAGACCCCTCACAGGTCGACCTTTCGTATATACCCCCCCAGCCCGTCAGACATGCGGCTGTGGTGACCACCTTCCGCGATAGGACAGCACCCATAGGCACGCCCCGTACTAGAAAAGTCGGCTGCAGCCAGTGGCGCAGTGCCATTATGCATTTCATAGTGACCATCACTCTCCGCGCGCCATGACACGCGGGGTCCAGTCTGAGGGCAGCTACCCAGCGCTGAAACTCCCTCATGTGTAGCGTCCCAGTCGTACCACCAGGATGGCTGACGCCATGAGCCCCAGTAACCGCAGACATGATCTGAAGAGAACATGATTGCGTGGCTGGAATAGAGCGAGGCAAGCCCTGAAGGCTTTCACTCTCTCTGCTGACAGGCGGGCTGTAAAAGGGCACCGAATTCAGGCATAGGCCCAGGAAGAGTACAGTCTGGGCTGCTGACAACATGCTCTTTTCTGTGTTTATTACAAAACCCCAGGTCGAGCAGGTGTTTTACGAGGACATTCGTCTGCGTAATAGCCTCTTGCTCCGACTGTGCGAGAAGGAGCCAATCGTCCAGATATGTTGCCAGGCGAATACCCTGTTGTTTTAACGGGGCTATCGCGGCTTCCGTACACCCTACAAGCACTCGTGGGCCGAGAGACAGACTGAAGGACAGCAGATCTGCCCCGAGGTTCAACACACCCGGTACGTGCGTCGCTCTCAGGGAGAGGAGACGCCCGCTGCTCCATAGGATCAGTTTGCGTGCCAGCATGTGTAACTGGAGAGAACGCAAACCCCCCTGACGGTTTATATACGATATTGTCGTCGTATTGTCTGTCCTCACGAGGACATGGTGTCCTCTGAGAAAAGGCAGGAAGTGCTTTAGGGTGAGGAACACCGCTAAAAGCTCCAGGTAATTTATGTGTGCCCGCTGGAGGTCTCTACTCCAGAGACCCCTCACCGAGCGGCCTTCATAAATACCTCCCCAACCTGTCAGACATGCGTCTGTGGTGACCACCCTCCGTGAAAGGACAGCACCCATAGGCACGCCCCGTACTAGAAAAGTCGGGTGCAGCCAGTGGCGCAGTGCCGTTACGCATTTCACAGTAACCATTACCCTCCGCGCGCCATGACGCGCGGGGTTTAGTTTTAAGGCGGCTACCCAGCGCTGAAACTCCCTCATGTGTCCTAGTCGTACGACCAGGATGGCTGACATCATGAGCCCCATCAACCGCAGGCATGTTCTGAAGAGAACATGTTTGCGACGCTGGAATAAAGCGAGACAAGCTCTGAAAGCTTTCACTCTTTCCGCTGACAGGCGAGCTGAAAAGGGCACCGAGTTCAGGTGAAGCCCTAGGAAGAGTATAGTCTGCGCAGAGCACAACATGCTCTTCTCTGTATTTATTATGAACCCCAGGTTGAGCAGGTGCTTTACGAGAACATTTGTCTGCGTAACAGCCTCGTGCTCCGACTGTGCGAGAAGCAGCCAGTCGTCCAGGTAGGTTGCCAAGCGAATACCCTGTTGTCTTAACGGGGCTATCGCGGCTTCCGTACATCGTACAAACACTCTTGGACTGAGAGACAGGCCGAAGGGAAGTACTCTGTATTCGTAACAGATCCCCTGAAATGCGAATCTCAGATATTTCCTGTGTGGATAATATACTGGGACGTGGAAATACGCATCTTTCAGGTCGACTGATGTAAACCAATCATCTTGTCGCACGAGACGCAGCAGGGATGTGTGAGTGAGCATTCTGAATTTATATCTTCTTAGATATCTGTTCAGAACCCTCAGATCCAGTATTGGCCGGATTCCGTTCCCTCCTCGTTTGGGGACGAGGAAGTACTTGGAATAAAAACCACTCTGACTCTGCTCGGCAGGTACAACAGATATAGCTCTCTTTTCTAGAAGTGAGAGGATCTCTCTCTCTAGAATATGGGCTGACTCTCCTCGGGCTTGTGAATACAAAATGCCCGAGAAACGAGGGAGGGGTGACAGCGAATTGGAGTCTGTAACCCCGTGTTACTGTCTTGAAAACCCAAGCAGATGTTGCGAGCATCTTCCACTGTGTGCTCCTTAGAGCCAGCGGAGATGTCACCTCTCTTGCCCTCTGAGACTCTGTTTGTTGTGTTATGGGGCCCTCTAGTGTCTGAACACGGTGGTACCCCATTCAACAGTCCCCACCGTTACTGCGCACGCACGTGGCGGTGGCTTCACGGACCCGTCAATAATCCGTCCTTTGAGAGATGCCGTAGCTGCTCTTGAAAGGGAAAGGATTGACGGGCCGCTCTTTACAGCTCTAGCCGGCACTGCGTGCGCACGTGGCGGTAGTGCCCTTAAAGCCCCAACCGGCACTGCGCATGCGCGTGGCGGTGGTGCCTTCACAGACCCGTTTATTTTCCGCCTTTTGAGAGAGGCCGTGGCTGCTCTCAGAAGGGGATTTATTTAACGGACTGTTTATTGTTTTTCTTTTCATTTTTTTGAGCTGCGCCCTTGGCCGAGGCCTGGATGCGTCAGCGAAAAATGGTTTATTTAAACAATAATTATGTGACATGTGTTTTGTGCAGACTTGAGGATGGCGTTGAGGCATCTCTCGAGGCAGCGGGAACACAATTCGAGCCGGAGAAGGAACTTCCAGCTCTGTCACAGAGGGGGGAAGGAGGGGCTGTCATGCCGCTCGCTTCTTGCTCCTTGATTGCTGGCCGAAATTCTGGGTTGGCTGTGCCTGGGCTGCAGCCGGGACCGAAGATTTTCTAGACCAACTCGCCCTCGTCTCCTGCCTGGGCTGGGGACTCGGGGCGGGCTGCGACCTCTGCTGATCTGGTACTCTAGATCCAGCAGGGTTCGGAGCAGCTTGGGCGAAGGGTCGCTGTTGCGGAGGCAGCGGCTGGACCCTTCGAGGGAGACAGAGGTGGAGGGCCTCGTCTTCCTTCTTTTTCGACTCGCACCTCCTCTGCATGGAAGCGAGAGCGGAGCCGAAAATTCCCTCGGGAACGATGGGTATGTCCAGCACATCTTCCTTTTCCCGGTCTGGGAGGTTGGTGAGGTTGAGCCATCTAGCTCTTTCCTGCACCACCATGATCCCCATCACTTTGCCCGTGGCCTGGACGGCGCAGCGTTGGACACGGAGACAAATGTCTGTGACCGCGGCCATCTCGTCCAGAGTGGCCTGTCCAGAGTGGCCGTCCAGAGTCGCTCGACAGATCCTCACAGAGCTCCGCTTGGTACGCGGTTAGCATCGAGGAAACGTTCAGAGCTCTGGCGGACAATGCTGCAGCCTTGTAGGCCCATTCCGTCATGGTCGACTGGAATCGGTCTGTTTTTGCTGGCAGTGTGGGGTTCCTGCTCGGTGTCGGGCCCATCCTCGGTAGGAGGTGGGCTGCCACCAGCGGTTCCATAGGCGGTATGTGGAGCAGACCGAGCCTCTCCATACCGTCACAGTCAAGTGAGGAGGCACCCTGGATTGGGGCCTTGTTGCTAAAGGGCCGGTCTCTCCACGAGACCGACACCTCATCCAACATCTCCGGGAAGACCGGGAGGAGTTGTCTCTTCGTCCTCGTTGTTTGGAAAAACAGTTTTCCTTCATAACGGGACCTGGAGGTCTCCTTGGCCACTTCGGGCCATGGGATGTCTAGTCTGGCCGCAGCACGTTGACACACGGCTTGTAGGTCCACGCTGAGACAGGGCGAAGCTGGTGTGCTATCGCCCGAGAGAGCAGCCCTCGCTCCAGGCTTTGCAGCCTGAGCTGGTGACATGAAGACGTCGTCTTCCTGCTCGTCCGAATCAGACAGGAGGAACTCAGAGGCATCCTCCATGTAATTTAATTCCAGGACATCCTCCGCGGGTGAAACCATGGTGAGGTCCAGTCGGGAGCCCCAGCTTGGTATAGCGTGGGGTCCCGTTCCCGCGTCCTTTGCCGCCACCGGGGCCCGGCCTGACATGGCGCGGGAAACCGGTTCCGCGGCTGCCGCGGTTGATGAGCCCCAGGCCGTGAAGGCGAGGGGCTCAGTCTCTGCAGCGGACGCCCCCATGTCTTGGTTGCCAGCCGGCCAACCAGTGGACATGAGGGGATCCTGTCCCGACAGGCTAGCTTGTCGTGCTAACCGTCGGCGAAGGCTCTTTATGGTGAGGAGGGCACAATGCCCGCACGAGCCGGGGTCGTCGATAGCCTCCTGGGCGTGTTCCAGCCCGAGGCAGGACGAGCAGACCTGGTGTGAGTCTGTGCCTGCTATCTTCAACCCGCAGTCGCAGAACCGAGCCTTCGAGTCCCCGACTCCTCTGGTGTGAGGGAGAGAGGCGTCCATGGAGAGGACCCGCTCTTAACAGGTATGTCGAAAAAAAATGTCCCAAACTTTCCTTTATCCGGAGAAAAAGGTAGTGTGGGTCTTTTCTTCTCAAAGAATATTACCTGGTGTGGCAATATTCTTTTTTTTTAAATCCTTTTATCCTCCGGGGAAGAAAAAAGAATAAAAAAGCGTCCTCGCTACCGTGGTGTCGGCAGTGAGGGGAAAAAACACAAGCTAGCAACTGGTGTGTCGCTAACTTGTAAGTCAAAATCTTACCTTACTTCCAGAGGAAGAAATCGGCGAGGTTGACTATGGTACTTCTTCTGAAAGAGAATAGGGTAGCTGGCTAACGCCCGTCGACCGAAAATTAGCTTGGGTTCAGTCTGTGGACTGTTAAGCTAGCCCGGCTACCGTTCGAGATGTGCTCTGAAGCGAGAAGAGGTGTTTGAATGACGCATGCGTCGTGGCGCAGGCTACTTATAGGGGGTGATTTCCCATGACGTTGGAATCACCGGCCAATCAGGATTGGCGTAATGAGATTGATGCTTCTGTTTGCTCCGCGATGAGGCGCATCCCATAGTGAGACATCGAACGGAGTGTTATGAATGAGAACTACACTGCCCAGCCAAACAAAGTAACCACTTTGATGTAACTAGGCCAGCAGGTAAGGACCTTCCACTGGATAATAACTGCAGCGATGTTTTAGCTGAATACATGTTTTTTAACCCTAACTGATGCAGTTTAGTCACTTCTTTAATGTTTGTTCTTTCTGATGTAAAGTCAAGGTTGTAACTGTATATCAATAATTATATAATTACTTGTTTTTCAAATTTGAAAGACGGTGAGTAAGCATCTTGATGAACATTCATCATTAACTCCTCCAAAAAATATAGTGTATTCAATAATAACTGAATATGTTAATCATAACAGTTCTTCACTATATCTGTGAAGCGTCTTTGAGCACCTGTACAAACGCTAACAAATTAAATCTATTATTATTGTTATTATTATTATTTATTAACAGTGATTGACAGCTGATAGGAATAATATGATTGTTAATAGTATCATATTAATTCAGACAAACATCGATGAGACAGTTAACGAATGTACTTATTGCAGCAGTCTGCATATATTTGTTGCCCTGCTGGTCTAAGAGTGAGACAAACTCATTCAGTTATTGTTTAGTTAAAATTCATTAAAAGGCTTTACTGATGTGCCACAATAATATCACCTATGTGATTGATTTAAAATAGTAATATTGTGGCTTTCCAAGTTAACATTGATTGTAGGGGTGTAACGGTTCACAAACATTTCGGTTCGGTACGTACCTCGTTTTTAGGTCACAGTTCTGTTCGGTACGTTTTCGGTACAGCAGGAAAAATTATCACAAAACATTATATTTTTTTAAAATTATTATTAAACTGTGAATAATGTATTCAAATAAATACAAAATATAGTAAAATAAACATTAAGGTGCAGCATTTCGATGAACTGAAATAATCTGTATTTGAACTGTACTACTGTAGCACCTAAGCAGCCAGTTTGACATCAGGACTTGCTTGTCATTATATTTTCATGTTGTTTAAAGAAAGATGAACTTGTAACAAGCAACCACATTGCTTGCTGAAAGTTCAGATCTGCTGGCACGAACAAAGTCTCCTGCTGTGGAGAACACCCTCTCTAGGGACAGAGGCAGCAGATACAGCCAGGTAGTGCTTGGCTACCATGGCAACATAAGGATACTTGGCGTTTGTAATAGCTTTGGCTCGGTCTGAACTCTCTGCGAGCGGTGGAGGCTCAAATGCTAGCGGGTGTTGGGTTTGCACTTCAGTCTTTTTTCTTTTGGTACCGGTGATATTCACGTTCGGGTGATGCCTTTTCAAATGAGTGCAAGTTTGATGTGTTGCCAGCCGCGTAACCAATGTTAGTTGAACAATGCCGACAAACAGCTTTGGTTCGGTCCACCTGTCTTTGTCCGTCATCCTTGTACGTAACTGCGAAACCAAAATGTTCCCAAACTGGAGACTTCAGTGATGCTGGAGGATTTCCGAGCTCAACTTTATCTGCGTTCGCCCTTTCGACAGTTCCTCAAATTACTGACTACATTTGAACGCATTCCTGTGACCAGCTCTCACAGTATGCCTCTCGTCCAATGAAATTAAATGATATAGATTACTTCCAGAAAGTTGTTCATGTTCTCAATTTTTGACGTTTAACGCTATATTCGTTCGGAACACACGTGTACCGAACCGAAGGGCCCGTATCGAATAATTTCAGTACGGGTACGTGTACCGTTACACCCCTAATTGATTGATATGATTGCGATTTAAATCAGCATATACTTCTGTCAGGGGATGCCACCCCTCAAAATCTCCTGCCACCCTCTTGCCACCCCATGAATATTTGTCTAGATCCGCCCCTGATACTATATAACAAATATGTGCGCTTTACATAAAAATGTAATCTTTATGTTACTGGTCTGCTTGCTGTTCAGCAGTCTGATGGCTTGGGGGGAAAAGCTATTGCAGAATCTGGCTGTTCTGCTCTTAATGCTGCGGAGCCTCTTGCCGGAGGGCAGCAGGGAGAACAGAGCATGGTGAGGATGAGTGGGGTCTTTAAAAATGTTCTGGGCTTTTGTCAGGCAGCGTTTCTGAGCGGTGTCTCTGATGGGAGGGAGAGAAACTCAGATGATCTTCTCTGCTGTCCTGACCACTCTCTGCAGAGACTTCCAGTCTTTGGCGTTGCAGTCTCTCGACCAGATGGAGATGTGGCTGGTCCGCACGCTCTCTATGGTTCCTCTGTAGAACGTGGTGAGGATGGGAGGGGGGAGCTGTGCAGGAAGTGTAGGCGCTGCTGTGCCTTCTTAAATAGTGATGTTGTGTGAGTGGACCAGGTCAGACTGCTTGTGATATGCACCCCAGGAACTTGGTGCTGGCTGTAGTCTTCACTGCTGTGCCGTTGATTCGGAGTGGTGGGTGACAGTGCTTTTTGTTCCTGAAGTCGACAATGATCTCTTTTGTTTTATCGACATTCAGGATCAGGTTGTTGGTGTTACAGCAGTCTGTCAGATGTTTCACCTCCTCCCTGTAGGCCTGTTCGTTGTTGTCCCTGATGAGTCCCACCACTGTTTTATCGTCCGCGTACTTTATCATGTGGTTGGTACTGAACCTGGAGCATAAGCATAAGCGCTATCGATAAAAGTAGTAGTCCCGTTAAAGCCTTAACGATACCCATCCCTATGTGGATGTCAGTTTTACACACATTCTGAGGCCGCCGTGCCTATGTTTTTTGTTTTCACTGCTAATTTATGCATTAGTGCACTATTAGTGCATTAAAAAAAATCATTAATGAAGTTTCAGCTCAGACCCCACGCTTAATATGTCTCCCCCTGGCCCACCTACATTTCTCCAGGCCCACCCACACACTGATTCCTGGCTACGCCACTGCCAGGGACATCACACGGCAAGCAGCGGCGGCCACACCGTGGACCAGGATATTAATTTGGCCGATGCTGCGGCCAAATAATCGCTCTGATCCGGTGAGGTGGCATCTTGCGGAAGAGCAATCAGCGAAACGCCCAACACACCCGTGTTATTTGCAGCCGGGGCAGAGGTTCTCCGCCCAGCCTGCTGCCTGTGGGAGCAGATGGGCTGCCAGGCTCTCATCAAGCGGGGGAACGCCGTGTCCTTGCAGCCCTGCACCCTGAGGATCTTCACCATACCAGCCACTGGAGCCTTCGCCTTCAGTGGCTGTCACCACAACGCCTCCACACACTGCCAGATATCTGGTAACGGAGGCAAAACGAAGGCTGGCCGGGCGGACCGGGCCGCAGAACCCCTGGCGGGGGGATCACCGGTTTCGACAGCAGTGGTGGGGGAGCGGTAGCCCTACACGCTCCGCCGCCATGGTCATCACCAGGGGGAAGTCCTGGTGGACAGACCGGGGCGGTGGACTTCCATGGACGCTGGACCCGGAAGTGCCCGCCAACGAGAAGTCCTCGTCATCCTCCTCCCCGGCAAACGGAGCCACCCGCCTCGCTGGAATGGCGAACGTGAATGGCGAACGTGAATGGCACCGCCTCGGGCCATATCCTGGTCCCCCAAACACTCGAAGCAGAAGTGGTAGGGGATCGGCGCCCGCTATTAAGTCAGGACACGAAGGACAGGCATGAAGGTATGATAGCTTATTTATTCTTCTTTCAAACGTTTTACTTGTCTCTGTCAGGTGTTGTCCTGCTCGCTGAAGAGAAAAGGATGACAGTCAGAAGGTGTAGCTGCCTTATATGCGCGCACATTCAGGTATGCTCGCCCTGACTGGCTTGCTACGTTTATACAACTTCAGTGTGTGAACCCTTGTGTATTATTGATGAGAGTAGTACCCATAGAGTCCAGTAGAGGGCGGAGCCTGTGTGAGATAGAACAGAGTTTGGTCTCAATCACTGTCATAACAAATACACAGTGACAAATATAGCAATGTGCGTGTGTTGCGGCTGCTGCTTTGCTTTGCTTTAGTCGTCTGAGTGTTTTATGTAAATGAGCTGTGCGGTTTCCTTCCTGTCATTGGCTGCCATCTCCTGGTCCGCCCCTGAAGATTGCGATTGGAGCACGCCGGGCCCGACGCACTCCAATCGCAGCGCACAGCCGGCGCACACCTGCTGCAGATGACTACACAGCCTGAGGACAACTACCACTCTGGAGGCTCTGTTGAGTGAACAGACGCCTCTCGCTGCTTGCTCTTTGTTCTGTGGTTAACTTGTGTGGTCTGTGTTTAGAGTAGTTAGTATTGTGTGACTGTTGCCTTTAGGTTAGCTGTGTTTTGTATAGATTATTCTGTTAGTTGTACCACTTTTAAAGTGAGGTTTTGTTTCGTTCTTTATATTAGTATTTATTTTCCCTGTATGCCATTAGACTCCTTTTTTAGAGTCTTCCTTTTGTTTGGTTATCAACCTGTGCCCTTTTGTTTGTTTCAGGCTGCTTGCCTGCCATTTTGTTTCACCCGTTTATAATAAAGCCATTTATAATTATTACCAATTCCAATCTGGTGTACGTTGCTTTCCTCTCCCCCTAGTCGGGACGTAACAGCGTGCCATCTGCATTTGTGTGTTTTCGAGTTTACTTCCACGGAATCATAATTCTCAGAGCCATTTGTCATTATAATGAACTTGACTGTCAGAGGGTTTATCTGTCTGTTGCAGTGTTAACATTGCTAAACGCACAGATAGCCAAAACACAAACACACTTTGAGTCTCCTGAAGTGCTGCATGACTGTTTAACTGCATGTATGGATGATGTCATTAGGGGATGGAAGAGAAGGACGAGCGAGATTGAAAAGAAAAGTGGACGAGTAACTAAAGCACCCTGACGAGGGAATCATAGAGCTAACACAAACACACACACTCAATGTCCCACTCTGTCTTTGGTATGGATTCTTATATGTGTGTTGATTATGATTCTGTGCCATCTCAATCATTTGTATCATTTATTATACATTTGTATTATGTAATTATTCATAGGACCAAAGGAGGAAGTCACTTATGGAAGACTAAAGCTGTTGTGATAACAAATAAGTTAAAGAAAAAAAAGGGAATAATAATATCCTTGATAAAAAAAAATGTATTGTGCTATTTCTGTGAACATTCAATTATTTCCAAATTAAGTAGAGTTGATAGTGGAGGCTTTCGTTATTATTTTCTTTTCTTATTTTTTTGTCCTTTTTTTTCAATGGCAGCTTTAGTCCTCCATATACACCTTACATAGTTATTATCCATCAAAGCAAATTGGAAATAATTACATAAATAACAAATTAATTAATTAAAATCAGTAATTTGTCGAATACATTAATACATTTTTTGTATTCTATTTCTGTGTATGTTTGACTAATAAACTTGTATTATATAGTTGAGGCTTTCATTATTATTTGTATTTTCAATTTAGTAATTTACTTTAGTCTTCCATAGACAGCTGACTCGTTATAGGGATATATGTTTTCTGAGGACGGAAATCTGGGTGGATGGATGGATGGCTCAACAGCACTTTAAAATGGGCGGCCGTTCTCGGTGTTGATGTTGTCATGTCATAACATGGATGTATAACTTCTTTAGAAGGTGCTTTCCTGCCAATAAGAAACTGGTATGTGTCATTCTGAATGGCCTGAATGCTGTGCTTTGATGTTTTATTCTTTGAAGAGTCATGAAAAATTATATGATGTCTGGTTTTCGGAGACAAAATCATCCTGAATGTTCTTTAATCAAGGGACAGTAGGAGGGAGCTGTACTGCGGGAAGCTGATATGTTTGTATTCATTGGTTGGCATCATCTGTTTTGCTGATGTTTAAAACTCAATACTTGGTGTGGAGATTTATATTGTGCAGTATAAAACATATTAATGTGTTTCCTTACTCTTCATCATGCTGATTTTTCTCACTAGCTCAATGAAAACTAAGATATAAAGTATAAATAAGAGGCTAAGGTAAATCATTTGCCTTTTTGCAGTGTGAGATTGGATGAACAGTAGGCAGTGCAAAGCATGAGTCAGCAAAATGCTAAGTAGCCTGATTGATTTATATGACTGCATCTTTATACAGTTATTATTCTGTTTTGTGGGACCAGGCTGAACTTTATTCTCTTTTATTCTGCTCATGGACTTTGCAACCTTTTTATTTTGATTTATGATCAACTAAATATTCAATATCTATAAAATAGTGACTCACACAGTTCATCTGCATGCTGATGCAGAGCGGTATATTGAAAAGCAAACACATATTGTACACAAAGTAAAAGTCAAATAAACCCACTCAAGCATGCACTTCATCAATATGCTTGCCCTCTGCCTGCAGGCGTAGATTTATAACTTTGTTTAACCTGTTAAGCCCTGAGCCTGTGTTTCAGGTCTCAGGCTCGAACATGACATTCCCAGAACAAATGACCATATCTTCCCTTCTAAAAGGGTTAAATTAATAATCTTTGTTCTCAAAGTAATGATAAACCTGTGAGTTGGATGTAGAAGTGTCATAATCAATATATATGTTTTTCTTTTAAAGCAAATTCAGATTGAACACAGTAAACAAAATAGAAATGATTGTGTCCGTCCAAAAAAAAATTACTTATAGTGAAAACTACCCTTGAATGATGGGATGGTAAACTAAAAACGTTAGGAATCCAAACTACAACATATAATAAGTACCCTGTATCAAGATTGATGCAAAACAAGTGAAATGTGACCTTTTTAGAGAGATTTAGCAAAAAAAAACCACTTCTGGGGTCATTTGGGTGGATTTGACCTATCTCTGGCCCCCCTTGCTTGATTTTACTGATTGACATCTCTTTCTAACCATCAGAGCCAATGGTATCGATGGGAACTCCCACATACTCCTTATTCGGTAATGTGTGTGTGTTAGACTGCCGCTTAGCCAAAACCGGAAGCTGCGATAACTCTGGTGGCTACCATTAGCAGCTAACTTTTACTCTCCGATTTTTACATAAAAATAGAATTATGGATTATAAATTAAAACAATTATTACCCATAAACATTATCAACCTATGGATGCAGCCGCATCTTTTCTTGTTTTAATGCCATTGAACACGTCTTTTGATCAGATTGACAGCTACGGTGAGACGATCTCCCGTAAAAGCTCCGTAAAGGTACGTGTTGTGATGTCTGTGTTTGCTTCCCCTGTCGCGAGTTCGGATCACTCAGTGATGATATATATACCTAAATAATCTGTGGAACCTCAGCTTTAATCGGATATATTGTCTGTGCAGCTACGATAAGTAATAAGGGTATCTTTTATCTTGAGTTCTATGCCAAAGTGCGTTAGCATTTTTCGCTCAGGGGTCATTTAGATGCTTCTTATGAGACTTCTGTTTTGTTTTGGTAAAAATTGTTTGTATCGTCAATAATATTATTCCCGTTAAACTGGTATAACACATTAATAGGTTTTTAAATATTAAGAACCCCTGAGACACAGTGTCGTGAAAAAAAAAGTACCCGCCGACGGGGACCTTGGGGCTTAACAGGTTAAACACAGTCTTGGCTTTCAGAATATTAAACTTGTTTCGACAAATTCAGATGATAAATACAACTTTGAAGCTTTTAACGGCATAATTACAAGCGGAGAACGGAGTAATTTAACGTCACAGAAGGCATAACAACAGCCGGTGTTTCTCGTGAGTGTTTTCCCGGGACACAATACAATACAACACAATACACACAAACGCAAAATTACACAAACACACACACACACACTTACATACACACACACTCGAGCTTCCCCCAGACCAGTAATCCAAACGAAAATATCTTCCCTCCGTAGTATTTTGATCATTTGCTAATAACCAATCAGATCGATGGATTCCAGAGAAGAGGAAACTTTGAAGGCCTTTTTCTCAAAATGATGACTCTGTGACAGTCATTATATAATGTGACATATTTCGCTTAAAGGTGGGGTAGGTCATTTTGGAGAAACCATTTTGAGTGCGCTAGAATTTGAAAATACACAGCCGGAAGAAATCTGCCACGTCCTTACAGAGCCCCTCCTCCAACACACACGAACGCGCACATGACCAATGAGGGCACAAGATAAGTTTGTGCACAGATGGAGGGCTGACAGGCAGGTAGGCCATCCAGTTACTTTAGCCGGGCCGGCTCAGATGATTAGTCGTGCTTTTTACAGCGCTACTGTCACGGTCCAAACTGTGTCCCTGTTTGTTCCCCTGTGTAGTGATGGCAGTTTGACACTGAAGCTTCGAATGGAGCTTCAACCCTGGACTTCCTATTCCATAGAAGCAGTGCTTCGAAGCTTGCTTCAAGTCACATGACATGTGACGTCCGAACCAGCAACTGCTTCATTTCCTGAATGAATCAACTCACTGGTTCGCCGTCCAATCAGGTGATTCAATGCACTGCCTCGTCTCGATTCTGACTGGTTGAAACTGTTTGAATGTGAGCGTCACTTAGTAAGTGACACTTTATAACCGCTCAAAAAAATGCACAATTTGGCAATCTGTGGGATTGTCGTCGTAGTTTGCCTTGTTGCTGTTGAGTTGCTAGTATTGCGTTTGGATCATTATGGAGCCAGCCAGGAAGAGAGGTCGTTCTGGGATGTGGGATCACTTCAATCTGATTGCGCATGATAAGGTAGGTCAACTACAGTATTATAGCTATGGTTTATCTCAAATCTATATTAAGTAGCATTAAAGTACAATTATGTATATGATCAATGTAGCCATTAGGCTATAGCTTTATAGACTGAAATTGCATTTTTATTTACAAATGCCTTTCTCTACAGGTCCAGTGCTTGGTGTGTTCAACTGAACTGAAGTATCATGGGAATACTTCCTCCATGATTAGGCACTTCACTGCCAAACATGGAGCTGCTGTGAACCAGGGGAACATACATGGTATGTATTATATTATTTTTAACTAGTAACACTAACACAATATGCTATGACTGTATTCCATAACTCACAAGTCAGCTTCTTTTGAGTGCAATTTCACAGAAATCCTTATTTTCTTTTTTGGCTTTTGTTTTTATTCTTTATCTTTATTTCTTTGTCTTAGTGGACCGGAAGCGAGAGCTGGATGGAGCTCTTGTGAATATGGTGGTGAAAGACTCGCAGCCTTTTTCCATCGTGGATGACTGTGGCTTCAAGGAGCTTGTGGCCTTGCTTGATCCTAGATACACTCTGCATCTAATAATAACCCAATACACACAATTATCAATCTTTAATTGCAAATTCTGTTTCATATGGTTGTTGAGATTTATCCATAGATCTCTTAGAGTGCATTCACACCAGCCTTTTATAGTTCGGTTTAATCGAACCCTGGTGCGTTTAGCCGCTTGGTGCGGTTCATTTGGGTTGGTGTGAACACAGTCTGAGAACAGTCCAGTGAACTAAACAACTGGACTCTGGTCTTTAAGGAGGCTGTTGTTAAATTACAGGCTGTTTTTAACACTATTCAGACTCAGTTCTCTGAATTAAAGCTTCTTTTAAAATGTGGATCAAACCAAGGTAATGCTCTTTTCAAAAGCAAAAAAGACACCAGAGCCTGTTTTAGATATTGTAACTACGCAAGGAACAAAACTTGAAGTTGTTGCCTGTTACAAGTACCTTGGTATCTGGCTTGATGATTGTCTCACTTTTAAACTTCATGTCAATAACCTGCTAAAAAAACTGAGGGTTAGGCTAGGTTTCTTCTCCAGGAACAAGTCCTGTTTCTCGCTTGAGGCCAGGAAAAGGCTCTGTGACCTTTGACCTGTGCTGGACTCTGGGGATCTGGTCTATATGAATGCACCTGCCAATTGCCTGGTCAAGTTAGATGCTGCGTATCACAGTGCACTGAGATGTGTGACAAACTGTAAAGCCTTAACCCATCACTGTACCCTGTATGCAAGGGCTGGTTTGCTTTCACTATCTGTACGGAGGCTCAGTCACTGGTACATTTTTATATACAAAGCCATGCTAGGGAAACTTCCATCTTATATCTGCTCCCTGATCTCACGGAGAATTGTAAGTGGCTACTGCCTGACATCGAATGCTGTGGTTTTATTAAATGTGCCAACTGCTAGGACTGTCTTAGGGAAGACAGCTTTTAGATGCGCAGCTCCTCTGTCTTGGAACAGTCTGCAAATTAAATGGAAACTGAACAATCTGGTGCCACTAAATGTTTTTAAAGCTCGGTTGGATGCTATTCAATCGGAAGCTATTGGTACCTGTTTATGTGGATAATTTAGTAAATGATGCTGGATGATGTCCTTTTGTTGTTCTATTTATGTTGTTATGTTTCATGTGGAACTACTTGAACAGGTCTCCCTTGAAAAAGAGATCAATGATCTCAATGGGATTTTATCTGTATAAATAAAGGTTTGAAATGAAATGAAATGGTCCCCTAAAATAGGTGGTCTCGGAACGCTTGCTTGCGAACGAATGAACGAGCGGTTCATTGCTGGTTTGAACGCAGTCCACACCAAAACATAGGAAGCGTAGTATTTACGTGTCACAAGAACGTGGATGTCTTCAAATCTTCAGCGAAAGAGTCTTTCAAGATATCCGAGGTTGTTTAGTAAAAGAGTGAAGCAGAATGAAGTGTTGAACAGTGTCGTGTAAATTAAAAATGCTCCGTCAACTACATACAATTAAGAACAGCTGTCGTCGGTGAAACGCCCCTCCTTACTGCAGAACGTCTCATTATATGTGATATAATGTTTAACGGACGTTGTCTGATTATATAATCATATGCACGGGCTGCTAGTGTCTGTTGATCTCCAGATTAACAGCAGCATGAGAATAACCTGCCGAAAGTGCCGATGCTCCATGGCGGAGGCTCCGGTTTTACCACCTTAACGGCCCGTCTACACGACAGCGTCGAAAGCTCCAATCTGCCCATTCACTTTCAATGGGGTGACGTCACGTAGCCTCGCTTTTTCGCCGAACTGAATTGTGGGTAGCAGAGCGGTCCGTCTCAACAATGTTCAACTTCTGATGCCGGAGACGCCGGAGTAGCCAGCGCCAGCCAATCAAATCCCGTTTCCCAAAATCTGACAGCTGAAGCCGTAGCCAATCAAACCGCGTCTAAGCGGGGAGAGATATCCCGCCGTTCATGTCTATATTTCAAAAAAAGTCGGAGGAGAAACTAACTATCGCCGTAGCAAATCACCCGGTTTTGTATGACCAGACCCTCTTCACCTACCGGGATACAAACCGGAGGAACCAGGCATGGAGGGAGGGGGCAGAGACAGTGGGGGGAGCTGGTAGGTTTTCGCCTGTTTGGGGAGTTTATATATATATTGCTCCCATACAATCCCCGGGGTTTTTTGCTTTGTATGTCGGGGGCGGGAGATTCATGTGATTGGTTGTTGGCCGTGTTGCTTGAATAAAATCCCCAAGCTCCAGACACGCCCAGCTCCAAGCTATTTTTGAAGCTGTAGTGTGGACGCTCCGTAATGGTTGAACAGCATTTCTGTGCACATGACTTGTGTTTAACGTTTATAGTCCGTTTGAGTTTTGTCCGTGTGAACGCAAACCGAACCTTCTGAAAAATGAAACAATGTAACAAACTGTGGTCTGGTGCACCAGAGAAGCGGACTATTAGGTGTGAATACACCCTAAATGTTGCTCTAAAAGTGCACCAGATTGATGCTTTTAACTTCAACATTTAAAAAAAAAGTAGATAAATGTAGGTGAGACGAGGAAATGGAAGAGGGGGAGGGACGAGTGAGAGATCTGGTTGCTAATGATATGAAAATATTTTAACAGGTAGCCGACAGCAAAGGGCACTCAAGTGGTGGAAGAAAAATGGGTGATAAGGAGGATAACAAAAAGACAACTGATATGTATGCTACAGATTGTTACCTTATCAAAAGAAAGAAACAAGTAAGTAAGAAAGGATTTGACAGATAGGGAGGACTGGATTATCAGGAAGGGATGGAGAAATGGCCGCATGATGTTTGAGAGGATTCAGGGGCAGATAGGAGAATTACAAATAAGATAACTAGAGTAAATGAGGATGACATGTGGGGGGCATGGAGAGAAGATGAGGTGAGCAGTTTGAAAGAGGAGAGAAGAACAGGAGAATAAGTCAAAGGGAGACGGGGATGACAAGATGATGAAGATGGAAGAAGGCGGCAATGAAAAAAACAGAACAATGAAATAAAGCGAGGATAGATGGGAAGGATTAGACAGTAAAAAATAAAAGGGGAGAGAAATACTGAGCTGATTTTCAGCTGATGGATTTCGTCCACACCTACACATTCCTACACACACTTCAGATCACACAGGGAGAAATGAAGTGAAGCTGTTTCTATCCCGAGTTGCCCATTTTATCTTCTACAGAACATCAATTCTCACACAACAGGCCACAGGGAAGACATGCCTGTGAGTGTGTGTCCATGTCCATATGTGTGTTCTTTTCTGGGGATCAAGATGACAATAGTCCTCTTTGAGTAATAAACCCCAGATAAAACTATGCTGAGTGACAACACATATTTTGAATGGACTGTTGTCTTTTAATGTTTTTAGTTAGTATAATGACTGAATTGATTTTTGGCAATAGTTTTATTTTGTCATAATGTATAAAATTTGCTTTTTTGTAATATCATTGAATTGTTTCAGTAAATGTTACTCCAGCATTAAAAGCACAGTCACATGTCTACTGCTTGCTTATTTTTGCTGGCAGATAAAAAAGACTGGCCGTCTGCGCTCAAATGCTTTCACACATTCATAAGGAATGTGAGAAAAAGTTGAGTAAAAATAAGAAAGCAGCTGTGTAAAGATGGGAAATTGACTGGTATCCATCTTCATAAAGAGCACTGATCAGCGGCCACATGACGGATGAGTCTGTTGTAAATGCCTTATGTGCCGAGGGTCCACAGATCAGTGTGTGGGTGTTTGAAAATCCAATCCTAGGCCAAAGGGGCCAACAGACATTCACACTGGTGCCAGAGTGCCAAGGCCTTCAGACACACACAGTAAGCATTTCACCTGTCAACAGCAACCATTTATTTCCATTATTTGACCAGTTTTTCTATTATATTTTTCACACACACACACACACACAATATCAATCTGATTTAATGTATTGACGTAGTTAAAGTACATGTACTCAATAACTCAAGTATTGTACTTAAAGGGGACCTAACAATCGATGTTGTTGAACGACTCCACCCACTGTACCCATAGAGTCCAGTGCCTGTGTGAAATATAACGGTAGGTGGGTAACGCTGAAGAGGGTGCAGGAGGCATAGCCACCTTATATACTGTGGGCCTGTGCACATTCAGGTAGGCTCGCCCCGATTGGGCGGCTACATTTATGCTACTCAGTATGTAAATGCTTGCATAGCATGGTTAAGGGTAGTACCCATAAAGTCCAGTAGAGGGCTCCGCCTGTGCTTATATGACCAGGGTTATAATATGTAACCCACCATTTATTTATTGTGTCTATACCAAGCGGCAAACTGGGGAACAGCCGGGACGCCAATATGGAAGTGCCACACACTGCAGTTCATACATGGGCTGCTAGGGACTGACTGCAGAAAGGAGCAATTTCCATAGACCCCCATGTTAAAATGCCCAACTTTACAGGAGAAAAAAACATGTTTCTACCCATGGATGCAATAAATATTATTATCGATAGTTAGTTCTCATTCATAACACTCCGTTCGATGTCTCACTATGGGATGCGCCTCAACGCGTATGCAAACAGAAGCATCAATCTCATTACGCCAATCCTGATTGGCTGGTGATCTTGACGTCTACGTCAGGGAATCCACCCACCCTTTAAGTAGCTTGCGCTACGTCACAGCGTCATTCAAACACCTCTTCTCGCTTCAGAGCACATCTCGAATATCAGGAGCCGGGCTAGCTTAACGGTCCACAGACTGAACCCAAGCTAACATTCGGTCGACGGGCGCTTGCCGGTTACTTTTTTGCTTTGCAGAAGAATTGAACAAATATTAACACACCAGTTAATATTGTAATCTGCCCCGCCGTTTTTTCTTTCGAAATAACGGTAAGCTTTGATTTTTTTTCTATACACAGTAACATACCTGTTGCTAGTTTATCCCTCCGCGCCGACACCACGGCGAGCGGGGATGGACTCTTCTCTCCCTCACACCAGAGGAGACGGAGATAAGAAATATATTTACACACCAGATTTAAAGAAAATCTACCCCGTCGTTTTTTCCTTTCGGAATAACGATAAGGTTGGATTATAATTTTTTTCTTTTTCGGTAACATATCTGTTACTAGCTTGTCCCACCAAGCCGACACCCCAGCAAACGAGGATGGACCCTTCTCTCCCTCACACCAGAGGCGTCGGAGGCTCGGCTCTGCGGCTACAGGTTTAGGAACTCGGGCACGGACTCACACCAGGTCTGCTCCTCCTGCCTTGGGCTGGAACACGCCCAGGAAGCTATCGATACCCCCGGTTCGTGCGGGCATTGTGCCCGCATCACCATCAAGAGCCTCCGCCGACGGCTAGCGTGCCAAGCTAGCAAGTCGGGACATGGTGGCGACCGCCGCGGAGATTGAGCCCCGCGCTGTGTCAGGCTGGGGCTCAACAACGGTGGTAGCTGCGGAATCTCTGAGTTCCTCTTATCCGACTCGGATGAGCATGAAGATGACATCTTCGTTTCATCTGCCCAGGCTGCCAAGCCGGAGGCGATGTCCGCTCCCCCGGGCGAAAGCACACCAGCTTCGCCCTGCCTCAGTATGGACTTGCAGGCTGTGTGCCAACGCGCTGCGTCCAGGCTGGACATCCCCTGGCCTGAAGTAGCCAAGGAGACCTCCAGATCTCGCTATGAGGGGAAGAACTTGCCCCAAGCAGCGAGGATGAGGAAGCAGCTTCTCACAGTCTTTCCAGAGATGCTGGACGAGGTGTCGGTCTTGTGGAGAGACCGCCCTTTCAGCAACAAGGCCCCAATCCAGGGTGCCTCCTCTTTGGAATGTGTCGGCATGGAGAAGCTCGGCCTGCTCCGCATGCCGCACATGGAACCGCTGGTGGCAGCCCACCTCCAACCGCGGCTGGCTTCGGCACCGAGCAGGAACCCCACACTACCGGCAAAGGCAGACCGCTTCCAGTCAGCAATGACCAAATGAGCCTATAAAGCCGCAGCTTTGTCCGCCAGGGCGCTCAATGTCTCCTCGCTGCTGACCGCCTACCAGGCGGAGCTCTGCGAGGACATGACGATCAAACCTGAGCCTGCCGTGTGGGACGAAATCGCAGCGATCACGGACATTTGCCTCTGTGTGCAGCGCTGTGCAGTCCAAGCCATGGGCAAAGCACTGGGGATAATGGTGGTACAGGAGAGAGCCAGGTGGCTTACCCTGACGAACCTTCCAGACCGGTAAAAAGAGGACGTCTTGGACATGCCTATTCCATTCCCGAGGGCATATTTGGCTCCGCTCTAGCTTCGATGCAGCAGCGGTGTGAATCCAAAAAGAAGGAGCATGAGGCTCTCCAGCTTTGTCTTCCCCGAAGGGTCCAGCCGCCGCCTTCAACGGCCCCGCAGCAGTCCTTTGCTCAGGCTGCCTCACGTCCTGCCCGTTTCAAGATCTCGAAACAGCAGAGGACACAGCCCGCCCCGGGTTTCCAGCCCAGACACGAGGCGAGGACGAGCTGGCCAAGAAAATCTCCGGTTCCGGCAGTAGCCGCTCAGGCACAGCCGGCCCAGACTTTCAGCCACCAGACGAGGAAGAAGAAGAGGGTGGTCTGACAGCCTCCTCTCCTCTCCTCGATAAAGGAGCTGGAAGTTCCCTGTTCTCCAGCTCCAGAACACGTTCCAGTGTTAGATGCTCATGTGTTTCCGGGGTGCAACCATGCCCCCATCTTCCCGCCACCTCGAGTGATGTCAGAACGTCATCCTCAAGTTCGCGCCATGAGGGAAATGGACTTAACATCAATGACAACAAGCTCCGCTGCTTGTTTAAGTCACACAAACACATGTCATCAGTATTATCTCTTAATAAATCATTTTCCACTGTCGTTTCCAGGCTTAAAGCCAAGGGCGCAGTCAATAAATATGAAAAGAAAGACAATAAAAACAATAAACAGTCTGACATCTTCCCCCCTTCTAAGAGTGGCTGCTACCTCTCTCAGAAGGCGGACGATGGACGGGGCTGTGAAGGCATCACCGCCACGCGCATGCGCAGTGTCGACCAGGGTTGTCAACCTGGGGTACCACCGTGTTCAGACACTAGAGGGCCCCATAACACAACAAATAAAGACACTGAGGGCAGACGACAGAACTGTGACATCTCCACTCGCTTTGAGAAGCGAAAAGTGGAGGATGCTCACAGATTCTGCTTGGGTTTTCAAGACAGTAACACGGGCCTACAGGCTCCAATTCGCTGTCACCCCCCCTCACTTTTCGGGCATTCTGCATTCGTAAGCCCAGGGAGAGTCGGCCCATATTCTAGAGCAAGAAGGCTATATCTATAATACCCTCCGAACAGAGGAGCGCCAAGAGCGGCTTTTATTCCAAGTATTTCCTCGTTCCCAAACGGGGAGGGAATGGGATTCGGCCTATACTAGATTTGAGGGCTCTGAACAAATATCTCAAAAGGTACAAATTCAGAATGCTCACTCACACATCTCTGTTGCGTCTCGTGCGCCAAAACGATTGGTTCACATCAGTCGATCTGAAAGACGCATATTTCCACATCCCAGAATATTATCCACACAGGAAATATCTGAAGTTCGCCTTTAAGGGTGTCTGTTACGAGTACAGAGTACTTCCCAGAGGCGCACCACTCTATGCAGACTGGACTTTACATCCAAGGATTGTGAGCCAGCTGTGGGTGCGTTATGGCAGGGTCACGGTGGATCTGTTCGCATCAAGAGAAAATGCTCAGTGTCAGCTGTTCTTTTCGATGCGCGACCTAAACGCACCGTTAGGCGTGGACGCACTCGCACACGTTTGGCTTTCGGGCCTTCTGTACGCGTTCCCACCCTTGGCTTTGATTCCCCAGACTCTGGCAAGAGTGAGGGAACAACGCCACATACTTATTCTGATAGCTCCGCACTGGCCAGCTATGTACTGGCTGGCGGAGATTTATCAGCTGCTGTGCAGGCAGCCATGGCAGCTCCCGCTACACAGGGGCATACTGTCCCAGGCGGGGGGTGAGATTTTTCACCAACACCCAGAGCGCTTGGCCTTATGGGCCTGGCCCGTGAGTGGTACAACCTGAATATAGTGAGACTCCCTCATAGGGTGTTAACACTATTCAGAGTGCGAGAGATTCCTACACCAGGTTTCTCTAACATAGTGCGGTTACTGACCCTGGCTTCCGCCAGGCGAGCCAGTAATGTTTTCATGCACTGTCTGTTCATGTACCCAATGGATATTGTGACATTTCCTCAGCCGCTGAGTCCCTACGGGGAACAGCAGCAGGATTTGCTGTGTCCAGTTTGTGCTTATGCACCTGTATGGACAGATCAGGGGGATTTGTCATAATGACTAACCCCTGGTGTGCTGGGCTAACCCTTAAAGGGGGGCAAGCCGGTTACTAAGCAACGGTTCTCCCACTGTCGTGTGGAGGCTATTGCTTTGAGACCCTTGTGAGTCAGAGTTTGCAGGCACCTTCGGGTCCGCGAGCTCTTTCAAATCAGGGTCTGGCTGCATCCTGGGCTCTGTCCAGGATGTCTCCCATCCAAGACATCTGTGCAGCGGCAAGCGGGTCTTCGCCGCTCACTGTTGTCTGCTTTTACAGGCTGGACGTCTCCGCTCCAAGCGTGGCCCGAGCAGTGCTGGGCACCTTGTTGAGTCGGGACTCCACCTGTTAAATTCTGGTTGATCGGTGATCTTCAAGATAAGCTCGTCTGGCAATACGGGAGCTACAATATCCCATAGTGAGACATCGAACGGAGTGTTATGAATGGGAACTATAGGTTACTTACGTTACCCCAGTTCTCAGAGTAACATGAAGTGAGATGTCTCACCAGACGGCCCTCCTTGCTACGGTGAAGCGAGAAGAGGTGCTTATTTTGAATGACGCATGCGTCGTGGCGCAGGCTACTTATAGGGGGTGATTTCCCCTGACGTTGGCGTCAAGAATCACCGGCCAATCAGGATTGGCGTAATGAGATTGATGCTTCTGTTTGCTCCGCGATGAGGCGCATCCCATAGTGAGACATCTCACTTCATGTTTCTCTGAGACTGGGGTTACGTAAGTAACCTATAGTTTTACACACCGTCTTATTTTACTTTCTCAGGACTTAAAACTGTTTTTTGGGAGCAGACCCCCATAAAGAAAAAAATATATACACGCATACAAGATCATCATCTTAATAGTTTGTTATTCTCATCGAGTCATCCGTGAGCAGAGCATCAAGTTGACGTGTATATTACAGCTGAATGCAGCGATTACTATTTTGTTCAGTAAAACGCCTCACAAACGTATTAAGATCAACAGCTTTAGTGCGTTTTGATTCAATGCTGAGTACAGCCACACTGACAGGCTCTTCTCTGTCAGTGTCGACCGCAACTACCTCATTCCTTCAGTGCTTGGGTCCGAACGAAAGGCTTCAAGTGAATTGGCCACCAATCATATTTCCACTCTCGCGCCAGGACCGGGGGAGGGGTTACATGACGTGCATCTTGTGGTGCATTCACTTGCACTCGGACATTAGAGACTTTCTCTCATAAATGTCCGATGAGCCACAACTTTTCTTTCAAAACAAAGATGCCAACTGGGGTGGCAGCCGGGGTGGCAAGGCTAGATCCGCCCCTGTATAGGATGTCTATTTTATTTATACGTATAGTAAGTCTTTAATTTTATCAGCACCACGTCACTATTATTTATTTATATGTACAATTTTAGCAAGTTTTTATATTGTCCTTTTCCTGCAGCCAGTACAACGACATTTTGTTTTAATAGTAAACTCTGTGTCTTGTTGAAATGACAATAAAGTATGTCTATGTCTACGTCTTATCGATCCGGTCCTTTAACAGTACTTTTATCGGTTCTTTTGGAGAAAAAAATAAGGTAAACTAACTCAACAAATTGTGAACAAAACTAACATTGCTTTTTATTTAAATTAAATAAATAATATTTCACATCAAAAGAAACAACAATGTTTTAACAAATCGTATTAAATAATGTGATGACAGAACTGTAAACAGAATAGCTGAAACTTTAACAAAATAAATAACTCAGTTACCTCTAATCATTAACCCATGTTTGTATAATGTAGTTAACTCGGTGTGTTGCTGCTAGCATACATAACACCTGACGTGAAAACGTTACTCGTGGATGGGGCTACAGAGCTGCTGAAAGACAGTCCAACCCGGTGCATTCCTCCGTCTGGATGTGGAGCACTTTTGCTAAATGTTTAGACAAACTGCTCGTGTTACCGCCCTTAAATGCTAAACTCTTATTCCACTTTTGGTAACGAGTATTGTCCCCATCGACACGGCTATAGTTTAAGCACACCTCGGAGCGCGTTCTCTCCGCCATCTCCTCCGTGTGTGTGTGTTGCTGCATGTAGCAGCTGCGTGTGTGTAAACTGCCCTTGTGGCACTTTCCAAAAAAAGACCGTGATGATCTCCTGAGAGCCCCTGCGTCTACGGAAGGGCTCATTGGATCGATTTCCTCGTCATGTTGTGTTCAAAATTCCAGGAAAGACAGACAACTTCTAAGTGTAACTATTTATTATGAGATAACAAAATATATATATTCACTTGGCCAAGGACTCCCGTCACGTCATAGAAATTACAGGCAGCAGAGCTGTAATCTGTAACCACAATTTTCCGGAAAGAGAAACCTTGTGCGTCAATACATTTGTATTGCAAGAGAAGAGAGATACCATGGTTTAGACTTGGTTCTCTTTGGTAGGGGCACAGACTTTGAAAAAAGTCTCTTGGCAACAAGATCCTCCAATCAGCATTCTGCCGTCCTGTGGAAGTCGCTCCCTACTCTGGAACCATCATACGTCATTTGTTTTCGCAAACGTTTCTACAGAAAAAGTGGAATCTTCATAAGGCTGATTCCTAGCTGGTGAGGAATGACAACCGCACCACAGTGGCTTACATCAACAGGCAGGACGGAGTCAGCTCCGCCGCCTTGTTGAGCGCAGCGGAGAACCTGTGGGACTCAGAAAATGTTTTTATCTCTTAATGTCAAGAGGTGGGCCCCTGCCAGACGAATGGTGGTTATCCCTGGCTAGGCAGGACAATCCACCCTTGGGGTGGACACTTTTGCACATGAGCCATGGCCAAGATAGTTGCTCTACGCCTTTCCACCGCAGGTGCAATCGGGGCGTTACCCACTCTGGGCCAACTTCTCCAGGCTTGGCTCCTGAGAGGGACAGCCTGAGAAGGGGTGGACTGTCTGACGTGTTATACAGACTATCCAGGCAGCAATAGTGGGATCCACCACAGCCTGTTACAGGACGAAGTGTGGGGATTCCAACGTTGGTGCGAGGAAGGGAGTCTAGAGCCTCTGTCTGGTACATTGGGCTCTATTCTATCCTATTTACGTGCTCTACGCCTTTCCACTGCTGCGTCTCATGCCCCACTCCTGGAGGTGAGATGAGAACAGTTGTCGGTCATTCTGGTAGCCCCAGGTCGGCGCTCGGCGCCGTGGTACACGGAAGTGACACAGATGATGGTGGTCCAGCCCTGGACAGTTCCTCAGTTCCGGGGGGGCTGTCTCAGGAAGCGGGTGCATTAGGGGCGTTACCCACTCTGGGCCAACCTCTCCAGACTTGGCTCCTGAGAAGGACAGGCTGAGAAGGGGTGGACTGTCTGACAAAATTATACAGACTATCCAGGCAGCAAAGGCGGGATCCACCACAGTCTGTTACAGGACGAAGTGGTTGGGATTTCTACAGTCACTGAAACTGGTACAGCCGGGCGATTGGTTCACAAACCATCGACCTGAGGGACGCTTACTTTCATGTCGAAATATTTGCGTTTGGCTACGCCCTGTCCCCACGCACGTTCAGCAAATGTGTGGCCACAGCGCTTCAGTCGTTTCGCGACCATGAAATGAGGGTTTTATTTGATCTCAACGACCTCATAGTCATGACCAGGTCCAGGGAATGGGCAGATGTTCCACACAGCCCAATGTATCTTACACCTTACCAAGTTGCTTGTTTGTGGTCAATTGGAAGAAGAGCAGTCCCATACCTCACCAGCAGGTGAGGTATCTGGGGATTTTGCTCAATGCAGCCCCCATTGAGAGCGAAGTGTACGCCCCATCGAGAAGGAGGGCAGGCTACATGCCACTCTGTCAGAAGACAGACAGACGTGGTGTGAGGAAGGGAGTCCTCTATCCTGGCTATAGCTACTGGTGGACACGCTCATGCCACAGTCAAGGTGTATGTAGCAGCCATCTCCTCCTGCCATGAGGGATTTGGCGGCAGACCAGTCTTTAGCCAACCGTTTATGAAGCGTTTTTTGCAGGAGATCAGGAGACGGCACCCAGTGGTGCATGTCTCCACCCCGCAATGGGAACTGCCATTGGTGCTTCGAAGCTTTGGTTACAGAACCGTTGAGCCTCCGGAGCTCACCTCCCTGTAGGCAATATCATTGAGAGAGAAGCAAAAAGAAACAGCTTTGCTGCTTGCTTTGACTTCTGCAAAGAGAGTATGCAAACTGACCGCTCTATCGGTGCACCCGAGTGCCTTCTGGTTCGTGGTGACCGTAGCAGGGCGACACTCAGACCAAACCCCTCCTCTGTTCCCAAGAACCTAAGGAGTTATTCCAGGTCGAGGGTTATACAGCTAGACAGCTTTAGTCGTCCACCGATGCACGGCGGTGTCTTGGTCTACGCCAGGCCCGTTCATAAGGTAAGTATCTCTTTGACATGTCTGGCTGCTTTTTCATCGTCAGGTGCTTGCTGGGGCAATACAGGACTGGCGAAAGAAGGAGGGCTGTGGGTCAGTAAGCTGTATTTTTTAAATTTTGTTTATTTAGCCTTTATTTATACAGGTGTAAAATCTCATTGAGACACAAGGTCTCATTTTCAAGAGAGACATTGTTGTGGCGATCCAGCACTCACACAACAGGACATAATTAAACAGAGAGGAATCAACAAAACACAGACACAGATATAGCTGATCAGTAATTATTATTTAGTTGTCGCAACAAACAAACAAACAATAATGGGAAGTGTGAAGGATAAAAATAAGGCAAAAGTAACTGTGAATATAAGATATAGTATGGAAACGCTAAAAACATTGAGCTGTCTGAGTGGAAAAATAACGTGTTAAAGTTTACTGCTGGCCGGCTACATCCTGTTATCTTCAAGGACGGGACGAGAACACCATGGTACGGTATGTGGGGCCCTGATCTTCACCAGGCGCAATTAAAACAGGTAATTAGGAAAAGGGAGTATGACCCTGGCCTGACCTTAGCTAAAACTGGGTGTTGCTGGGCAGAAGAGGCAGACTGCAGCACAGAGAGCACCAAAAGGTGGGGGCTTCACAGCAAAGACTATAAAGAACAAGATATATTCAGAATTCGGGGCTCACTTCAACTGGGATCTCACACTGACGAGTTTGTCACAGTGGGAACTCAAGAAGGAGGCGCTGGCGTTTTGTGGTATAGTATGGATTGATATATCTTTATTGAACTGTGTAATAAAGTGCTTATTTGAAGAAACAATCCATTGGAGTGCAAAGTCTAGTTTTGTACAGCTAACAGAGAATAGTGTCTTGGACACAATTCCTTTTCCCTCAGAACTAAGAAAGGTCATCGGCAGATCCGGACGGCGACCCCGCTCTGGCCATATCCAAACGATCTGCGCGGAGGACGGACCTGGTCCGGTAGACTCCAACAGCTTGGTGACCCCGTGACGTGATGGTCTAGAGCGGGTAGTCCGGACACCGATGACTTGAGAGGACACCAAAAAACATTGAGTTTACGGCTTTTACAAGAAACCATCTCACACAATCAAAAACCCGGGTAATTTAGAATTAAGGTAAGCATCTGCCTGTTACAACAAATAGATGTGTTTGAAATACCACTACATTTTAGGATTGTGTGAAAATGGCAGAAATAATTGTCTCAGCTAAAAAGTAAAGATAAAACGTAAATAAAATGGTGTGCACTAAATAGATCAACAAGGGTATAAACAAATCTGTGATAAGAAGCGGGTGGAACCCGTAATTTATGAGGATCCGCCGCGGTCCAAAGAGAAGGTGTCAAACTAATAAAATTAGTAGCCATAGTACAGTGTAAAACTAGGGGAGACTTTAGTATCTAAGGAAAGGTGTCAAACTAATACAATTAGTAGCCATAGTACAGTGTAAAACTAGCGGAGACTAGTATCTAAGGGAAGGTGTCAAACTAATCAAATTAGTAGCCATAGTACAGTGTAAAACTAGGTGAGGCCCTAGTATCTAAGGGAAGGTGTAAAACTGGTCGCCGTACCAGTAGCCAATAGTACAGTATAAAACTAGGTGAGGCCCTAGTATCTAAGGAAAGGTGTGAAACTGGTCGCCATATCAGTAGCCAATAGTACAGTGTAAAACTAGGTGAGGCCCTAGTATCTAAGGAAAGGTGTAAAACTGGTCGCCGTATCAGTAGCTAATATATCTGTGTACAATGTTTGCTGTTTGTTGATTGTTCTGTCTGTTGGTTGTCATTGTTGATTCGTAAAGACCTTGTTTTATGTTGGTAAATGTTTTAGAATACCAATAGTTTGTTGTTAGTTGTTGAAAGAAGCCCCCCTTCTCTTGAAAAGGCTGAGAGCTCCAGCTGGAGTTGGGGTGTCAGTATTTGTCTGTGAAAGAATCTCCCCCCACTTTCGGATTCTTACGGACATTCAAATAAATAAGAATAAGGACATTAAGAGTAACGACAAGATTTGTCCAGTATATTAATAAATACAAGTGAACACATGTTAACCTAGTCAGATAAATAGATACAAAGTCATTCTTATTTCAAGGAAGCCTCCCTCCTCTTGGAATGCCTGTTCCAGCCGGGGCGTCTGTGAGAGTACCCACACCCCCCCTCCTTCTTTTTTCTCTCTCTTGTTTGCTCTCTTCTTCAATGCATGAAGAAAGAGCATTGGATTTAAAACAAGGAGTGAATAACATTGAACATCAATAGATCAATGTGGGAGCTGAAGTAGTAGATATTGAAATAAATAAGAAACTATAATTTGCTGTTTTTAGCATAGTTTTTGGAGGATACAGTTATGTCACTTTGTGGTTTTATGAGGGGTTTTGAGAACTGATTGGTACCATTGCATTACATTGTGAATGTCATGGTATTTGTCATTAACTAAGGATTGCACTTGATTATATTTCAAGGAAAACAATTATATTACATACAGTAACGTTAAGGGAAAGTAAAAAGTGGTTCACGTTAAAACAGAGCATTGGTGGCATTTTCAGTTCATTGCTCACACGCCTTTCCCCCTCCTTGTCTCTTTCATGACTTGAATTAATGCATTAGAACGTTTGTTATCGTAACTTTCCGTGTTTTTAGAAGTCAAACTCACTGTGTGTTCACATTACGGAGTATATTTCCGGAACGGCCTTTCAAAATAAAAGCCACAGGCCGCTGTTCACCAGAGATGCCTTCACAATAAAACGGTAATTAGCTTAACAATAAATTTAACTTTTATTACGTCCTTAAACATTGATTCTAATTCATTACAGCTTTCAAATACGGCGCGGATTGAATACAGTTATTTGTGTATTCTGTTACAACATCACCATGCTTGTAACACAACTTAGATAAACAATTTGAAAATGAATAGAATTAAACAAGTAGATAAAAGATTAGTATAGTGGTTAAGGAGGGTGTCTTTGTCTTGCCTATTAACTTAGAACTGAAGTAATAAAGAATAGGCAGACTACTATCATTAGTTTGTTTTAACACTCACATGTTTCTTGTTTAGCAAACAAGACATCTGATTATTATGTCACACATAATAATCTTGTTATAGAAACTAGCTATGGGTAAAACGTGTGGTTGTTATACCATTGTTATCATGAACAAAAGATAAATAAGGAAATAGTATCTGCTTAAAGATGAACAGATTTCATACCCTTGAGAGGATTAGTAATTGTGAATACTCCACAAGGTATCTACTAATGTATTGTAAAGAACTTGAATTGACTTGATAAGTAAGTGAAGATAAGAAGATGTATTAACCATGAATTAATCAATTAGTAAATAAAAATAGCGGTAAAGAGAAAACTATTAAAGTGAAGTGAAAAATCATCCTAAAACACACTGAAAAAGGAGGGGGAGGGCATGATGGAGGTATGCACTAGACTTTAAGTAGTGGGTGTTTGGGAGTTAGGAGTACAGAGTAGAACCCTTTTCATCATGTTTACAAATTATTCTTTTAGAGTTTTTATTCAAGTGTGAATTTAGTAGTGTTATAATTTGTTACAGTATTGATCAGTTCAAAGGGAGAGTTTTAGTAACAGCTCTATAAGATCAGACAAATATTTCTTTATATAGGTCATGTTGAAGGGAAAGCTAGTTCTAAAACAAAATATAGTATTTCAATTTGAGGTACTGGTTTCACCATTGTGGCATAGTTATTACCATAGGAGCGCTTTCGGATGGACATACGAAATGACTTCTGTTTTTAAATCCTTGATAAAGTAGGGAGTAATTGTTGCATGTTCGGACACCCAAGGTTCCACGCATTGTTAAAGAGGGTAACATTGTTCTTTAAGTGCACCAGAATTGAAGATACATTAATAGAATGAGTTATGAAATACATAGCAGAGCTTTACAGATCCTGATAATGTTTTGACTGATAAAATAATTATAGACACAAATTTCTGAAGTGAGTTTTGTACCAAGTTGCAGGGAATGT
This sequence comes from Champsocephalus esox, assembly GCA_036324585.1. Classification (NCBI taxonomy): domain Eukaryota; kingdom Metazoa; phylum Chordata; class Actinopteri; order Perciformes; family Channichthyidae; genus Champsocephalus; species Champsocephalus esox. The sequence goes on along the minus strand of CM070494.1, from coordinate 3,502,958 downwards.
GGGAAACAGCTGTCCCAATGAAAAGTTAGAGATATCTTGAAAAATATAGTTGTAATCGTGAATTAATAAATGATGGGGCTCCATATATGACATATTTTTGAAGACAAAGGATACTGGCCTATGCTGACATGTCAAAGTCTCTGCAGAGCACGACACATGGCCAAAAAGACTGAGACCAAATGACCTTTGACCGACAGTGTAACTTGAGAAGGCACTAACAATGACTGACTCTGGGGTGAACCTGACCAAACTTGACTTTACAACCTGACAGTGTGAGGGTATGTCTGCATGTGATCAGTGTAACTGCATGATTTAAAACAATGACTATCAAGCATGCTTTTGGACTAACACATTATTTTAGGGGCTAATGTGAGAGATGTAATGCCAGAATGGAATACTGAAGAAATTGACCTGTGATAAGGAAACCATTTTGTAATATTTCAACAGGTATTAAAGTATTAAACTGAGGTTTGAAATGTAGAAAGAACATATTACAGTTAAAGCTAAAACATAGTAATGTAATGACACAGAATTTAATTTAGACAACATCATGTAACGAGCCTCGTAAAGAAGTAAAAACCATAGCATCATTGTTGGAATAATCATTATCATAGAGGGTGAAAGGGGGAGGCAAATCATTGACCAAAGTAATCATCCAAATTCCCCACAAAATGAAACTACACAAGATATCCATGGCCGTGTTTGCAGCAATTTTGACCTTGTGCGGGTGCTGCATCCCATGTATCCGCTCAATGGTGGACAAAATAATTAGTAGCGCCATAGCACCTTCTACTCCCCTGGGCCAACAACTCGCCTTGCTATCCTTAGAAAACAACCCAGACATTGAGGAAGGCGAAGAAGAAGCAGCAGCAATGGACACTTTCCCGACAGCACCACCAGTACCACCGTATGGCATAATGTGGGAAAGAGAGACAGAAGCCTAAAACAGCTGACATAAATGTACATAAACAATAGCGTTGTTTTGTTGCCCCAATCATTAGAATGGGGCAAAAGGGGGATTGAAGGATAAAAATAAGGCAAAAGTAAATGTGAATATAAGATATTGTAAATTCTGTAATGGAAACGCTAGAAACATTGAGCTGTCTGAGTGGAAAAATAACGTGTTAAAGTTTACTGTTGAGATGCCTTAGCAGTTTGGCCGGCTACATCCTGTTATCTTCAAGGACGGGACGAGAACACCATGGTACGGTATGTGGGGCCCTGATCTTCACCAAGCGCAACTGTCTTGTGAGAAAACCAGTTAAAACAGGTAATTAGGAAAAGGGAGTATGACCCTGGCCTGACCTTAGCTAAAACTGGGTGTTGCTGGGCAGAAGAGGCAGACTGCAGCACAGAGAGCACCAAAAGGTGGGGGCTTCACAGCAAAGACTATAAAGAACAAGATATATTCAGAATTCGGGGCTCACTTCAACTGGGATCTCACACTGACGAGTTTGTCACGGTGGGAACTCAAGAAGGAGTCTAAGGCGCTGGCGTTTTGTGGTATAGTATGGATTGATATATCTTTATTGAACTGTGTAATAAAGTTCTTATTTGAAGAAACAATCCATTGGAGTACAAAGTCTAGTTTTGTACAGCTAACAGAGAATAGTGTCTAGGACACAATTCCTTTTCCCTCAGAACTAAGAAAGGTCATCGGCAGATCCGGACGGCGACCCCGCTCTGGCCATATCCAAACGATCTGCGCGGAGGACGGACCTGGTCCGGTAGACTCCAACAAGTACATTACCTGCTCACAATCATACAGCATATATAGCCACTGCAATGAACGCACACACATTTTCCCTAAACATGTTTAACGCACACCCATTTGATCATGCAGCCTACCACACAAATGTCAGAGTAGTTAACTAACAAAGGTTATCTGTTTGTATAACCTGAGGCCTTCTCTGAACTTCCTCTACCCTCGGAGTCAGCTCACTTAAAATGAATACTGATAATTCAGAACGACCATTGTCTCTCGAACTGTGTGTGACCCAACTCAGTAACACACCTCATATAGCTTAGCATGTGGTCTCTAATAAATATCAGACATACGCTGTATTAAACTTTCTGCTATAACAACATGTTCAGTTGTAACACTACCACACAAAGTTACAGACAGACAGGACACTAAACACAGAGGCAACACTAAAATACAACATCGTAAAAAAAGTAGTCATTGAAATCCATATACACACTGCAAAAAAGGAATTATAAGAAAGTAAAACATATATATATTTTTCGTCTAAAAAGATAAATAATCTTGTTAAGAATGTTTTGGTTAAGAAAATATATCTTACTTTTTCTTATTACAAAATTATATCTTATATTGAGATAGATTTAACCAGTAACAAGCTGCAGCATTCTTATTTTAAGAAATAAATCATCACACAACTTCTCAATTTAAGAATCTCATGAAATGACACCAATTTTACATACAGTATATATTGTTATTCATTGTCGAGATCTGCATCTTCACTTTTTACATTGCCATTGAGACAACTGTGGTGTGGAACACACACACACACACACACACACACACACACACACACACACACACACACACACCTAAATTACAAGTAGAAGTATTAACCAAAATGTAAAACTGTTTCATGTCATTGCAATACTAAAGTGTCTAGGAATACCTTTTATGAAACATCAGATGACTCTTTATGCAGTCCAACCACATCTCCCAGATAATATTGTATAGGGACATAGACTTTATCTTTGTGATTGAAACTGTAATATGCAGTGTAATCTACTAAGTTTTCAGCAGATTTCAGTTGCTTCGGCCATGATTGGTGAGATGGGTCTGGATGCAGACCGCAGGCAGGGGGCGGTTTCTATAAGGGGAGGATCCTATAGATATCCAATATAATAATGACACTCAGCAGAAATACATACTGTAGGTGGCAGCAGGGGCGGTTCTAGGGGGGGGGGCAGTGCCCCCCTAACACTGACCTCTGACCCCCCTGTGGTCCCCCTAACAATGACATTTTTTAAATGTATATTTGCTGGGACTAGGTTTGCCAAAAAAAAGATGTCGTTGCTGTAATGTGAGATTGTGCAGACACCCGTATGTAAAGTAGAGATGTAACTGTTCATTGCCTTTATTTTTTTATAAATATGGTGTTCGTGCAAACATTGCACTACAGATGTAGCACTCCAGATAGGACTCACATGGGTGTGTCCCAGTCAAAAGCCCAGCGGATCCCAGTGGCTGGGGGTGTTGCCAAATTGCTCGAGGCCGTTGCCAAATTTCCCCATTTGTTCAATTACAGGATTTAACCATGAGAAGGCGCTTCATTCACAAATACACAAAGACAAATGAAGCTTAGCGCAAGTTCAATAAGGAAGACCTAACACGAGTCACTTACACGTCACTCGATGGCTCCCTTCCCCCCTCATTAAATATGAGGGCGTCACCTTTCAGCAGCCAACGTCTGCACATGCTAAATTCCTTAAATGCCTGCTCTTCCTCCCTGTCAGTTGTCATTTGCAGATGACCGCAACCCGCCTCCACCCCTCTCGCCTCCGGTCTTCTCCAGGACAAAGCTAAACCTTCCCTCTTCAGACCGGTCTCACCTACTCAGCACCACCACCAGTGTCTAGACCCCGGGGATTTCATCGGAGCGGTGCTTTCCCTCCTAAATGATCATCCTGCAAACCGGGGCCAAATCGCCAAAACACCATTACATTTTTCTGTTGTATTATCATGGCAATCATTTCATTCATATGACGTGAAACAATAAATATGTAATTCTTACATCACGTCTCTCCGGTTTGAACTGGGTGTTGTAGAACTTAGTCTGTTTGCAATGTTTGCAGCTCTGCAGTTGTGTTTGTTGAATACTGTAGCATTTAATCACTTATTTGTTATGATTTTCACAGGCTACTATAATGAAAAAAACATTCAGTTTTAGATCAAATAAAGTATATAGTTTGCTTTATGCAGTATATTTTTTGTAATATTGTTGGGTTTTTTTTACACAGTACAGTAGATTGAAGTAAATCAACTTATACAATAAGACAAGATAAGATGGACCTTTATTAATCCCTGTGGGGAAATTCAGTAGTTCAAACAGCAACAGGGTAAGAGTGAAAAATAGGATAGCACAGATTCACACAGATTAATAAAATCAAAAATAAGATGAGCGATAAAAATTAAAATAATAATAATGAGAAACTATGGAATAAGAAATGAATAAAACTAAAATATAATTATCATATCATATTATAATGTATGGTCTTATTAAGTAATATCATACATTAACCCCATTATAGCAGATGCCACATTGCTCTATCGAAATCAGTCGGAAGTCGCAACGGCTCATTTCAAAATAAACGTGGATTTACGTAAAAAAAAGAAATGTCAGGGTTCGGGTGTTTTGTTTGATTTTAAGCAAACAAAGTCTTGGCTTTCAGAATATGAAACTTTTATTTCCAAAATCACACGATAAATACATTTTTGAAGCTTGTAAAGGGACGAAGACAGGCACCTCTAACTCGCAATCTTCTCTTCCACAGCGCCGCCCCCCCTCCCTCCGACTGAAATTATGAATGTAAGAGTATAGTAATCGTAGATAACACGGCAGGGTCCGTTACAGTTTGTTTTCATCTGATTTAAATTAATCGAAGTCTTGGCTTTCAGAATATTAAACTTGTTTCGGCAAATTCAAATGATAAATACAACTTTGAAGCTTGTAACGGCACAATTACAAGCGGATAGCGGAGTAACTTAACACCACAGCAGGCATAACAACAGCCGGTGTTTCTCATGAGTGTTTTCGCCGGGAAACAAACACAATCACCCAAACGCAAAATTACACAAACACACACACGTATACAGATGTAGCGCTTCGTTTCAGACGCCTACCCGTGCGGGTCTGTGATCGGCACGGGGTGGGCCCTTGCTGAAAAGGAACCCCGCAGGACTTGAAACGCCCCCTTGATAAATACATTTAATTATAATGAAACCAGCTGCAATGGATCATGGATCCACCAGGGGGAGCCGTGAAAAGCAGCCACACTGAAACTCATGTGAAATAAACAGCTGATCTACAGGTATCTGATATAGCGGATATTTGTTAAGATCCATATATGTCACGGATAGGATCATATTCTGTGCTAAGTAAGAGACATGTAATCATTTACAAAACATCACCATGTTTTTATTTCACAAAATAATGTTTAATTCACGTTGGCGTAACTTACGCCACGTAAGTACAAAACCATCGCTATGTTTTTAGATCAGGAAATGCATCCAGGGTCAAACAAACGATGTTCGATCGTCATCCTCGCATTCATTTAATGTATCATATGTTCGCGACTTGAAATGAATGCACTAAATGTAATCCACGTGAGTTTACAACAACAACAATAATCGCTTTGTTTTTATATCACATCCGACCGGAGGAAAATGCAGCGGCTCTCACTACCGATCACTAATCCCACGGGCAAACAATAATATGTACAGTGTGAATAGTTTACTGTATTATTAGTGTCTAATATTACTGCTATAATAATCACACCGTCGTTTTTTTTAAACGCTCTGAATGAAACGGCAGCTCTCAAGTGATCAGCTGTGTGTTTACACAATAAAATATGCATAGTAATTTAATACCTTCCAACACACATTGTAAGAACAGTTCTGTTTCATATGAGTGTTGAGAGCTGTATCCACAAATCTACTAATTTTGCCCTCAGTGCACCAGATTGATGCATTTAACTTCAATTTAAATAAAAACATCTTCTGTTGTAACAACAATAACATTATAAAAAGTAACATAGCATGGTATTGCACATTTACTGTAGCTTTGAGTGTTACTGTCCTGAGATTTCTTTATTACATGAATGAAGGTGACTGAGGCTTTTTAATATAGACTTTTCAGTGTCCCACATTTTGCACAGAACTGTCCCACATTAGGAAAACAGATTGTCTGAGACAACTTGGCACTAAGAGTACTAATATGTCTACCATTTCTTTTATGAGTTAAATATCTGCATGTTCTCTTTTGGTTTGATTAGGACACATCCTGGGCATTTCAGAATGTTACTGGATTTTGATTTATTGTATCGGCTTCATGTCGCAATCATATTCCCGAAGTCTGAAATGCAAAAATGTTCCACATTAGGGAAATTCACCCTACATTTAATCATTTTGTTTATTTTTAACGAATCCATCATGAAATTAATGTAGGCTATTTACTTAGTACATATCTGACATTAACAATTAACACACTGTTCATACTGCTCACAGGCTGATATCTAGTGTATTCATTCCCCTCACTGTTTATTCATCATTCAATTCATTTTATATTCTATTCTGTAGATTGTGAACATTACTTTTCACTTTACTGCTTGTTGCACCTGGTTAGAAGCTAAACTGCATTTCGTTGTCTCAGTACCTGTAATATGTGCAATAATAATAAAGTGTAATCTAATCTTGAGCAGGAACTAATGTAGGCTATTTACTTAGTACATATCTGACATGAACGATTAAACACGTTTGTGCATTCTTTATGAATGCAAACCGAGTCATTTTGTTTATTTTTAATGAAATAAATGTGATTTAATCCACATAATTTACTGTGTTAATTGTTTACTTAGTATTGTTTAACTTGAAGGTGCCTGATGTGAACATTTCCAGAATGTATTTTCTTCAGTGAGGGGTATGAATACACTAGATATCAGCCAGTGAGCAGTATGAACAGTGTGTATGAATATGCTAAGATATATAAAGTATGAAAACGGTAGGACCATACCCTTCACCAGCCCAACCCCCCCCATGTTTCCTGTATGTTGGGGACCCTTTGTTTAAAACTAATTGGCCATCGGAATGTGTGGAGTCACATTCCACAGCTCTACTCCTGTGATCCCCCGCACACAGGGAGATCGCTTTTCTGGAGTGAAGAGAGCTGAAATATTGATATTGCAAGTTAGAAACGTAAAATGCATTTTGACAGACACTTGGGGGAAATATGCTGCTTTTTGAATGTCCGATAGTCCACCATTAACACTGGAAATATCAAACATTTAATAAAAGTGAAAAACAATGAACAAGACTTAACGTATTCATCATAATTAATTATATTTATTTCGTTTGGATGTAGGTGATCTTCTACTATATGAACATTTTGGACCCAAAATCACAACTACGACACAGAGGGCAACATCACAGATTCCTCCTCCTCCATGTCAAAAAACAAGCTTGACTCACGTTCAGAGTTCTCTTCATCATCGTTGAGTCTTCAAAACTCTAAATCTATCTAACTATATCTAAATTATCAATGTTTGTCTGTCACTTTACTTCAATCGCAGTCTCCCGCAGCCTCTCTTCGTCTCCCGCCGCCTGTCTTCGTATATCTTCGTCTCTCTCCATTTCCCGCCGTCTCTCTTCGGTTTCCGCCGTCCCCCTTCGTCTCGTTTCGTATCACTCCGTTTACCTGATTACCTCACCCCCCTCCCTGGTAAATACATCCTGTTGAGCAGAATCTACAGTTTCCAGTATTTTCTGTTTCGTAAAATGATAAGATACGGCGAAGATATTAAAATATGTGCTTCCATTATTCATACTTCTGAAATATATCTGTATTAACTTTATATCATCGTATGTCCGTGTTTATTGGGTATTTTTGCATGAAACAAAGACTGGCATATAGTTTCAAGCCAGTACTTTCGACATAAATACACATATACATCCTGTTGAGCAGGATCTACAGTTTCCAGTATTTTCCGTTTCGTAAAATGATCAAATATGGCGAAGATATTCAAATATGTGCTTCCATATTTCATACTTTTGACATGTATTAACTTTATATCATCGTATGTCTGTGTTTATTGGGTATTTTTGCATGAAACAAAGACTGGGATATAGTTTCAAGCCAGTACTTTCGACAGAAACACAAGGCAGACTGTTGTTTTTATGCGGCACCGGCTTGAACAGGTCATGTGATCTGATCACGCCGGCATGACGGTCGACTCCAAAGGGTTCATATTAAATACATATAAGTATTTTTACAACTTGTATTTAGAAATACTCTGTTTATTGATGCGTACATGTGTTCATCCATTCAATGTGGCATCTGCTATATTGGGGTTAATGTATGATATTACTTAATAATGCAATACATTATAATATATGATATGATAATTACATTTTAGTTTTATTCATTTCTTATTTCATAGTTTCTCATTATTATTATTTTTTATCGCTCATCTTATTTTTGATTTTATTAATCTGTGTGAATCTGTGCAGTCCTGTTTTTCACTCTCACCCTGTTGCTGTTTGAACTACTGAATTTCCTCACGGGATTAATAAAGGTCCATCTTATCTTATCTTAATGTATAAGTTGATTTACTTCAATCTACTGTACAATATTACAAGAAATATACTGCATAAAGCAAACTATATACTTTATTTGATCTAAAATATTGATGTTTCTACAACACCCATTGTGTATTTTGTGAATGAAGCGCCATCTCATGGTTAAATCCTGTAATTGAACAAATGGGGAAATTGGGCAACGCCCTCTAGCAATTTGGCAACACCCCCAGCCACTGGCATCCGCTGGGCTTTTGACTGGGACACACCCATTTGAGTCTGATCTGGAGTGCTACATCTGTACACACACACTTGCAAGCTTTCCATCCAAACGAAAATATCTTCCCTCCGTAGTATTTTGAACATTTTCTCCGCTAATAATCAATCAGATCGATGGATTCCAGAGAAGAGAAAACTTTAAAGGCCTTTTTCTCAAAATGATGACTCTGTGACAGTCATTATATAATGTGACATATTTCGCTTAATATTTGGAGTACAAAAACAATCCTGATATCATTAGAAAGCTAGGAATCTCCTCTTTCCAACAGTGTATACAACTCAAAATGTGTCTTCGGGTCAATGCGACTGATTTCGATGGAGCAGGTCACATGTATGCATCAATTATTACAACAGAGTATTTCTAAATACAAGTTGTAAAAATACTTATATGTATTTAATATTAATAACATAATGATTCATTTCAGATGATAATACTTTTCAGAATTAGGTCCGGTCTGACAGCGCTTAGCTCTCTGCTGCAGAGAAGATCACTGCTCTAAAGGCCCTGTCACACTGTCCCGAAATTCACTCCCGATGGACACACGAATATGGAATTGTGAATTTCGCACGAAGATGGCCCCGAACTTGGTCATCAGCCAAGCAACAGCCGAAGCAAGTACGATGCCTACAGAAGGCCACACGATGACAACCGAACCTCACACGAAGGCGACACGTGACCTCCCGATGGTATAAAAGCTTCGGCCGTGTCAATCAAAATTCAAATTCTTGATCGGAGATTATTGGGAGTAGAACACAAGGTAAATTCTACTTTAATTCTACGTTAACATGCCACCCAAGGCAGGGAGAGGCAGACGGAAGAAGCTGGCTGTTAAATACACTCAGAAGAGGAAACCAGAGGAAACAGAGGTCCAAGAACACAGCACTGAGTCTGCAACCAGAGATAGAAAGGGGAGGAAATGCAAGAAAGTCGGGCCAACTAAAACTCCAGAGCGGCCCCCAGAGGGTTCGAGGTCTCCTCAGCAGTCCCAAGAGTCTCGACAGCATTCACCTTCTCCTCGTCGTAACAGACATGCCGAATCCTCGGAGGATGAAGGTAAATATTTCTAACTTATTCTTGGTATGAATGGGGGCAGGCTTCGAGTTATAAACTGTGCTCTATGGGGAGTCTGCTGCTGCATGTGAGTGTGTATGGGTATGCACGCACGCACCCACACACACTCTCACGCAGCAGCAGCAGCCCTCTCTCTACTTGCTACAAACTTAAATATGAAAAGGTGCAACTACACACGCACAAATCATCGGCATAGATTGCGTAATAATGTATTGCGCACCTTGGAGGTGCAGTGCAGGAATATTGTCATTCAAGAGATGCGTAGTTCTTTTGGAAAGC